>CM035095.1:19939675-20287743 GCA_020205505.1 Panax japonicus
AGTCATTTGTGGCCTGTAGTGCATAGATGGACTTGGTATGATTATGATCAGGGATTATTCGGTATAATCATGACCGTAATGTTACAAATGATGTGGTAAAAGTCCTCATTGACCCGTAGTGTATTGATGGACAGTTGTTGGCATGGTCATGACCATTGATGAATACACAAATATTCTTGACCCGTAGTGCATGGATAATTTGCGGTCGTGACCCTAATGAATATCCTTGGCCGTAGTGCAGGGATGATGTGAATTATTTATTAAGCTGATTTTCAGCGATAAAAGTGATGAAAAACTTTTTAAATCATAAAAGATAGTAGATTGTATTCTCTACTTGACTCTTTTAATAGATTGTTTGATCCGCTTCAGTTAAATTTGATGTCTATTATATTTTATCAGTTTAACATTATTGAAGATTAATGATAATTTATTCTGTATTATCTTAGTCATAATATTTCTTACTGGGCTAGTTGAGCTCACCTTTTCTTTCACTGTTCTTTTCAAGAAATGAGAATATAGCTGGGACGAGTCGGGGAACGGAGTGATGAACCAGATGATAGTATTAGTAGTCCTCACTATTATGTTAAATAGTGTGATAATAAATATAATGAGGACTTATTTTGAGAGTGGATATTGTCTAGAAGACAATATTTATATTAAAATTCACAGCTTTCTTGTTGTATATTAAAGATTGTATTTGCATTCTGTACCATGTATTGGCGACTCAGAATAAGTGATGTATACTTATTTTGGGGGCGTCACAAGTGGTCTCACTTATTTTCTTTTTATTTACAAAAATATCACATGCGGTCCCACTTATTTTTTAAAAGAATCTCCAAAATGATATAGTTTTAATAAAATAGTGCTATTTAGAGAGGAATATTAGATAAGAGTAATGCTCTTGATATATATATATATATATACACATATATATATATATATATATATATATATAGAATTAGGATCAGGTCCGGACCTCCCGGACAGGAGAAAATCCGGTGAAACAACCCGGGTCAAATCCCGAGTCCGGAACAAATCTCGGGTCAAATCCCAAGTCCGAATCGAATCAAATTCATCCAAATAAGGCCTCAAACCACTGGCCCAATAGTATCTTCTTGGGTCATCTAGCCCACCACAGGCTCCCAAAAGGTCATGACTTGAAGGTACTATCGGTAGTTACTTAATTCCTCATATACAGACAGATTTTCCCCCTATCTTTCGATGTGGGACTGGGGTGTTACAAACTCCCCCACTTAAATTTCTGACGTCCCCGTCAGAACCGATCACACACACAGCCCAAAGATCTTTGCCTCTCTAGCCATTGTGGGATAATACCGGCTGGCTTCGTGTCCCCACCTCCGGACCTTCATCTCTCCATTGTGGGATAATACCACCAGCCTTCGTGTCCCCACCTCCGGCAACCCGATCGGATGACCCGACCCGAGCTTTCGAGAGTCGGCTTTGATACCATATGAAACAACCCGGGTCAAATCCCGAGTCCGGAACAAATCTTGGGTCAAATCCCAAGTCCGAATCGAATCAAATTCATCCAAATAAGGCCTCAAACCACTGGCCCAATAGTATCTTCTTGGGTCATCTAGCCCACCACAGGCTCCCAAAAGGTCATGACTTGAAGGTACTATCGGTAGTTACTTAATTCCTCATATACAGACAGATTTTCCCCCTATCTTTCGATGTGGGACTGGGGTGTTACATCCGGACCCAATTTTTTTTTTTTTTTTTTGTAGAACAACTAAAAAAAAAATTTATGGAACTGAAATTTTTTTATAATACAGTGTTTTGGGTGTGATTTTAATACCTACACCAACCAATGTATGTACAGTCTGCCCAGACTGTACAGACATATTTTGTTATAAGCATCCAAATCACGCCCAAAACACTGTATTATGTAAAAATTTCAATTCCATAATTTTTTTTTTAGTTGTTTCAAAAAAAAAAGCAAAAAAAAAGGTCCAGATTTTAAACCTGTTCGGGAGTCCGGACAGGATCCGGCCTCTCTCTATATATATATATATATATGTTTGTGTGTTGGGTACTCTGTCCGGGCCATAAATAGTAATCGAAAAATAAAATGTTCGCATTCATGTATTCGTTTAAACTTAAAGCATATATTATTCGACTTATAAGTATATTACTTATTTGTTAATATATATTCGATTAGAGATATTTATAAATAAATTAATATGAATACATATTATATATATATATATATATATTCGTATCAGTTTTATATTTTTTCTCTAATATATTTATCAAATGAGATATGCAATATCATAATCCCAATTAAAGAGTGATTAATTTTTTTCTTTTGAATTTTATAATTTAATCATATGGTTGACGATTGTGTTATGTTATATTAATATCATAATAGTGATTTTTAAAATTTTAAATTATTTATTTTCTAATTTTAATTAAATATACTAATAAATTTCGAATAATTATTCATAAATAAATAATATTCGAATGATATTTTAAAAATTCCGTTGAATTTCAAATAAAAAAACGAATAATTTTTTTTCTTCCAAATACAAATACGGATATCATTTTATTCTATATTCGTTTTGAGTACTTATTGTTAGCGGATATATGTAACAATTTTAGTTTAATCTTTGTTATACTTTAGAGTCTTAAATAATTGGGCTTTGCTTTAAAATGTATATTTATTTTGTTTGATCAATGCACATCCAAAAGAGAGAAATGGGATTAAAATACTCAATAAATCTATTTAATTTTTATCTTTTAAACTTTTGGATTAATTTTTATCTCTTAAGAGGAGGTTGCTACTTGGTACATGTTGTTCAGACACAAGTCTCTGTGGGTATCTTTTTTTCTTTCAAAAATTATGTGTTGACATGAAAATTGGACATAAGTGTATTTAAATTTTGACCTCAATCACAAATAAAAATATAAATAAATAAAATTCAAATGCACACATGCCTAATTTTCATGCCTGCCTAAAAAAGCTCATTTTTTTTAGAATGGTCACTAGAGAAGGTCACATATAGTCTGTGTGGTAATTCTAGAATTGATAATGTTTGATCATGTATCTTTTGTTATAAATATAGAAAAGTAATACTTTAAATATTGTGATTATAATATATTAATTACTATATGTTTCCAAATATAAATTACTTTGACTTTTTTTTATTCAATTTGAGGCATTTTTTAAATGATAATTAGATATAAATACATCTAATTTTAAAAAAAATATTAATAATTACAAAAATAATTGTTTTGATTTTAAATTTTATGAAATGTTTAAAAAGTGAACATTATATGCTCTACATTTATTACTGCTATTTAAGATCGGATATCACAAACAACCGGACAGAAATTAAAGAAGAACAAATTAACTCAAATTCACCAATTTTGTTAACTGTGCTTGTTTAATGTATTTATTTAGCAGTCTCACATGATTCATACACTAAACAAAACTTTTTAATCTCTCACTTCCATTATATATATGTTGTACATCATATAATGAAAACGAGTATACAAAGTTTTGTTTTATATGTAATGAAAATGAGGGAGTATAAAAAATTTAAAAAGTTTTTGTACATATATCTAGGAAAAAAATTATCATTTTCTACTTTGCCCCCTAAAATGGAATAATTGATAGTGAGGAGTAATTAAGTAATGTACAGGTAACAATAAAATTTTAAACCAACATTAATGAGTATTCTCAATACGCGTGATTACCGGGATAAATTGTAGTATCATTAATCAAATCCAATCCAAATACAACTATCCTGTCGGTCGTAGTGGTCATTAGTCGAATCCAATCCAATCCAATCCAATCCAAATACTTTAGTACTTTGACAACTCAATTTCAAAACCTTGCAAATGAAATAACAATCTAAATTTAACTAATTTTTAATGCATGCAAGTGCAAACTTATTTTCAATTCCAGTTTTTAAGGACCAAAACATTAGTAAATTCAAACTTCAAGAGGCAACAAAAGCTTGCACAATTATACGGTATGCACCTGATATTGAAGATGGACAGGCAGCATATTTGAAAATGGTTCACAGACGAAAAAAATAAACAAAATCATTCATCCAAAAAAACAATTATACACTCAAATTTCATAACTGTGGTGATATCATATATATATATATATATTTATAAATATATTTTGTTTTAATATGTATCTTCCAGCTTCCCCTTGGGGGCTTTGAAGGAGAATAATGCAGAAATGAGAAGCTGCATAATGCAAGCAAGCTACAACATTTGACAACTCACTGCACCTCAAGACGAAAATTGGTGTAAACTAAGTTTTTGTGTCTTGTTTTGCAAAAAAATTAACCTGGAAGCATTTCTCCAAATCAACAAAAGAAGCCATCAACTCTAGCCTAGAATAAGCGCTTCCTACAATCTGCTGCACCACAAAAGCATAGAAGTTGTTTTATCTTCCCATCAGGACCCACAACACTATCGAGAGCATACCCGTAATCATATGTTAGCTCCTACAAGCAACCAAGGGTGGAGTTAGTTAGTGTAATTCTAAAGCACTAAAGAATTTCACAAACAAAAAGACTTGTAAATAACTAATACACTCAGGGACGCCTATGCAATGCAGGAAATGACATGGTGGTCATTGGATAGTAACCTTGTACCCATACCCATGCCCATGAATCAAACTTCTTTGAGGATTGAAACCATAATTCAGTAGTCCAAAACTTTTAAAAGTATTATTTCACTTCTATCTCAGCCATGATTTACAAGTCAATGTGTTGCGATAAAAATGAGTATATACATCAGAGTAAGTAAGAAAAATATGAAACCAATCTCTATTTTCGGGTTTTAGATTCAGTTTTCATTTTCATTTCAGTTTTAAGTTTCAAGTATTTAGAAAATAAATATGCTTTCAATTACTATTTTCTGGACGCGTTCTTAAAAGTTTATCATTGTGAAATTATGATAAAACAGAAATAGTAATTTTGTGCATGTAAAGTGCATTTTCTTATAGCTACCACTACAGCAAACTTTAGCATTTTATTATATTATAATTATGGACCTATTATTTCATATTCACAACGGTGCATGTTTTCAACATTGCAGAAGGCAATGGTTCATCATAAAAGTAATTGAGAAGAAGCCTATACAAATAAGTGCACAAATATATAGATAGAGCGAAGGGAATAAACCTTCAGGGGTGGTATATTATCAGCAGCAAAGAGCACCACCCGTGCTAGATTAATGTCGTGGTGGGTGCTCAACACGCATTGAACAAATAAGTTGGGTTGACAGCTGTGATTAATAAATCGGGCAACATTGCCACTGACACCTGCATCAAGACAGAATTCTGGAGCCCTGTCCTTATCATCATCATCATCTTTCTCCAAGTACGAGGGTATAGATACATCTCCCAGTCGTCTCTGTTGCACAAAATAATCAGTAGATACAGAAGATATAGTAGCTAAAAACAAATAACCAAACTCAACAAGCTTCGAGCACAACCACTCAGGATCAGCTATATGGTCAGTGACACATTAGATAAATGTTGAACAAGCTCAATCGGAAAATCAGGACTAAATACTAAAAAACCAAACATCTCATAAGAATTAGTAAGCACAGTATACATACCTCCCTTCCATCCAGACCCCTCATTGTTTGTAGGCAGTCGATGTCAAAGATATAATTGTTTTCAAGGACAGTATCTAATTCGTCTGTCTTCACAAGTTTGCCAATGTACTCGCAAACGGGTGCTCCGGCAGGTATGTAATTCCAAGATCTAACTGCCCACCCTTTCTTCGGAGTACGGAAAACCTATTGAAATAACAAGTTACATTTTGAACAACAAAAAAATATATATCACCCTTTTGTTGGTATATTTCACATGAATCCACATAGGATAAATTCAAGAGTTTACAAGTGTTAACAAGTATGGTGAAATCTCAACCAAATAAACGTTAACCTTTTGGGTAAGGAAATGATTCAACATAATTGTTAGGTCAGTCTACACAGGTGTGCACTGCATTGGTGATAAATAGATGTAGGATGGATCATACAATTCCGCTACAAATGGTATCAGAGCCCATGGTTCGATGGGCCCAAGTATCAGGTTGAAGCATTCACTCTTTCCGCGTGGTGGAATAAATAGTGTTAAGTCAAGAGGAGCACAAAGAAATCACTCTCACGTTTGCTACTACGCGGTAAAGTATGATTTGAGTCGAATAGAACAGCCTCAAGATAACTCTAGGAAGCTTCTGCTCAGGGTAAAGGGTTCACAAGAAGTGTTAGGGATTCTAGAGGATTCCAGGAGCATGATTTTAGGAATAATGTGTGGAGTGATATGTGCTAGTAATTGATTCACTTTCCTTATATAGCATGAGTCTTAGTCTATAAAAGGCTCAGCTCTTATTTGTACTTGATATAATATGGGGAGTAAACTCTTCACTTTACAAGAAGCAAGGTTGTACTCCCATGTTTGACATATGGTGTGATGGAGTAGCATTAGAGTCGAGTAGAGCTCTTGAAAGACACAAAAAAAGTGTGTTCAATGTGTATTCAAGTAAAAGGTAAAGATTGTTGGGATATTTCAAATGAATTCCACATCAGATAAATTCAAGAGTTTAGATGGGTTAATAAATATGGTAAACACTCAACCTAATATGTTAACATTTTGGATAAAGATGTGATTCAACATACTTGTTGTGTCAATTTACACAGGTGTGCACTACATTGCTGATAAATAGATGTGGATGAATCCTACAATTCTGTTACACTTTCAGACATCAATTTACATGGACTATACCAAATAATGGAACTGTGGTTTGTCTCAACGGTCAACAATACCTCAAGTCGATACCTCGGTCCTCTTTGAGATGTTCGGTTCACACATCCAGGTCCACAGCCACAGTTTGGTCCACATTCAAATACGACAGCCTTAGGCTCAATTAGTCTGCAAATTACAGCATATGAAATAGAACCATCAAGTATTTCACAAAAGCCAGAACCCAAAAGGCAAAAATTCAGGATAATATCCATTTATCCAAGCAAAAAAGCATCGCCCCAGCTGTTGAACAATTGTTATACATCCTTTACTTCAGAATGTTAAGAGAAATTTTCAGCCAAATCACGAGATCAAGTGTGCTATTTACAGTAATACTACTCGTGTGACGTGTCCCATTCTATAAGACAATTAAAAAACTGGCATCTCAATAAATAAATTGTATCGAAAATTTTAGCTCTTCAACTTTCTTGTATAGAATTAATATATTCAAATTTCATGAGTGAGTGGGGTATCCTTATTGGGACAAATGCAAGTCATATAAATCCAGATATCTAATAGGGATAAGGATTTTCTCCATGTCAGTGTCCTAATATCACACATCACCGTGAGAGACAAGGAACCCATATCTATCCTTGCTATATAGATCATTTTGATTATTTTATCTAAATCAAATAAACTTTATGAATTTACCTAAATAAATATATTTTAGCAGATTTTATTAATGTTTTGTTGATACTAACATCTCACCTGCCACCATCCCGATGCACATAGGGAAAGTCAGACCCATTAAGCCTAGCACAAGCACACCTCTTGGGATCTACACAGTGTCCATTGCAATCGCATCCAGGGGCTTTCACAGGGCGCTTCACACTTTTTGATACTTGGATAGAGTTGCAATATGTGAAACCTGAATGTTTTTTTCCCAAAAGTATAATAACAGAGAAGATCTAAGCATTAATTTGCATGTAAATGAGTAAAACATATCTAAATTGGCGAAAAGAGTTGAGAAAAATCAACCATAAAAACCTACATCTCAAAAAGAAGTAAAACTAAAACAATATAAAATGTAATATATATGCATACTCATATATACGAATGACTTGCAAAAGACAACAAAGAACAAACTTAGAAAGGAAAAAAATGAAATACAAATAACACATACTGATAATGGATGTGATTTCTTTGTGTTCAGCAGATTAGCAAAAGAATTTGTAAGGAAAAAGATATTACGCAATATCTGAGTACCATCAGGCGCTAAACGGACTAGACTAGGAGTTTGTCAAATAACAAGCCATTCAAAGAAGTGGCAACCTCAGACCGAACCAACTTCCCATATATAAAGCAGGCAAAGAATGTAATATTCTCTATCCTGCCTCCGACCATTCCCACTCCTCGTAACTAAATAACAAAAGACCATAAAAAGCAACAAACCATCACGATCCAGTGAAACAAATGCTTCGGTCCCACATTGTAACACGTAACTCCAAGTTACGCCATGTTACATTTGATATGCCAGTGCACTTGTACATTTTTTATTCATTCACTTCCTATCACAACACTTGATCTAATTTGTATATACCAAACAAAAAGTAGCAAAAGGAAACAACTCAGAAAGAGGAAGGACTCTTCTCTAGCCTGACCATGATTTGCAAATCTCCAGATTAGCCACCTCATGAACAAACTTCCTAGTTATGAAATACCACAAATATATATTTATACACACACGCACATACATACATATAAATAAATAATAAGAAAACAAGAAGTTCACATGGTCTTGGCTTCCCTACTTAATCCACTCGGTTGATTTTACTAAGAGTTAGTATACAAAGGGTTTTAAAAATTAAGTTGCGTCAATATTCGTGATACATAAGTTTGAGTCATGAAGTAGGTGCATAAATTTGATGCATGATGAATTTACATTAATAAGTAAATCAAAGTAAAACTCAAAATTCTTCAAGAAAATCATACTTAAACTATTAATTCTATATATAAATTAAAGTAAATTTATTATGGTAAAAGGGATGTTCTGCATAAAATATGAATAAAACAGTAGGAACGCCAAACATGTAATATTGGAAATTATGTTTAACATTTTTATCAAAAAGATTATGCCTATGTCTACAAAAATATTGTCTACCTATATTACATGTCAATAGAACAAATAATCATATCAATTGGCAAAATATATAACACCATGACAATAACATACAATATGAAAAGAAAAAAAAGGGAACATGTATTATTGCTAAAACTAATATTTACATTTTTATATATATAAAAAATTGTATGTATTTTTTTATAAGATTTTTTCTTAATAATCTAAATATCAAGAAGAAAAGGCAATTGAAATATATATAAAACTAACACAAAGGCCATTGAAAAATATAAAAATAATACATTTAACTAACTAATAATGAAAATTTATAGTTTATATGTTTATAAATTAAAAAATAAATTCAAGAAAGTTTATTAACTACTGTTATGCAAAATTAGAAGCACAGGTTAGTAATCTTAAAATATATACTAGATCTTGCTCCCCCTTTATCAGTAAAATTTAAAATCTGTTTTTTTATTAAAGAAATCATAATTTTTTTGCTACAAATAACAGGAATGCAAAACTTTAAAATAGAAAAGATGAACTTCTAGTGGATCATACCACCTGAACACCATTCACCATTGCCAACAGGTATAGAGGAATCTAATGGCATTGTTTGAAATGTTAATATGCTACTGGCCCAAATAACAGTCAAATAGGTGTGCTAGTGTTTGAAACCCAAGAATCAGCAGTTGATGTAGCAATTATGACAATAATGACATTGATAAAACATGAGGATCAGTTAGCCAATCAAACAATTATAACGGAGTTTCCTGAACATATGCAAAAAAGTAAAACATAACCCAGTACCACAATTCATACAAGTTCACAATAGCTTCTGTAGAAAAGAAAATGAAAGAATGCAGTAACAGAACTACTGAAAACTTCGAAGCAATAGCTAGAAGCCAATTAGCAGCGGTAATATTCAAGAATAATAAAATAAGTTATGAAGTTGGTAAAATCAACTTTCTTTGTTGACACATTACGATAACTGAACTTACCTGTAGGTGGAATAGCTGGATCATCAACCAAATTTGTAGCAGGGATGGGAATTTTCTCTAAACCTCCACTGATGTCCTCGCACACCAACCTTATCAATCAAAAGTAAGTTAGGTAACATTTCTACTAATAGCCTACTACAAGAAGTGTGGATATTCAATTGTGAAACAGTTGTTGTACCCGCGTATATCAGAAATGGAATTCGGAATTTGTCCGCGTGCAAACTGAACCTGTCATGAGCGTGAAAAATTTAAATAAAAAAGGAATGTTAAAAGCATCCAATACACATTAAAATATTAAATTAATAGAATTACAACATGAAACTATAACAACCAGCAAGGAAATGATTAGAGATAAAACAAACAGGGTCAGATCCCGAGTCTAGAACAAATATTGGGTAAAATTCCAAGTCCGAATCGAATCAAATCCATCCAAACAAGGCCTTAAACCGCTAGCACAATAGTATCTTCTTAGGTCATTTTAACCCACCACAAGCTCACCTAAAGGGTCATGGTTGAAGGTATTAATATTAGTAACTTAATTCCTTATATACAGATAAATTTTTCCCATATCAGTAACTTAATTCCTTATATACAGATAAATCTATCTAATAAAATACAAATGATTTTGAATTTCCCGCTCACTCAATAAATCATCTGGGCCGTCCAAAGTTTGAGATAAATCCCACCGTCCATACATCTATCTATCTAATCTATCTAATAATGATTTTGAATTTCCCGCCCACTTAATAAATCATCTGGGCTGTTCTAAGTTTGAGATAAATCTCACTGTCCATACAGTGCCGGAGGCACTGGAACCCAGCTAGTTTTTCTTATATTTTTCGATGTGGGATTGAGGTGTTACAAATTCCCTCACTTAAATTTCTAACATTCTCGTCAGAACCGATCACACACACGGTCCATAAATCTTTGCCTCTAGCCATTATGGGATAATACCAGCTAGTTTCGTATCTCCACCTCCAGACCTCTCTCCATTGTAGGAAAATATTGTCCTCACCTCCGATAACCGACCAGAGTTTTCGAAAGTCGGCTCTGATACCATGTGAAACAACCAGGGTCATATCCCGAGACCGAAACAAATATTGGGTCAAATATCAAGTCCGAATCGAATCACATTCATCCAAACAAGACCTTAAATTACTAGTACAACAATATCTTCTTGGGTCATCGTAGCCACCATAAACTCACCCAGAAGATCATAAGTGAAATTATTATTGTTAGTAACTTAATTTCTTATATACACAAAGTTTTCTCATATCTTTTGATGTGTACTGAGGTGTTACATGAGAGAAGACATTCAAGAAATGATGAATAATTGCTAATATATGAGAAAAAAGATGGAAGATCATGATGCACCACTAAAGAAAGAAATGGAGTCATGTTGCATAGCATGCAAAAAAATTTAAAAAAATAAAAAAAGAGGACAGGAAAACACGGCAAACAAATGTAACTAATGAACCTAGAAATGCAAGCTAGGGTCTTGGTGTAATAAGTTAAATGAGAGCCATTCAAATGTTCAATTGGGCTATTGCCTCGTATCTACTTCTTTTTATAGTATTAAAAAAAGAGGTAGATATATCTCCTCGTCTTTAAAGACTATTGAGTAATGAAAAGTGCATGATTTGTTTTATCAAAAAATCATTTTTCTTTGAATTATTATAACCTAGTCATAATTGCTAAAATATATGTTAGTCCAGGGTTCCTATCAAGTAACGAAACATTCAAATACCAATTGGGGCAAATATAAGCCTGCAAAGGACCTAAAGTTTTGTAGCATATTCAATTTTAGCTTAAAAAATGACTTGCGGAATTTGATAACAGAGTCAAGAAGGATTATTGACACGAGGAAACTTATTTTCAAGATACTTTTATTTTGTTAAGTTACATAACACTTGGAATCTAGAACTACTGCAGATAGAGATGTATATAAAAGAAAACTCAAAAAAGGAGCCAATGTAAATAGAATCTACCGAAGCAAAAAACATCACAAAATGTCCAATTACGATAACTACACATCAAACCTTGGAGTTGGAAGTAGTTATGGAAACGGTCAATTACTTCTAATCAGCAAGCACCATTAGTAGCTCAATAAAATCCAACTCATTTCAGAAAGATAATACGTAAGACCCCAACTTTTTATGAATAAAGATTTAATTTCTCTAAATATTATTTTGAATAATAAGGTGTTGATTTGATATAATGTTATAGTTATGAGTGATATGTGCACGTTTTGCAAAGTAAGCTAGTTGTCATAAAACATTCGTTTGGTCGGGAAATTTTCGTATGACGACGCAATCATTGTTGGACCACATAATGAAATAAATATCGGATATAGAAAGCAACAGAAATAACTTTTTTTATAAAAAATAACGGCAAAACTTTTACTATTAACTGTTGAAATACTCGGTGATAAAAGTACACTAAAATGTGTTGTTGCACAGTAGCACACGGTATTGTACAGTATCTCTGATTATTGATTCTTACGTAAGAAGTCACTCAATATTCAATAATTGCCACAATAAATGTTGCATAGTATCTCATATCATTTATGATTCAATAATTATTACAGTAACATCTTCACAATATTTTATATTATTTGAATAATATTATTAGTTAGCATTATTGGTAATGTCTAGAAAGTTATGTCGAGGAAAAGGGTTAGGTTATTTAATTGAGCGCTAGAGAAATCTTTATCGAAAAGCCCCATCTTTCTTGGAAATGATCTGGTCGTCAACATTGTGAGTTTATAATATTAATTGTGAATAATTATTATGTGGTGAATATCGGTTCAATTTTGATATAAATAGAGGAATTTAGCATGAGATATTTGTTAAAAGTTTGACATATTTTTCTGTAGAATTATAATTATCTCCTCCAATAAAATATTCATTCAAATATATTATTATAATATTACATTATAATAGTATAATGTGATGATATAATAGTAGAATTTTATAATTTAAATGGTAATATTATTATAATATATAATTTTCAGCATGTGAATAAAAGTAGAAAGAAGGTTATCATTTTAATTTTGAATTCCTTTTTCAAAATAATTTCGCACACGTCTCCTTTTCAATTCTCTTGCAACCTATGTTTTCCTAATTCATGGGCCCTCACCCGTAAAAAATGTGAGGAAGTTAGGCATTGAAAGAAAAAAAAGTTAGGCAAGTTAGGTAAATAAAAAAAAATTAGGCATGTTTGTTTATTTCTTTATTTTCCTCCATACTGCACTATAAAAGGGGGGTAACCCTCCATCCTAAACACACCAAAAATTACAGGCATTACTACTGCAATATTGTGAGTTTTTCTTTTAAGTATAAAAATACTTTGAGTGTAGTTTTTGTGCAAGGTTTTTTCAGGATAATATCCATTAAACCAAGTCAAATTTATTTTCTACTAAGGTAAAAGATGTTATTTTCTTTCAATGCTTGTAAGGGATATCATTTTCTTTCATACTTCATATTATGTAAGTGATATTATTTCATTTCATATTCCTAAATTTAAACTTAATATGGTAAGTATTACTTTTATAATTCCTGAAATGATTAGAAATTCCTCAAAATTTACGTTTCATCTAATATCATTTCACTGGAATATTAGTCTGAACATCTTATAAAATTTTAAACTTTTCATGTCGGGATACTATTCATACGGTATTATTCATTAGTACTATTCACAACAGAATTTAATTTTCTTTTCTGTCCAAATTATTTTTGATACATGAATATCATTCTCGAATTTTACTACACAATTAATTATCATGTTGACAATTTAGACATTTTTGAACTCTAGATAAATTGAATTATAATTCTTTAATATTTATTATCATTGATCTCACTTGATTGATTCTTTATATCATTGGCATCATCATCATGCTTATATTGTGGTGAAAGTTATCTTTGGCCCGTAGTGCAAAGATGGACTATTGATCAGTATGATTATGACCAGGAATTGTGTATTGGTATAATCATGACCTTTAATATTACAGATAAAGGTTTGTGGTAAAAGTCCTCTAATCTGGACATGTGTTTGACATGATCATGATCACTGGTGATACAAACAAATATATTTGGCCTGTAGTGCATAGATAATTCGTTGGTTTGAAACAATTATTGATTGGTGTTACAGGGATAAAATATTGACGATGGACTTTTAAATCATAGAAGTTAGTAGACATCATGCTCTACTTGACTCTTCTAATAGATTGTTATTTCCGCTGCAGTCGATCTAAAATTGTTGTTTATTATATTCTATCAGATTTTTTCCTATTCAGAACTAAAGATAATTTGTTGTACATTATCTTAGTCATAATTTTTTTTACTGGGTTAGTTGAGCTCATCATTTTCTTTCATTGTTCTCTTCAGGAAATGAGAATATAGCTGGAACTAGTCGCATAATAGAGTGATGGTCCAAGATGGTTACTATAGTAGTCCTCTCTACTCTATAAAATAGTGCGACAATAATTGTAATGAGAACTTTATTTGAGTTTGGATATTGTCTACGAGACAATATTTGTATTGAAACTCACAGCTTATGTTTTATATTTTACACGACAATTAATAGTTGTATAAATGAAGTTTGTATTTGAATTCTGTACCATGCATTTGGCGACTCAGAATGAGTTGTGTGAACCTATTTTGGAGGCGTCACATAATAGGTGTTATTTGTCATGAAGATTTGCTCAAGTATATGTACTCGAGAATTATTTTCTTTAAGAACTAGAATTTCTAAACCAATTTGTGCAAGACTTGGAGTATCTTAAAAATCTAAATGGAAATATTGAAGGGATATCCTCTTTCATGAATTATCTCCTTGACAGTTAAGGGGAGCCTTCACAATTCAACTGCAATGTTTTACAAAGGCATTAGGAGGCACAGTGTTCTAAAAATCCCTGCCTAGGTCCGCCTAGGCGCTAGGCCCCCCGACGCCTCACCTAGGTCTAAGGCGGCAAAAAAATTACTCCATAAAATTATACGGGGCCTACGTGAGTCTAGGCAGAGAGTTTTTTTTATTTTAATAACTACCCAAACCAGATTTTAATATATTTATTTTTCTAATGATTTACCATATTCATAATACATGTTGTAGCATATCAAATCACAACAAAAAGTGAACAATACCAAGTCAATATAGATACTTTTATTATAGTTGTAATTTTTTGAACGTGTACCAACTTTAAATTATATAAATGATGATACATTTGTAATATTTAGTTTAATTCAATATAATTCTTAAATTTATGTTTAGTTTCTTAAGTTTTAATATTGAATTAAATTCTTGAAATTTTAAATTTTATTATTTAAAAGCAATCTTGTTTATGAATAAAACTAATATGTTAAAAATATGTTTGAACTTTGAACAATTGCATGTTTATATTTAAACTTTGACATTAACAAAATGGATGTGTTTGAACTTTAAGCAAATGCTTTTATTATCTTTATTATAAATTGTTTTGCTTTATATTATTTTTTTGTTTGGATAAATATAAGATAAAATATTAAAATTGGCTTAGAATAAAAAATCTCGCCTAGGCCCCCTATGCGCTAGGCCCCCCTCGGATGGCCGCCTCCCGCCTTTTAGAACATTGAGGAGGCGCATACAAATGTTGGGTTATAAATAATGACAGCCAACTCTTAGCATTGTTTAAACCAATAGATCAAGAAATTAGCATTGCCTAGAATTGAAATTTCACCTTCACAGTGGGAATATTATCATAACGAGCAAATATGTGAATGCATTGATGTATTTACAGGTACTGCTACAAGTAAGGAAAGTTTAAAAGGACTTGTGGGACAGGAAAAAACCTGATTAGTTGTCAGAGAAGGTTGTCCTTCAAGTCGCTTCAGTCGAAATTTATATACAGTAAAACCAGATACACCTTTCTCTGCCCAGTAATTCACAACCTGCGAAATTGGGCACAGTACATGACTTGTAAAATATGCACACAACTACTTATTTAAAAATTATAAATCTAAAAAAAATCTTTTGTAATAAAGGAAGTAACCAAATAAATTAGATTATAGAGCGAAAGAATAAAAAATAAGAAATATAAGTAGACAAAAGATTATCCTCTAAGATGCTCTTGATAGAAAAATATATGATAATGATTTAAAATACTAAAAAAAGTAACGATAAAAAGAATAATATTGAATTAATACCACAACAAAAAGAACTAAACATAAAAAAATTAAATGGTGTTCACGGAAGGATATACAAGAGTTCAGAAGACCGAGTAGTGTCTCATGTAGCAGGAGCAACTCCATGATTAACACAGTTGTACAAAATTGTGTAATTGAAACTAACATCTTTTTTCTCAAAAGCTATAACAATATGCAATGACTCAAATTATCTTCAATATCCACAAACCTATAATTAACACTCGATACATAAATTCTAAGCTAATTTTACTGTGGCAATTGTATGAGGAATCACCAACCACCTAAACCGTCTGTCGAATTGCTACTATTTAAATTTGATGATGGAGCCACACATTGTGTAACAACTAAGAATGATCCATAACTTCCAAACCCTTTCTCGCACAAGTGTGGTTTACTGTAAAGTAAGTAACGGTATTTCGGGAAAGCTTGAAAGTAAAACCCTGGTTATGTTTCTCAAAAGCACTTCTGAATAAGCCCAATTCGTAAGATATAGATAAAAACAAGTATTACTTATCCATAAACATGTAGTAAGAGCATGCCACGTGATTAGACAATCCAACGCAATCTATAGGATTAATAACGCAAAACATTCCGATTTCAAATAAACAATGTAGGTACTGAAGCCCAGAAGCTTGCTCTACTCCCTGAATTAGCACAAGTGCCCTATTCTATTACCTAAAGAAGAGATGATTATCATTACTTTATCTGGAATGTTACTTATCAATGGAAAATAATTATTCAGAAGACTTGCACATGTTTGCCACCCGTGTCGGAGTAAAAGGTTGGGAATTCAGAACATATAGAAAATGCAGCGACTATGGGGAGATGAGGAATGAGAATACTCTAGAATCAAGAATACTATACTATCAAATTACCTGGTATAAGCCATCATAAGTGTAAACCTTGCCAACATAGCTACTTTTAGATTGATGCCCACGAATAACTCTAACTGGCACAGATTGCTCCATACAATTCTGCATGAAATAAAATATAAAATAAATTAAGAGCTTAGAATGTTTGAGAAATTTAGAATTTCAAACACTTGCGAACCCCAACAAAAAATATAAATACAACCCTTAGTATTATGACCAGGTCCCGACCGAAAAAATGAAAGCAGACTTTGACACTAAGAAGCACAGATGCAGATATGGATACTGAAATGAAGGGTTATTTTAATTTATATACACGCGCGCGCGCGCATACACACTTTCAAAGGTAGTGCTAGAGGGTTTTAAAAAGGGGGGGGGGATTTTACCATGTATAAATCTGTTTTAATTCCTGAATTTTAGATAGAAAATGGGTGTAGTAATTGTTCATTTTGATTTAGGAATATTAGTAATACTAACTGCCAATTTTTGAAAACTATAAGGGGAAATTGCCCACCTACACATGTAAGTGGATTACTAGATCTGCCCATGTTTACTTTTATGGTGCTTATCCTACTAGACCTAGAGTTTCCTCTATTTTACTTACATTTGAAGTACCTACTTTTGATTTATTTTAGACCATTGTTCTCCATTTACATAAATACAAAGTCAAACTTAACACAGATATTCGTTGGATAAACTGCAACAAGCGTCAAAGACACATTTAATGTGTCCAGAGTGAAGAATTCTATTGTTTAAATTAAGTATTACATAATGAATGTTGTTAAATGTATCCAAGAGTAACAATATCAAATACATACTGGATATCTCAGTCTTAAAAGTATCAGTGCTTCCTAGCTTTGAACTCAAAATATGACAAAAGACCTCATCAAGTTTTATGAACCGATAAGATGGAAACAAAACAACACATTAACAGACCAGATAAGATATTTATGACTTGAGGTTATGTTTGTTTGCAAGCATTATAATTCCGGGATTATAATCACAAGACTATTAATCCTAGGATTATAATCCCAGGATTATAATTATAATGTCAAGACTATTAAGTCATTTTATAATCCCAAGTCTAATGGTCCCAAGTCTAAATTTAAAAATAAACAAGACATAGGTGGTGTTTGATAAAAATTGAATGAATCTGAATGAGCTGAATCTGAATCTAAATGAGTAGAATCTGAATCTGAATGAAAAAAGTTGTTTGATAATTGACATGTCTGAAACATCTGAATGACAAAAATTTATTATTTTACCGTTCTGAAAAAATTCAAAATTATTGTAAATTTATTTAATATTACTTAATATAATAGTTAATATTTATTTTATTTATTTATTTTACTTCATTCAGCCATTCAGCTCGTCAATTTTACCGATTCAGCCATTCATACCAAAACAAACGCACTGACCTATTCAGCCATTCAAATTCAGCTCCATTCAGCTCTAAACACACAGCCCCATAGTCTAAGAGTTTAAAGTTGTTAAAATGATAATTAGATAATCATAAAGCTCCATAAGTAAATAGCCTAAAACAATATCTCAAAGGGTGAAACCTAGACAAATAAATAAATTGCTATAAACTAATTATTTAAAAAAAAGATTCGAGAACAAAGCTTTGTAGTGCTTGCATTACTGAATCATATCAACAGCGTTGAAAATGTCAATAACCAAAGACCAAACAAAGCCTTTAATTTTTTATGGAGCTTTTGCCTTGCAATTATAATTGACCAACGGAAATCTGTCTGCTGGATTAGGGCTGACAATATAAGAGAAAAAGGCCTTGCGAAAGAAACACCCAAAATGAATAAATAGTCCAAAAACGTTTATTAAACGAAGCTGATAAAGAACATGAATCAAGTAAGAGGAGGGAAGACAAATCCACAGTCTTGCAATCATTCAAATTAAATCAAATTTGGCAGACTCATTGTTAGAGTTCCTCTGTTGCTTTTTCATTTCTAATCCACTTCATCAACCTTCAAACTGATGTCTATGGTTGCTATGATTGAAATGCAAATTGCGAAGGTTAGATAGAAGCAAAATGTATATTGAAATGACATTGTGAGGCTAATTGACATGTAACATTTCACCGTGAGAACCCATCATAAATAAAAATATAATTGTGCTTGCCTATACCAGAAAACGTGTCCAATACTTTAGGTATTAAGGAAACCAATTCTCGCTTTAAAAGGTACTTCCTTTTTATGATATTTTATCACACCAATCTCCGTACCTAACTTGGAGATTAGTAAGTAGTAACCATCACTATCAGTCATCTTTGTTTATGCTCTAGTGCATCAATGCCTAAAACTAAAAAAAAAGAATCCAAGAGATGTAAGAAATGACATTCTTCGAGGAATGCCTTCAAGATCGCTGGTTCCAATCCCCATATTTCGGGCCAAAATTACCTATTAAAAAATATAAATAAATAGGAGAATGTATACCTTCAGTCCCAAATTACCCCGTAGCATTACTTGATCGCGAATCTGTCTCTTATCACCAAGTAAATTGTTACCACCTTGACCAGTATATATGACATCCTCACAATTATCCAGATCATCCTCATACTGGCCTGACAAAACGATTGCTACAGTGAGTGGTAATGTATACCCACTGAACTCCTGCAACTGAAAGGAAAGACGATATTATTCAACATTTACTAACGACACATAATATAGAAACCTTAAAAGCAGCTACTTTTCATTTCATTTTTGGATCACTAATTTTTATATGCATATGTTCAAATGATTTGAAGCTAACTGATAAAAGGTTTTAGATTACAAATTCCACCGACTAATTACACTTCAAGAGAAACTAATTAAGATTCTATAAGAGCTTTCACGCCTAGACTTTACCTTACTGGCAGATTGCCCAACAAAATCAATTCCATTCAACCAGTGGCTATGGAATCCAACAGCAACCATCTCAGCCCGTGAAAAAAACTGATGCCCAACATCAACCCCTATCATCAGAAGAGAACCTTCAGTATCCCTTAAAAGGTAGTTAACAAGTAGCAAGTCATCACAGCATAGTCCAAATTGTTGGCTTATATATATTATTGGTGCTTCTTTCTAATAGCTTAAGCTTTAAGATGAGACATGAGTTGGTTACTTAACATAGTACAAGAGCTCTGGGTGTGCATGGTTTTTGGTGCAAATCTTCCTAGCCACACATGCCCTTTAGGTTTTTAGATGAGTTGGTTACTTAACAAAAACAATTGAAGAATCAATGCTAACACTAGTAAAATGTTTTAGTAATCAATTTTCCAGTAAAATAAATGCACCGAAATATGACCCGCACGTGCCCTTCATATTAGTATTGATGATTATGCATATGCATCATTTAATTTGTGTCTCCACGTATGCACGAGATGAAGAGTGTTATATGATATACATAATTAGTGTATCTTTAAAATAGTTTAAGTTTTTAGATGAGTTGGTAACTTAACACAAACAATTTAAGATTCAAGGCTAACACCAATAAAATGTTTTAGTAGTCGATTATTCGATTTTCCTGCAATATAAATGCACCAAAATATGATCAACCTAGGGCTGTAAATAGTCTGAAATTTTTGACATCCCTCCGAAAATTTGCATCCCTATTTGCGTCAAAGCAGATTTCTGTATTTGTGTCAATGTGAATAATATTCGTACCCGTCAAAAGCGGATATAAATACGTATATATGCATATTCGTATATCTGTTAATATTCGTATCTATAATATATATATATATATATATATATATATACATATATTGCTGAATATTTGTGTATATATATACTTACATATACATTTATAATCTCAAATCTAATATTAGTATACAATATAACAAAGTATTAACATCAATTGATTATACGTATTTTATGGCTATTTTATGATATACGATATTTAAATATTACATCATTTGTATTTTTTACTTCATAAAGCAACCAATTATTTGGTTAATAATTCAACAGTGTGCGAGTATTTAAAATTAAAAAAAAATTAAACAGAGGCGAATACGGATATTTGATATATTTATCCATATTATATTGTACACAACAGTTACAGATCATTATCAAATTTGAATATTATCCGTCGAATACGGATACGGATATTTCATGTTACATATCTGTCAAATATGAATATCAAATTTTATTTTCGGATGCGCATATACATATATCCGCATCCAAATGTACACGTGCATCCGAAAATATCTGTTTACAACCTAGATCCACCATAGAAATGAAACACTAAAATCAAACACACCTGGAATGGACCCAACACTTTTGTTAGGATACAATATAGTTTTTGTCTCCATCATCTACAAAAAAATTACAGGAAAAAGTCACAATTGCATAATAGAATTTCTTGACAATAGTTGATCATCCTATCATCATGTGCGTCTAAATCAAAAATACTTCAAAAGCTACAATGATAATATCAAGGAAAGGTAATAAGATTTAAGGATAGAATATAACCACCTTGCAAATGGTACTCCGACTAACTAATATTAGCATTTACAAATATATAACTGCTAAAACATGTTACTGGGCAAAATATTAAGGAGGTTATTTCAGGCATATGAACATGAAAGGTATAATCTACCATGTAATTGTAACAGAGAGCTAGAAAATAAAATAAAATAAAAATAAAGAGAATGAAAGAGGAAATTAAGAAAATTGATAATCAGAATGTTGAGAAATATGTTGACTCTCAATTCTTGCAACCTTAATTTAAACTTTGAAACCGAGTGTTTGCTTTCCTTGTCGATATGTAGTAACAAGTGACTGATAGTCTCTGCTGACAAGCTTATATTAGATATAATATTATTAACTTGTAGGTCAATTATTCTCCCTTTAACGCCTTTTAATATCATCAGTGCTACAGCAAAAGGAGAAAACTTCAGAAAAATTCAAAAATTATATATATCAAAATGCAACCCAAACTACTCAAAAACTACAAACATTTTATTTTCAGTCATGGGCTTACCCTAATCCTTACATTGGGAACAATCTTTTTCCATAATTATATTCTACTCAATTCACCAAGAGATTATCTAGCTTACACATAAGGTTCATGTCAAGATTCAATAGCAGTGAAATACATGTGTATCAAAAAGAAAAGTAACCATGTTCTACTTCTATCAATGGATCACAATAGTTAACCATAAAACAAAGTTTAAGTTGAGCAGCCAGCGACTTGCCTTGCTTACTGCCTTCAAATCAGGGCGCCTGGAACTATTCTTTGTATTGTCTTCAGGTGCATCTCCTTTCTGTAAAACGTTTTACATAAACAAAGAACAGAACAGCAAAGGACTTGTAATCTAATAAGCCACAACAAAAAAAATGAATGTGCTACGTGATTGAGTTCATCATCAATAAGTGTACAAAAAAAATTCTACCACGCGTAAAGCAAAGAAAAGATAAAAATATGTACACGTGAAACACTTACCATGAATCCAAATGAGGACACAACAAATTCATCAACACAAATAAATGACTTTTAAGATGAAACCATAAAATTTTAGGACCTCAACTAGTAGAAAAACTTGAATTAAACTCTAACCTTTTTCTTTGGACTTCTGGCTTTGTTTTTATCAGCCTCCACTTTTCGACACCTCTTCTCTTCTTCCTATAGACAGTCACAAAGAAGCTATATAAATGAATCATAATATTTTCAGTTGAAATACAGAGAACTCAAAATCCTGAAAGGTTGAAAAACAAAAAAAAACACATTTAATACAATTTAAAAGAAGTGTTATTCATTCCCTCCCACGAGTGTGGGAAGAGCCTACTATTCTTCTGGGAGTGACCTTGAGGAAATAGCAAATTCAAAAAAAAAATTATAAAAGAAAACTATAAGCAGCATTGGATTTTTAATTTTTTTTATAGATATAGAAACAGGAGCAGAAATAAAACTTAATATACTTAAGGGACAGATTTATGAAAAAATTAAACTTAGAGGGGTAAAAAAACATGGACTATTACTGCTCTAAAATTAACTAGCATAGTGTATAATGTATTCAAACCCTCTCTAACTCATGGTTCGAAATTGCGTTCACGACATAAGCCTTGAGGTGCGCCTCAAAGCGAGGCGGCAATTTACTATGGCGGGGCTTAGGCCTCAAAGGGAAATACAGAGGTTTGCGCCTCATTTGGCTAAGGCGTAAGCCTCAGTGTGTTTCGCCTCAGTGTGTTTCGCCTCAAGGCGTAAGCCTTGATTTGAATTAAAAAAAACAAGAAATTGTGAATCTCTTTTAACAGTGAAACAAATGTTAATCTATAGTTGCTTCAAGTATTATATGAAACTTCAAAGTGATGGGTATTCTTTTGGTTGATGAATGGAAGGGCACTTGTATGCAAAACAAATGAAGGAGGTGAGATAATTTGCCACTTGTTCATTGATCGTGCTAGTAGCATTCATTCATTTTCATTAATCCTTCTTTTGAATATTAAAAGACATACTTTGGCACAACCTCATATTTTTAATTTTATTTATCTATCTATTATATAATAGATAATGGGTAAGGAATAAAATTAACTATCTTCTTAAGGCAGTACCACATGTAACTTTCTTTTTCTCTCCTACATTTTATTTTATTTTTAAAAATTCAAACATTTTATCACACATTTTATAATTTAATTTATTGTATACACGTTATGTGTATCACAAATACTAGTGGATTTAAATCTAAGTGGCGAGGAGCGAAAGGCGCAAAAATATAACAGAAAAGGACAAGATTGTATGTATAGGAATAGGCGTCCTCCCATAAGAAGATGCGGGCCTTATTTGGTTATTTGTCTTTTATGACCTTGAT
Organism: Panax japonicus; assembly: GCA_020205505.1. Lineage (NCBI taxonomy): Eukaryota > Viridiplantae > Streptophyta > Magnoliopsida > Apiales > Araliaceae > Panax > Panax japonicus. The sequence goes on from CM035095.1 coordinate 19,963,385, forward strand.
TATAACGATGGATTATTTTATAATTTTATTAGCATTTTTTTGTAATTTTTTGGGAACTTTTAGGTTTTCAAATCGAGGCTTACGCCTCGCCTTATCTGGAGAAAAACATGTCGTACCGCTTTTAGCTTTTTCGAACATTACTCTAACTCGCTAAGTTTCAACCCTACAATTTAGTCTTCAGACCAAAAAAAATATTGCCCTGCTAAGAACAGATCCAAACTCGCCCCCGGCTGAAACTACTCCATTCTATACAATGAATAAAATTTGAAGTAGAAATGGAAAGAGTAATATAAAATGACAAATTACACAAACTTGCTATATATTTGCTTGGCTTGAACTTATTAGTCCTGCACCAGATAGGAACAGGTTATGGAAATAGAATCCATTTGAGAAAGGTAAAAGAATGTACACCAGATAAATGCGTACATGTGAAAGCAAACATGAAACATCAAATATTAAAGAGCAAATAGCTAACGGAAAAAAACTACTTGTACATGTTGCAGTTAGAGTTGGCAAAAAATTGATTTGGGTTGGTTTTGGATTACATAAAATAGTTATGGGTCAGTTAAGGAACTAAAACCATATTACATATATTTAATATGGGTTATGTGGTTTGAATTTAAATGGTTATAGGTCGAATCCAGATCAACCTATTTTTCAATAAATTATTTTATGATAATCCTCTCGTATCAGAGATAGCTCACACGTACAAGACTGATAGGAGCAAGTATGAGACTACTACCCGGAGCTGGACCCAGAAATACGCCATGGGTTAGGTTGCTGCCATGTGTGATAAGAGGGGAATTTCCTGGTGACTTTTTTATTGAAACTTGGGACTACTATTTATATTGTATGAAAGCTATTAGGAAAAAAGAAGTCCAATATTATAAATAAAGACAATGTTCTAAAAGGCGCTAGGCGGGCGGCCGAGGGGGGCCTAGCACCTACGGGGCCTTGGCGGGATTTTTTATTTTAAGTCAATTTTAATATTTTATCTTACATTTATCCAAACAAAACAATAATATAAAACAAAACAATCTATAATAAAGATAATAAAGGCATTTGCTTAAATTTCAAACACTTATCCATATTGCTAATGATAAAGTTCAAACACCAATATACAATTGTTCAAAGTTCAAACATATTTTTAACGTATTAGTTTTATTCATAAACAAGATTGCTATTAAATAATAAAATTTCAAATTTCAAAAATTTAATTCAATATTAAAACTTAAAAAACTAAACATAAATTTAAAAATTATATTGAATTAAATTAAATATTACAAATGTATCATCATTTATATAATTTGAAGTTGGTACAAGTTTAAAAAATTACAACTATAATAAAATTATCCATTTTGACTTGATATTGTTTACTTCTTGTTGTGATTTAATATACTACAACATGTATTATGAATATGATAATTATTAAAAAAATAAATATATCAAGATTTGGTTTGGGTAGTTATTAAAAAAAACTCTTCACCTAGGCCCATGCCTAATTTCCTGGAGGGATTTTTTTGGCGTCTTGGGACAAGTGAGGCGCTAGGGAGGGCCTAGTGCCTAGGCTAGGGCTCCAAGGGGGCCTAGCGCCTAAGCGGGCCTAGGCGGAAATTTTTAGAACATTGGAATAATATGGGTCAAAATTAGTTAAACTAGTTTCAACCCATCCAATAGATACAAGTGGTTTTGGTGTAGTGATTCTAGAAGAATTATGTTAATAAATCCCAATTATTTAGGGTTCTTTAGGGATTTTGAATGTCGTGCTTTTAATTATAGTTATGTTAGATGCAATAATATTAGTGAGTTTTCTCTCAGTTTGATAACTTTGTTTTACCAGCATTAACAGTACAATATACACAAAAAGGGTAAATCAGATATCTGAAAATAAATGATTATAAGAAGCAAACCCGTAAATGCATATCATAAATCACTAACCTGAACAAAATGAAGGTAATGCTTGTTGAAAGCCCTTAGCGTGTCTGTAACCCTAGCATAAGCACTTTTCTCCACACCAGTCGTCCCGTTCTCTGCAATGACTGACCATTTCACCACCCTCTACACTCTTCTTTTTCTCATTCGGAACTTCAACCTCTGCTTCAGGTTTGGAGGCACCATTTTCAACTACCACAGAGCCCACATTGGCCTTTTCCACCTTCCTTTTCTTCAACACTTTCACATTCTTCTTGTTTTCCGGCTCCTCCTCTTCCGGCGCCTCCTTTACTTCCGGTCGAACTCGAAGAGCCTTCTCACTCTTCAGTTTCTGTATTCTAGCACTGCTCCTCCTCTCCGTACCGTTGCTTGCCATAATGTCAGTATCATGGCCATTACAATCCATTTGAACAGCTCAAAATCAGTCGCCGGATCTTAAAATCAGTTGATCGGAACTCAAATCTCCGGGATATCTGAATGAGAGTTCCGGATTAGGGTTTCATACAGGGAAAACAAGTACAGGGGTTGTCAGGGAATGAGGGAGGGAACGCCTCGAATTTTCAATTTCGAGGAGTGATTTAAAGCAACTAGTTTTTCGCTGGCTGTCTATTTCCCGCTCGGGGTTTAGATGCAAAAAATGTATCAAATGGACACGACACGGGACTACGTAAGCTTGAAACGTGTCAATGAATTACTGGTTATTATTTTAATTCGGGTTGATCAGATAGATCGAACTAGGGCCGAGCAAGTAACCAAATTAGAATCGAAACCGCACCAAAAATCGCACGAACCGCACCAATTAAAATCGCACCAACGGTTCCGGCGTATGTGACGGTTTTAGATGGGTTGAATAACCAAATTTACGATTCCGGTTTGGTTACTAGCCAAAACCAAACCGCATAAAACCGAAACCGCACCATGTGTGTGTATGTATGTATTATCTCTAGTAAATTCTAAAGTTACTTTTCACTTGAACACGCTCAGAGAAAATCTCAGTCTTGCATTGTCATTTTTTCACCAATTGAAAGAAGATGTTAGAGGTTATAGAGTCAAAAATTAAGCAATTGGGTTTTAGAATTTTGAATTTGTTTGATGCGTTATTGGAGGGGCTTATAGTTGAGGGGCTCAAGCACTTGATGCATTGGTTAATGTCAATACTATAATTGTAATAGTCTAATAGATTATTTTTAGTCCTCCCTGCAAATATATTTTATTCTATCTTCAGTATATATTTTTAATTTTTGGGGAACTAGATAAACATTCTTGTTTGTTATCGAATATATGGTCTCCGTTGTTTCATATAGCGGATATTTTAGTTTTAAAGCATGCTTGATATAATTCTCATTGTCGACTTTGTCACTAAGTTAATTGCTCGATGTAAGTTTTATGTTAAATTTTATTGAAAGCTTAAACTTTTTTGTTGTTTCAATTGGTTTTGGAACCGAAACCGCACCAATTAAAACCGCACCGCACACTTTAAGACCGCACCGCACCAATTACAAGCGGTTTCGGGTGCGGTTTTAAATTTTTCAAATCGCACCTAAGCGGTTTCGGGTGCGGTTTGGACTTCAAACCGCACCATGCTCACCCCTAGATCGAACCGTGATAGATAAACGATCATCTATCATCTATTTATCTATAATAATATCTAGCAATAATTAGACCTGACAAATGAGCTCAAAATCTGCGGATCGGGCCGATTCGTTCGTCAAAAAGTGGATTTTGGGCTACATTTTTTTGGCCTACAAAAATTCAGGCTTTTTTGGCCCGGCTCGGCCTATTCATTTTCAGCCCAAAAAATAGACATAAAACACTCTCTACCTGTCCCGGCTTTGAACCCGCGAGCTTTGGGCTTACATTTTTCGGGCCGTCAGCGGCCGATCATGGCCCGGCCCATTTGACAGGTGTAATAATAATAAGATATAGCCAATTTGATTTTTTTGGCGGAAAAATATAAGACGGTTCAGATTTATTCTAATTAATTTATGCGAAAAAGTATAAAGACGATTTAAATTCATTCTATTTTTAGATTGTTAAAACAGAGAAAAGAGGAACGATTTCGTTATTTTATACATACAAACAAGCAAGTAAAGTATACGTTCTTTATTTATTTTTTCCCAAAAATTAGTATATCAGTGCTTAAATTGTTTTCTTCTTCCATCTTTTCTTTAATTAACTCATTAATTCTAATTTGTTGAATTTGGACTATTAAATTAAATAGGTGTGCCTAATCCAAAAATATTCTTCTTCTTTTTTTAATTTCCATTTTTTTAATACAATAACATTTCTCAATCAAGTATATCGTTAATCAAACTTTAATAAAAGAGAAAAAAATAAACTCAAAAAAAAAAATCACTTAAGTGATAATCGAACATGTGACCTAAAAGCTTATGTGACAGTAACTCGATCAAAATTATCAGTCTTCAAATGACCCATAATAACATGTGCCTTTAGAGTATAAAAATGAGTTGAACAACTAAATTTATTTAAATATAAAAACAAATAAAGTTATCTTAATTAACTGAATTAGTTGTTTATGAATTATACACATATAGTAAATTTTTATTTGTTCCAATAAATATTAATATTTGATCATTGTTCTCTATAAATTAAATTTTTTATTTTCACAACATCTCGCTCACATAAATTTCACGTGGATCCCGTCTATTATTCACGTAAAAACAGCCATATGGAACCATTGATTTTTATTGTGCATATGTCAATTTCTTAATATTTTTACAAAATTTATCTCACATGAGTGTACATCTTGCTTGTTGTTTATGTTAAATATACAATGTAGAAAAATTACTTTTGTTAGCGAAAATATCAATGTCCAATGTTTAACGTTACATCCCTAAATTCGGGGCTATACAATTCAATTTAAATTGTTAAAATATAAATAACATATATAAATTAACATATTTTTTTATCACAAATACAGTGTATAGTGTGACGCCCCCAAAATAGGTTCATTCCATCCAACCCATTTTGAGTCGTCAAATACATGGTACAGAAACAACTACAACTTTTACAACCCATAAACTATGAGTTTGAATACAAACATTGTCATCTAGACAATATACATACCCAACTATGTCCTCAATACAATTATTGATATATTATTTTACAAAAATGGTGAGGACTACTAAACAACTCTCTCAAGGACCATCAATTCATACCCCGACTCGTACTCGTTATATTCTCGTCTCCTGAGAAGAAAAAATGGAACAAAAAGGAAAAGGGTGAGCTCAACTAGCTCAGTAAAGAATATTATGACTAAGATAATATACAACAAATTATCGTTAGCCTTCAACAGGGAAAAAAATCTAATAGAATACAATAGACAACAAGTTTTAAATCAATATTCGCAGCGGAAAATATTAATTCATAGAAGAGTTACGTAGAGGATGAAATCTACTAATGTCTATGAATTTAACAGTCCATCAACAGTATTTTTATCCCTGTAACATCAATCAATGCACATCTTGAATCATATATTCATCCTTGCACTACAGGCCAAGGATATTCATCTGTTGGTCATGTTCATCTAAACACATGTTCATCTTTGCACTACGGGCCAAAGATATTCATCAGAAATCATTCATCTTTGCACTACAGGCCAAAGATATTCAATAATAACATCCTTTAAGACTGAAAATGATAAAAAAATATTTTTAAAGAAGCGAATCCAGTGAAACAAAATGACAAGGATTAAGGATTCGTACTTTGTTTTATCCATGTCCAAAAATACCTCAAAAATAATCATAGTGGTGTAAAATTCAAGAATGATCAAAATATGGATACAATCAAAGTTAGTATCCACAATAGATATTTTGGACGAAAAGAAAAAAAATAATTTTTCTGTGAATAGTGTCGTATTCGTGAATAGTGCCGTATACGTGAATAGTACCGTATACGTGAATAGTAACTCCGGCACAAAAAGTTTCAAATTTGATAAAAAAAGTTCACCAATATTTTGGCATAATGATATTGAAGAAAAAATATCATTTGAGAAGAAAATAACATCCCTTATCTCAAAATAGCCGTACTTCTGACTGAATTTCGGTATAGTGCTGACAGAAACTCGCACCGTATAGCAACACTCAAAGTATACTCACAAGGATACGCTCGATAATATAGAGAGAGAAAGAGAGAAAACTTTGTTTCTGGTGTGATTTTCAATTCTAACTTAGCCCTCTATTTATAGGAAAATGTTAGAACGCCAAAGAAGACTAAATTAATAAAATATATTATTATTTATTCAAAATTCTTACCCACATGTTTTGAAAACTCTAGCATGCCTTCTTTGGTCAAAAACATCAGCCACCCATGTGCCAACAACCACAAAAATGTTTTTCTTATATAAAATAATTAAAACTTCCAAAAATCAATTATTTCGGAACTCCAAAACTTCAATAATTCATGATAAATAGCCCTTTTGTCAGAAAATTCGAATCTCGCGACTTCTTTTAGGAAATTCAATTCTCTACAACTTTGCAGAAGGAAGTTTTTCCAAATTCCAAATAGAAATTCACCAAAATCCACAAACGGGTGATTTTACAGTCTATACTCAATTTTCGGTCAAAAATTATGTCCACCGACACACAAAACATGTGTTAAACATTTAATGCCACAAAAATACTCTACCTCCTCATATATTCATATATCCCACATTCATTGTAAAAATATCATCGTTAATATATTATTAAAATAATACATTTAAATGAATTATTTTATCAGAAAAAGATAAAATATTAATTTTCAACAATTGTCACATTAAAAATTTTCTCCATCTATATTCACATAAAATAAATATTTTCTTTATCATAATAATCAATAATTAATTATTAAAAATAATATTACAGAATCACAGTACTGACAACCAGGCCGTTCCCAGGATAGAGGGGGCTTTCCAATAAGAATTTCTCCTTACTGGCGCGCAATTAGATGACCAAACCTCTCCTTGACAAAACTTTCTAAACATTGCCAATAATGTTATCTGATAATATTATTCAAATAATATGAATTATTGATCTGATAATGGAAAATACTGTGCAATGACAATTATTAAAACAATAATAATATAAATATCAACGCAACAATTATTGAATCAGTAAAGTAATGAACAGTAACTCCTGTAGCAATTATTGAGTAGTGCCTTCTTACGTAAGGATCAATAATTCAAAATACTGTGCAATACCGTGTGCTACTGTGCAACAACGCGTATTACTGTATTTTAACCACCGGGTTTTCCAACAGTGTAAACGGTAACAACTACGCCGTTATTTTTAAACAGCTTATATTTGTCGTTTTCTTCCTCCAATCGCTTTCCGTCATGGGGCCCACACATGGCTGCGCCGTCGTACAAATATTCCCCGACAGTACGAATATTCCACGACCAAACGAATATTTCCCGACAACAATGAATATTTTATAACCACTTGCTTATTTTGAAATATTTGCGTATTTTACCCATAACTATCCTCATTAATCAAATCAACCCTTACTATTCAAAATAATAATTAAAGAAATTAAATTTTATTTATTAATTATTTGGGGTCTTACATATAGCACGACAATACACACACTAATTTCGCAATATAATTATGGTCACATTATTTTATAATATGGTGAGTACTACTACAACTGTTAACTCGAACCATTATTCAATTCATTTTGTTTTCTCTGTTAGCCCCCAACTAAACCATCATTTTCTGAAATAATTATGAAACAAAAGGGAAAGCTTAAATAACTCAGTAAAAAATATTATGATTAAGACAACGAATAATAAGTTATATATAACCTTTAACAATGATTTAAGATTTATAAAATGCTAGCAAACATAAGTTTTCAATAAATAACTACGGCGAAATGAGCAATCCACTAGAATAATCAAATAGACCGTAATGTTTAGAGCATTCACAACAGATTCTCCAATAGACTCTCTATCCCCACATTTAAAGAATATATCAATAAATCAATATCCAACTGTTTTCTTATCATTATATAATTCTCTATTTTAATCCCTATATAATATTTGACTCCTTATGGTGAGGGAATCAAAAAAGTATTCCCTATTTATGTAAAATGACATTTTACATCCTATTTATTACAATTTATGTTGGTTAAAGAATCTTTATCTCACTTAATTGCTGATTTGGGCACCTATCAAATTCACTCATTTTTATTTTTTAAACAAATGATTTAGAGAAGAAAGAGAACTATAAAAAATTAAAAATCTGTCAAATTTTAATTTTGATCATTTTTGTAAAAAATATTACTTCTAATTATAAATGTTATTGTTTTATAATTAAAATAATGTTATTTTAGTTATCATAAATACATAATGATCGTTGCACATTTTGATTTCTAGCAACGTTTATTTTTAAATTAAAATAATTGTAATTTTTAAATTCAAATAACAATTACTTTTAAATAAAAAAAATAGTTACAACGTTCAAAACATGATTTGACAGTTGGAACTTTCAAATTTTAAATTTTAAATTTCAAAATTTAATATTTAAGGAATCAATATAAGGAACCTGTTGAGTATATAGTGAAAAAATTGAATCATTATCCTACAGAATGACCCAATAACACTACAGAGTATGAATAGAGATAAGAAAACTATTGTGAATGCTTTTACTATCTTCTCCAATTTAAAAATTTACCATTAAGATTTCATCAACTGTAACTATTGTCATATAGGTTGGTTATAAATTACGGCGTAGTTGTTACCGTTAATATTGTTGGAATACTCGATGATTAAGACACGGTAGCACACGGTATTGCACCAATTATTGATTCTTACGTAAGAAGGCACAACTCAATAATTGTTACAGTAATTACTATTCAATATTTTATTTTATTGATTCAATAATTGCTATGTTGATATTTTATATTATTGTTATTTCAATAATTGACATTACACAGTATTTTTCTTTATCGGAATTAATAATTCATATTATTTGAATAATATTATTAGATAACATCATTGGCAATGTCTAGAAAGTTCTATTTAAGGAGAGGTTTGGTCACCTAATTGTGCGTCAGTAAGGAGAAATCCTTATTGAAAGCCCCATCTTTCCTAGGAACGGTCTGGTTGTCGATATTGTGATTATGTAATATTATTTGTGAATAATTAATTATTGATTTATATGAAAAAGAAAATATTCATTTTATGTGGATATAGATGGAGAAAATTTTAAAGTGACAATTGTTAAAAAATTGATATTTTATCTTTTCTGATAAAATAATTCATTTAAATATATTATTATATTTTAATAATATAATAATGGTGATATTTTTATAATGAATATGAGATATATGAATATACGAGGAGGAATAGTATTTTTGTTGCAAAAGTTATTACAACATGTTAAACATGTCTGTGGGCTCATTTATTGATTGGAATTTGATTACGGCATGTAAAATTGTCCGTTTGTGAATTTCGGTCAACTTCTGTTTGGAAATTTGAAAAAAAAAAATTCTGCAAAGTTGTAGATAATGGAATTTCTTACGAAAAAGACATAAGGTTCGAATTTTTCTGATAAAGGGCTATTTATTATGAATTATTGAAGTTCTGAAATAATTGATTTTTGGAAGTTTTAATTATTTTTAATAAAAAAATGTTTCTTTTAGTTTGGTGAGGTGAGCCCACATGGTGGCTGATGTTTTTGGGCAAATCTAGTGTGCGTAGGAAATTTTGATAAATAGATTATTATTTTATTAAATTTTCTATTTTGGTGTTCTAAGCATTTTTTTTATAAATAGGGTGCTTAGGTTATAATTGAAAATTACACTAGAAACTAAAGTTTTCTCTCTATATATTATTGAGCATATTCTTGTGAGTATTTTGATACTTTTAGTGTTGTTCTACAGTGTAAGTTCCCTTCAGCACTATATCTAGTATTCCAGTCAGAAGTACCGTCTTTTTGAGGTAAGAGATATTATTTTTAAAATGATATTATTTCTTCTACTATCATTATCCCAGATTATTGGTCAGATTTTTCTTGTGAAATTCTTATCTTTTAGTGTCGAGATTACTATTCACGTATACGATACTATTTACGAATACGACACTACTCACGGATACGGCATTATTCACAGAAAAATTAAATTTTCGTTTTTGTCCAAAATATATCTATTGCGGATACTAGCTTTGATTGTATCCATGTTTTGATCATTCTTGAATTTTACTTCACTATGATTATTAATGAAGTATTTTTGAACTCAGATTGTTTAAAGTATGAATTCTTAATATTTGTTCTTTTGTTTCACTGGATTCATTTTCTTTAAAATATTTTTCATCATCCTCAGTCCTAAATGATGGTATTACTGAATATATTTGGCCTGTAGTGCAAAGATGATTAATTTTCTTATGAATATTTTTGGCTCGTAGTGCAAAGATGTATAGGTGTTGAGATGAACATGACCTGACTGATGAATATCTTTAGCCTGTAGTGCAAAGATGAATATTTGATTCAAGATGAATATTGATTGATGTTACAGGGAATAAATATTGATGATGAACTTTTAAATTCATAGATTATAGTAGATTTCATTCTCTACGTAACTCTTCTATGAATTATTATTTTCGCTGCGAATATTGATCTGAAACTTGTTGTCTATTATATTCTATCAGATTTTTCACTATTGAAGACTAACGATAATTTGTTCTATATTATATTAGTCATAATATTCTTTACTGGACTAGTTGAGCTCACCCTTTTCCTTTTTGTTCCATTTTTCTTCTCAGGAGGCGAGAATGTAGCGAGTACTAGCCGGGGTATGGAATGAAGGTTCTAGAAAGTTGTTTAGTAGTCCTCACAATTTTTATAAAATAATGTATCAATAATTATAATGAGGACTTATTTGGGTGTGAATATTATCTAGATGACAATATTTGTATTTAAACTTACAGTTTTTATGTTGTATTAATAAAGTTGTAGTTATTTTTGTTCCAGGTTATTGACGACTCAAAATGGGTGATGTATACCTATTTTGGAGACGTCACACACACACGGTCACAGTAACACCAATGGTCATGATCATGTAAATCAACATTTGTTCTTTTCACCAATACCAAAAATATTTTTCATCACGTGTCTTTGCCACACAAACTAAAGACACTCGACTATCATATTGTACTTTACCGAATATTTTTCGACATTCTTTTTTATTTTTTAGAATTTGCATATATCATCCTTAACTCTAACTTTTTATTAATTTAACACCTTATTATTTAAAATAATATTTATAAAAATAAATAACTTTTATTTATTAAAAATTGGGGTCTTATATTTAATAACAAAAAACAATGCTAGCATTTTTTAGGTCAAAGAAACACAATGCAATACATTTTGTGATTAATAAAGATTATAATAAATTTTTCTCAATATACAATAAACACGAAATTATTGCAATTTGGATTAATTAATTACATAATTTATTTATTTCTAAAGTTTCGTTTGGGGAGCATAATATGATCTTTTGATTACATATTACACTATTACAATATTAATAACCAACCAATTATCATATTAAGAATGAAACACATTACAAATGAATAAATAAATTAACACACGTAAAAATTGAACCGGGAATTTAAAGATTACATGGTCTCGAAGGTTCAAAACATAAATAAATAAAATTTAAATACATCCATATAAAAAAAAAAATTATCGACGTAAAAGAGCTCAAACATAAATAAAATTATAGTCTGCAATGACACAACATTTGGCATTCATCTTTTTCTAATACAAGTGTTCCTTCTAAATCAACAAAAAATTAAATAAATAATTAAAAAGATACATAATTAAAATTTTATCTGGTTGGCATTCATTTATTTCAATCCATACTAACTGGAAGTGGTTAATATGAAATTTATTTTTGAGTAAGTTCGTCAATTGACCAATAGAATATTGACACGCAGACGAAGTTGTATGTGCGTCAGTATTCTATTGGTCAATTGACCGACTTACCAAAAAAAATAATTTCATGCTAACCGAATCCATACTAACTGAGTTATGTATTCGGTCAACTCAACAATTATTTTCAGCTATATTAATTTTATTTTCCAATAATAAACAACATTGAACAATTATACTACAATCATGAATCATCACATCCATATGGATCACTAATTAATCATTAACAAAATGGACCACTAATAATAAAGTCACCGATTTTAATAATGGTTAGATTATTTGTTAATTAGTGGTTTGTACCTTATTTAACTGATCCATGCTATTTGTGCGATAAATTTATGCTAACTTGTAATTATAAAGTTTATTAATACCAGATAAATAAAATTTATAAAAGAATCTCACTTATTACATATCTATTTAAAAGAGTTACTATATATAACTGACAATTAAATAATCGACATACAGTTTATTAATAGGGCTTGTTGAAAACTAGTCCAAGTTTTGAAAAAGTCCAAATAAGAAAGCTTGAGAGTTTATTTACTACTCCAATACTTAAAAAGCCTGCTTACCAGCGAAATTTAGTTTGTGGGATCGGTTTGGTTAAAAACTGGGGAAAAAATATTGTGGGCCGGCGCTACTGCAGAATACTCGACTCGGGTGTTAGTTATAAACATTTCCGTTATGGTCCTTGCTTTACCGTAGCCGTTTTAGGGGTGTTTGATTAACATTAAATGGTTGAATCATTGACAGAATTAGTTTGTCATTAAAAGACTGTTTGTTTAGAGCTGAATGAAGTTGAATTTGAATGGCTGAATCGGTCAGTGCGTTTGTTTTGATCTGAATGACTGAATCGGAAAAATAAACGAGCTGAATGGCTAAGTCATATTTTTTTAACTTAATGACTGAATGAGCAGATGAATGAAATAAAAAAAATAAAAAAATATTAACTATTGTATTAAGTAATATTACATAAATTTACAACAATTTTGAATTTTTTTAGAAAGGGTAAAATAATAAAGTTTTGTCATTCAGATGTTTCAGACATGTCAATTATCAAACAGTTTTTTTCATTCAAATTTAGATTCAACTTTTTTCATTCAGATTCAGATTCATTCAATTTTTATCAAACACCCCCTTAATTAATTTATCTCATTTGTTAATAGCTTTGAAATTGTTTATTAAAAAAAAATCAGCCCTCTCAATTCCTATAAATTGGTAAGGTAGAAAGTTAATTTCAAATCATTAACAAATGTCTCTAACCTAAAATTTTAAATTTATGGACAAAAATAGCTCAATAAATATTATACTATCTCCACTCTAAATTCTAAGATGTTTTTGAAAAGTAAATTTAAAATATTTTCAAAATTAAAATTAAGATAATTAGAAAACATGAAACAATAATTTTTACAATTTATATCACTTTTTTGATATTTTTTAATATTTATCACTGTATAAGCTAAAATCAAAATAACTCAAATTATGAGTTTGAATATATTTTAAATTGTATTTAATAATTCAATAATAATCCTAATTTTTAAAACAGTTTTTTTTTTAACTATTACGTTATGAAGTTGTTCTATTAAATTTGATACATTTGTTATCAAATGTATAGTCATCATATTATATTACTATTTTTTTTAAAAGTATTTTGTCTAATATTTGTTCACTCGAAATGTGGATTTTTTTATATAAATACATTTAACAATATTATTCAATCATTTTTTTATTAGATTACATATTTAAAATTATTAAATAAAATTTTCAAACAGTTGAAAGAGTTAAAATAGTAAAGCTGTGTCATTAATTAAGAGCTAAATTTGTATACTATCTTATTTTAAGTTCCTTTTAAATAAGAGTTAGTCGAATTTATTTAATGAGTTAGATTTGGTACTGACCCATCATATATATTTATTTTGACAGCGGGAGAGTTTTTGTTAAAGTAAGATTGTTTTTCCTTATTTGGTCGGATAAAGAGTTCTATTGCAGTTATAAGATAATTCTGAAATGATTTACACTACTAGTTGGAAGAGTTCTATTTTGACAGCGAGAGTTTTTGTTGTTGTATTTATTTTGACATGACTTATATAAATACAACAACAAACCAGGGTTAGAAGGCAGAACAGAAGAGCATATGACACAAATAAACACTTTATAATCTAATTTCTCTCTCCGTATTTTTTTCAATTGGATTTTTAAGTAAATTATTGTATTTATATTTATATTTCTTTATTTATATTTATGTGAGTATATTTCGTGATTTTAATTTCAGGACAAAAATTTGAATTTGTTCATATTTTTGTGTTTACTTGTTTTTTTTTATATTTTTATGTTAGCGCAATTTTAATCTGCTATTTTGATGATTTTATCAGACGTCTTTAACAATTAACATTAGTAACAAGTTTGTAAGCTATTTATTTATGATCTAATTTGTTAACATATAGTAACCATAATTGCACAATTTTATCAAGAAAAACTGATATTTGTGTATATGATATTTTCACATACATAATTCTTAGAAAGTGGGTCCACCTTAATCTGACAGGGGACATGTGAAATATCAAAAACTCGCTCGCCTTTTATCAAACAACACTATCATCTACGTTCCCGTTTCAATCGAATTCTGACCTAATTCTCGGAGGATTCCGACTCTTCATATATGCAGGTTTTAAAATTCAATATTCCCTCTCAAATTTCGAATAAGTTTTGCGTTTATCATCTCATTTGTTTTCTGTCTGATGATTTATATGATGTACTTAAGCACGATTACTAGCTATTTGAGTTAGGCATGATATTTGGACTTTGGTTAGGGTTTATTTAGTTCTTCATCGTCACTGTTCAGGTTTTCCAGTGTTCTTTGGATTATAGTCTGTTAATCAGCTTGCATTTGACAATTAATTGGTTATTACTGCCAGTTAGTAGACTTATTTCGTTTCCATTTCGTGTTTATCATGTTTGATATATATTGTTTCGAGAACTGCAATGCATTTGAGTAATTAGGTATAATATGTTGATAATCCAAGTTGTATGTTTTTTTTTGTATATGTGAGATTTTTGTTTTTTGTTGAGTAAACAAGTCCTGCAGAATTTCGTCTGACCATCCCAACCAGTGTCCTTAATTGACAATTTAAGATGAAGAATTACATCATCAAGTAAATGATAAATATGAGATCAACCGGAGTTATAAATATAGTTTGTTCTTCTTAAATTATTCTACAAAATATATCAGCTCACTTGTCTTCTGACAATTCAGGTATAAATTTGCAGTTGCACACAAGCACATAAAAACCGTCAATTAAATATAAATTTTCCATCATTTGAATGCGTTTTGTGATTTCTAATGCTTAGTTTGCAATAATTGTGTTTGTCCGTCTTTCTATTTTCTCCTATATTTCCTGTGGGGTTTATCGGAGGTGTACGAGGACAAGCTCTTACATATATATAATTATCCACCCCTAATTTTTCTAGGCTATGTTTAAAATGAACTTTGTGGTTCCATTTTTACAGCATTGTCCATGACAAATAGACATGGCAAAAAGTTCAAAAACAAGGGTTCTCTGGATCCCCAGTCTAGCAGCAGGGTAATAGAGAAAAGTTCCAAGAAAGGAAACAAGCAAAGGATTCCTGCTGCTCCAATATATGCCCATGCTCCAGCTTATCATAAAGTTCCTGCCTATGCTACTGGCCTTGCCTCTACTGGTTACCGGGGTATTGTACAAGGAGAATCAGTACCTTGCTTTGATCAAGGTCCTGGATATATATTCATGTGTAATGGAAAAACTAAAGCAGATTGCTATAGGTACAGAGTATTTGGTCTTCCTCCTGCTAGAATGGACATTCTGGGGAAAATCAAGCCATACATGAAGCTATTCTTGTTTGACATTGACTTAAAACTTCTCTATGGTGTCTATGTTGCTGCCTCTAATGGAAAATTGGCAATTGAGCCAGCTGCTTTTGGAGGGAAATTTTCCGCACAGGTGAGGTTCTGTAATCTCTTATTTTTCTCACTATTCTGCATTACTCACCTTCTTAAAATGTTGGCATGGTTGGTTCTTAAATTTCAAGTATTATTCCATTCAGGTGAGATTTGAGATTTTCAAGGATTGTTTACCTCTGCCTGAAAGTGCTTTTAAACATGCAATTGCTGATAACTACAGGGGTGATTACAAATTTAGACAAGAGCTAAATAATGAACAGGCAAGATGCTTCTCTATATCTTTCTCATTCTTATTCCATAGCACATACAAACTGAATTATATTGTAATTATGACATGTTGCAGGTAGCTAATCTGATTTCGCTGTTTCGTCCAATACCTGAGCCATCTTCAGGATCTGCTAGCTCTCTAATGCCAAACACTATCCAGCCAGCGACAATTATACCACGGAGCATTGAGATGCGAACCCAACCTGCAGCTGAGATTTCTGCTTCATACGACCAGTATTTAGCTCGATTGCAATCTACTCATGCCGGAGCTGCATATTTTCGACATGGTCACGGAAGAGACTTGTCTCTGCCACATTCACCTCATGCTCCTACAGCAAGCATGGCTTATTTGCAGACAGTTTTAGCCTCACCACCCCTGTTTGACCCATTCTATCCACCAGGTGCTCATCAATCTAATTTTCCTGGAAATCCAGCCTTACACAGCAGGTAAAGTTTTATAATTACTCTTGTGGAGATTTCTCTCTGTCATTAGCCAAGTTTGGAGTATTTTGGTCTTGCTACCATGGTTTCTTGAAGATGCAATCTGTATTTACATGTTTTTTAGTTCTATTAATAGAATTTTCATGCAGTAGATTATAAGCACAAGTCTTGTCGCCTCATTCTACTCTGTGCAATCCAGCATTCTATGTTTCTGAGAACTTATAATATCGAGTTGGAACTTGGAATCAACTGTTGGAGTATTTGTTTAAGACTAATATTAAATTATGCTTCTATTTGTTTGGCCAACTTTATGCATTCACATCTTACATGCTCTTTATTTAGTACAGACAAGGTAATATGGAGACATGACAATATTTTTGAACGGACATGTACATTATTGGATGTCCAGGAAAGGGAAGAGTTCGATCTTAGGAGAATGGGAGCTCATCAACATTAGTCTCTGGTGGACAGGACTGTGCCAAGAGATCTTGGTGCAGATTCTGGATGACTATGCCATGTTTGAACATTGTTTGGGGAGGTTAACTAGTTTGTTTTCCTGATGCTGAGGGTGATAGTTTTGTGTCTACTGTCTAGTATAGGTCTATATTATCTTTTGAGTTCTTCTATAAATTAGTATAAATGGGTGGAATCTCCTGAGAAGTTGTATTTACACAGTTTATATATATATATTACTTATATGGTGGACCATTTGGAGGTTTTCTGTGTAATTTAATATTACTTATCTCGTGCAAGTTTTTATGTTTTAGTGAAAGTAATATAATCAACTCTTAACCTATTTAATTACATGTTACGCATTCAGGTAGATGAGGAAGAAAGCTAACGAGTCTGTTGATTGCAGTAGACATAACTTAGTATTTTATGAAATTGTTTTGACGCATGGTAGCTAATTAGCAGTTCACATTAGCCAATTGGCTATTGGTACTGGCTATAGGTCTTTGATGAGATGTCCTTGGGGAATTGATTGTCACCTGTCTTATATTTTGCTATAAAAGTATGAGATTGCTGCTCGCTACCATTTTGAATGTTAGCAATCTTCCTAATGTATTCAGTATTGGTGAATCGTTGTACTAGGTCGATATATTTGTGCTATTGTTCAAGTTCCTTTTCTATCACAGATACACTGCTATGCCAGATGATACGGAGAGGGTGATTGTCCAGCAGTCAGGGCCTACAAATAATTATGATAAGCACAAAACAGTACTTGGTACCACTACTGCTCCGGTTCAAGCACGTACACAGTTCTCAACATCGGAGTCATCACAGACAGCTGCTTATTGGGTTCAAGTGGCTTCTGCAGACCCAAAACAAGGGTATTCTTCTCCTTATCAATGGATACCACCTGTAAGCACTGATCTGGGGGGACAAAATATTCCTGTTTCTATTGCAGGAGTAGCCCCAGCTTATCCTGCTGTGCAGGAGAGTAGATATAGGGAAACTGTTCAACAATTAAGTGATACAAATGATTACAACCACAATATTGTCCTTGCAGCCACTAATGTACATGAACCAACAGAGTCTGTCATGACATTAAATTTCCAAGCGCCATCAGATCGATATGCAAATTTGCCGTCATCATCCTCTGCAGCTATCTATTGGTCAGCTCCAGTTTCTCAGGACCCAGCCCATGTGTATACTGGTCCAAATCAAGTGCTGCCATCAGGAGGTGCTGGTTTTGGAGATGGGGAAACTGTTCAACAATCAAGTAATGTAAATGATTACAACCACAATATCGCACTTGCAGCCACTAATGTACATGCACCAACGGTGTCTGTCATGCCATTACATTTCCAAGCACCATCAAATTTATCTGCACATTTGCCATCTTCATCCTCTGCAGCTGTCTATTGGGTAGCTCCGGTTTCTCAGTCCCCAGCCTATATATATACTGGTCCAGATCGAGGGCTGCCATCAGGAGGCAGTGGTTTTGGAGGAACAGCTCCAATTTACGCTGCTGTGCCTGAGAAAAGTCTAATGGAAAATATTCAGCAATTGGGTTATCCATACGGCTACCACCACAATATAGCAGTTCCATCAGCTAATGTTTCCTTACAAGCACATGGTCAACTTCCGCCACAGATCCCTGCACATTTACATGGATCTGCTGCTCATACCCTATCCTCATCGGGAGCAGCTTGTTATTGGATAGGAATGGCTTATGAGGACACAAGTCAAGTGTACCTGGATCCTCATCGTCTGTCATCTGGAAACAGTGCTGCATACAATCATAATGTAGTAGTTTCAGCAACTAGTGCTCCCTTACAACCACCTGCTTATGTACCATCACAGATCCCTGCAGCTTCACGTGATCAATTCTTGTCTCGAGTAGATGCTCAAGGGAAAGCCATGAATTTTGAGGACTCAAATCAGGCGTCTGATTCTCATCAAATGCCGTCATCATGAGACAGACTAATGCAGAAATTGAGACAGAATTTTTAATGAAACAATGCTGTTGGTGTAGTTTTATCTGCTTCCTGGTGAGTTGCCTTTTTGTTTCGCCCAGTTGATATGGACTGACAGTAGAACGAGTTCTTATGCAACTTCTGCATGTTAGTCTTTTTTGTACTCGAATATGGGCAGATGGTTAGAAAACATAAAAAAGAGAAGAATTTTAGATGCACAGTTGATAGTAGTCGTGCTTGCTTTCTGTCTCCCCCTTTAGGTGACTTTTTTATTAATACCATTTTATTTCTTATCTAAAAATTTATCTTTAGAATGAGCTCTAAAAGTTTTTTCTTCATTCTAATTTTAAAATGAAGAAAGAATAAAAGGGTAAATATTAAATAAAGAAAGAGCAGGTTTGGATTGAATAGTGTAGGGTTGTTGGGAGATATTGAACAGATGAGCTAATTTAAGATTGAAAAAAAATGGTCAGAACAGGCTTTATTTGAGCTTGGAGTGGGTTATTTACATTTTCCCATCAAAAACTTGTACCTGTATACCGTTTTGCCACAAGTGCAGGGTAACTTGGCACCCTACATTGGAATGCCATATGGTACCATCTACCAATCTTAAAATTTCTTGTTGAGACGTGAGATAATCTTGATTGGTATTTGTATTTAAAGTTGGTCGAAGGCTTCAGGTTTTTTCATCTAAATATACATGCTATTCGACTGCATATATATATATATATATATATATATATATATATATATATATATATATATTGTAAGTAAGGGTGAATAGAATAAATTCATACTCGAATTCTAATTGTATTTAAAAAATTACATTATGATTCGACTCGACTCAAATATTTATTACTCGAATTTTCAGGTTCGAATTCGAGTCTTGACAAAATAAGTAGCTTTATAATAAATATAATTATAAATTGAATTTATTATTTTACTTGAAAATGAAAAAATATATTTACTATTATACTTAACAAATATAAAATTACAATTAAAATTAAAAACAAAACAAAATAATAATAATTAATTATCTTGATTTAAGTTTGTATATATTATAAAAAGATCTAT
Organism: Panax japonicus; assembly: GCA_020205505.1. Lineage (NCBI taxonomy): Eukaryota > Viridiplantae > Streptophyta > Magnoliopsida > Apiales > Araliaceae > Panax > Panax japonicus. Next base: position 19,983,382 of record CM035095.1, read on the forward strand.
CGAGTATATAATCAAATTTATATCAATTATATATCAAATCACAATAGAAAATTTCTAGTAGTTTAAATATTAAATGAGTCAAGTATAATTCAAATTCTACTCACTTTTTAAACTATTTTTTATACTTAAATTTGGATTATTTATTAATAAATTCAAATTTTATTCGTATTTTATTGAGTCGAGCCGAGTCCAAACTGTTTGATTCGTTTACCTACTTAATTGTAAATTATGCTTTGCCCAGTAGATTATTACTTCTGTTGGTGTGGTCTTTTATGTTTCCCAATTCAATATGTCTTGGCGGACATGTCTACTAGATCGTAATATTGAACAAGTCAATTTTTTATTTTTTATTTTTTTTTGTTTTTCTTGCGACTCTCAAAAAATGTATAGTATTTATTTCAATTGAATTTTTTTACAGAATACAGTGTTTTTATGTATAATTTAGATACATATACACCTAAAAACATTTTTCAATTGTATTCTGTAAAAATTACAGAATTGGACTGTTTTTCAATTTGGATATTCTGTAAACATTTTTCAATTTTTATAGAATACAGTGTTGAACTGTTCAACACTGTATTGTATATGTATTCAAATTACAACTAAAAATATTGTATTTTGTAAAAATTTCAATTAAAATAAATATTATATATTTTTTAGGAGTCACAAGAAAAGCAAAAAATAAATAAAAAATTGACATGTCTGTGTAGAACTACTCTTCCTAACTACATGCTTTTATTTTGAGTGTTTCTACACAGACCGGTTTATTGGACAGGTGTAATTTATTTTATTTTATTTTTGCTTGTGACTCTTAAAAAATGTATAGTATTTATTCCAACAAGAATTTTTACAAAATATAATGTTTTATGTGTAATTTGGATACATATACAAAAACAAGATTATACAGATTATACTTAAAACCCTGTTTTTGTATATATATTCAAATTACACCTAAAACACTATATTTTATAAATATTCCTATTAAAATAAATATTATATATTTTTTAAGAGTCACAAGCAAAAAAATAAAATAAAATAAAATAAAAAATTACACCTGTCCAATATTCATATCCAATAAAAATGTCTGCCAAGACTTAGTTCTTTTATTTTAGACATTAAAAAAAGTTAAAAGAAATAAAGCAGAAAAGTAGAATGACGAGCTGGAAGAACATAATTTGCTCATCTCTGTTTTTTTGGCAAGTAATCATTTTATTTGGTCTTAGAACGTAGCTGTTCAAGTTCAGAAAATTTGCTCAAGGACTAAAACCGTTTAGTGCGTTTGTTTTGGTTAAAATGACTGAATCGATAAAATAGACGAGTTAAATGATTAAATTAAATTTTTTAAGCCGAATGAAATATAAAAAAATTAAAAAAAAATATATTAACTATTATATTAAGTAATATTAAATAAATTTACAATAATTTTGAATTTTTTTTCAGAGGGATAAAATAATAAAATTTTGTATGTTTCAGACAAGTCAATTTTTATTCATATTCAGATTCAGCTCATTCAAATTCATTCAATTTTTATCAAACACCTCTTTAAATGGGCCTGTGATATAATGATATTGACTTCGTCACATGGAAAAAAAAATTGAACTAATGCAATCAATCTAATGCCTCAGGCTCGGCTTGTGCGTCCAACTTCAGAATGGTAGCATTCAGTAACATACTTTGGTAATCCAAGTAACAAACAGACACAGTGTGCCCCTGTAACCTAATGCATCAATACAACGTCTATGAATCAACTGATGAAAGTCTAATCCACAAGAAATCAACAGTTTAGACGAAGGAAATACTTATCAATTGAGAAACCATCACACAAATAAATGTTCAGATAGTTCTTCATGATTTTACAATTCAATAAAATGATCTTCTCTTTCTTTTGATTTTAATTTTTGCCTGGCTATTGACTAGAAAAATTCGGTTACAAGCTCTGTTGGAGCAAAAGACTTTCTTCGGGTGGGACATTATCATTTTCCATTATGGACTGTACGGAGGGTAACTCTGGGCGGGGAAATAATAGCTTCAGTCGGAAAGCATCAACTCCATTCAAGTAGTATCTGAAAAGCCTTTTTGCCCTAATAAACCCAAGGCGACCATACAAAGCAAGTGCTCCTTTATTTGTAACTTCTGCTTCCAATGTTACCTTTAAAAAAATAAATAAAAACAAAATATATAAGCCAACAAATTGATCTTTCAACCTAACCACAGAAAGTGACGATAGAAAACAAATCCAGATACTCTCACATCCAAATCATGGAACTAAACGGATTGACTGATTGAGTTGATGCAATGAGGATGCATGAAAGTAAATGGATCATGGGTTAAGAATATAGAGAGAATTCAAGCTTTCTCGCGAGTTTTTTCTCTCTAGGCAGGCATAATGAGCTTGCATTCCACACAAGGGTGTACTAATCCTTGGATTCCTTCAAATTTTTAAGGGATAAGAACTAAATTTTATTAAAAATGACTTTTCAGCGCATGCCGCATATACCAGCACTCATACCTCACTGTCAGATGTTAGCAACTGTCAGATTTTCAAGCACCTATAACTCTTCCATGCAGATGTGGTAGAACTGATAATGTGGCAAAAAGCGACGCCTCAAGAAAACTGAGAAACAAAGGATAGTTAAGTGTTCACAACCAGGCAACAATTATAGTGACAACTCTCATCTTTGAAGTTTTTGCCTCACCCTAAGTGATTGCTAAAATTACTTGTATTTCCCACTATAGCACTCTCTATCTTCACGAAACCCCTGAAATAGCTAGCGGTGACACGTGACAGACTTTGGTCCCTGAAGAAGCAGTTTAAAGATTATGATAAACAAATACACATTCTTCCTATGCCTATAGAAGCAAGAATGTTTGGTTAAGTAATAAATAGAAAAAATGAAAAACAAAGCAAAATCTGTAAAGCTGTAAGACAGAGTTGATGACACACCTCTTCACAACCTGATTCCATCATCACCTTAATAGATCTTGTAACAAGTTCTGTGGCTGCAATATGAAATACCTTAACTTAGATGCTAGGAAATATTATGTCACGAAAGGGGAAAAATGTTGCTAACTGCTTATGTGAAATCAAAGTATTAGGCACAGAAGCGATTTCCTACCAGAATACATATTGATCCTAGAAAAGTAATGTAGTTAGTTTTAAGTCTTCACTGTCCTATTTATCATATGCAACCTTTTGAACCTTAAACCCTTATTTTGCTCAACGGAGTGGATCAAATCACATTTTAAACAAAATATGTTTGGTACAAAATAATATTCCCATTTTAAGAAGAAAAAAAGAAGAAGAAAAGAACTCCATCCGTCCCAAAATTGGAGATCAATTTAAAAGGTCAAAGTTTCTAACTTTTCATAATCAAATGCCTGGATCACAACCAACTTAACTTTAACGAGACTTGGTACAAGTATTTTGAAAGTGAACTCGCATTTTGGGGCAGATGGACTAAAAATTCTGGATTTATTTATTTCTAGCTCACCCACTGAAAATGACTAATGTTGAAGTCCAAAATGGTGGGACGTGCTCAAAGATACGATAGGTGATGTTCAAAACTTTATTAGTTATCACAGTCAGTACTAGGCACATATTAGATATTGTAAAAAAAAATTAGACATTACAATAAGTGTTCAAAAAGAAAATTTATTAATCAAAGATGCTAACAATTAATGACAAACAAATTGGATTCCAACCACTAATCTAGGACGAGGCCTCTCAGTATTTTGGTCTTACTATCAGATTTTGAGGGGTATGGTAGTAAGTGCGTTTTCTATGGAAAGCTATATGGAAAGTGGGCTTCTGAGAAATGTAGCCTTCTTAACTTGGACTACAGTGAGGGAGCTATTTTGACTATGATAATGTATGCAATAGGGAGTAAATACTAATTAGAAGCTTAAATCTTTCTCTCAAGACCGACAATTTTCGATTTTGATTCCTGAAGTCTCTAACGTATGCTAATTGCATTCAAATATAACCTTCTAAACAAACCTATAAAAGAGAGAACTTGAAAAACATAACATTGAGCCATAAATATAATGGGAATTAAAAGAGAGGGTATACCAATGCCTCTGCCACGGTAAGGCTTGAGTACAACAAGCATAGCAATGTAACCCCTGAAAGTATTCCGATGCTCTCCCATCTTACACACCACTGTTCCAATGCATTTCCCCCTATGAAAAGCCTGACCAGCAAATTCAAATTATAATTACGTTAACAACCAGAATCAATAAATTGTGTTGCTCTTAGAGAGGAGTCTTACGAGGAAAGAGAGATTGGGCCAAAGATAAACGAAGTAACGGTAGGTGAAGATGGAGTAGGGTTCGCTTAGTTCTTCATCGACCAGACCCATTATTAGCGGTAAATGATGTTCACCTCCATAGCTCACGTACTCTACTACCTCATTCTCTCGATTTTCTTCTCCTTCTTTTACGTCCTCCATTAATTACTGTCCCCGATTTCTGATTTCTCAATATCTGAATACTCAGACAGTCTCCAGCTGAAGATGATGATGGAGGAGGAGGAGGAGGAGGAGGAGGAAATCAATTTATTGTTGAGACATGAGATGAATGAGTTCACTGTTCTTGTTAGTTTATTTATGGCCCAATAGAAATATATATTGGGTTGGGGTGGAAGAGGCCCATCCTATATACATTACTTTCTCATTGGTTCGGCTTCATTGGGCCTCCAGTTGTATGGCTTCACAGAAATAATCTCATATACAAAAATTATTCCAACAAAAAAGAGTACTTTAATATAAAATAACATAATACTTTCGAACTTACCATCGAATTTCTTTGAACACTTCTCACTACTTAACCAATAATTTATATTTTTAGTCTTGCAAAGATAAATTTATTTTTATATTAAATATAATATATATAAAAATTTTAAAAAAAATCACACATTATTGTTTTATCATATATATATCTTATGGTACGTTTGTATTGTATGAATGAAAGTACAAAATAAATGATTAATTTGAAAACAAAAATTGTTTAATTATTGTTTGATGGGGGTGTGGAATGATTAATTTCAGTCAATAATGAAATGAATCATTCTCTTGTCCGATGGAATTTTAAAAAATTTAAATATATCCGTACACTTTTTATTTATATTTTAAAATTCAAATTTTAAATAACTTATAAATGATGAGGTAATATTTTTAGTTTTATTCTTTCAAAAAAAGGAAAAACTAATAAAAATAATTTTAATATGTAATCTACACGTTTGATAAAATCTATTATCTATTATATATATCTATTATATATACTAAATCACAGTTTTTAACACAATATTTTGACATCTGTCTTTCTAAAAATTTGACATCTGTCCTCCTAAACATCCAACATCTGTCCATCATAATTAAAACTCTTTACTGTCCTTTACAACAATAACCTTCAATCCTAGCTCAATCGAATAACATTCCCAACAGTTGTTTTCTAAAAAAAAATCTCTGGAATCCCTAAATATCTGGAATCTCTAGCTCATATCCTTCAACCGGCGCAATCTGTCCTCCTAAACATCAACAGCTGTCCATCATAATTAAAACTCTTTAATGTCCTTTACAACAATAACCTTCAATCCTAGCTCAATCGAATAACCTTCGATTTCAAAATCCTAGCTACTGATAATCTTCGATTTCAAATAAAATCTCCGACGCAATTTATGGAGTCTTTGGCTCATACTTCCTACGGCGAAAATCCTAACTACTGATAATCTTCGATTTATCGCTTGCCATGTCGTACTGCCAAATTAAAAAGGAGAAACCAGATTAGCTGATTGTGTTACTGACAGATTGGAAATGAAAACCTTCGTATGGAACCTGACAGAAGCTCTTGCCGATGATGAGCTAAGTCATGATTTTCATTAATTTCGTTTTTGGTTTACAATTTTTTTGGTTGTGGCTGCTGTTCGGAAAATAGTTTTTCAATTAATTTTTTTAGAAATTAATTTGGTTTGTTACTGCTGTATTTTATAATTTTGATCATTTCACCAACCCTTTTTTGGGCTTTTCAAGAAATTGTTTCCACATTACTTGCCTTATTGTTTCTTTTGTAGGTCTCTTTTTATTATAGTTTATTAACTCTTACCCCTTTTGTTATTACTTTAAGCTATCTATCTTTTTACTTGATTTTGTTTTTGAGATTGGTATTCATTCTATGGGATGGGTTTGATGGTGCAAGTTATTATATTGATGCTAAAAATCTGTGGCTTTGCTACTTTATTGGTACTTCAAGGATCTGCAGGTAATTTTATAATTTTTTTACTGTTTTATTTGATTTGTTCATAGTCCATATATATGATCAACCCATTTTGTTATTTTGTCAAATGCTTGGTGGGTTTAATGATTTTTAAGTTTTGGTAAATTTTTTAGATATATGGAGTTTGATCAATTTTATCTTTTGCCAATATGGTTTCTGTTATGTGCTCTTTTTTTTTAAAATTAGTCTTATGTTAAAAAGATTCAGATTTTATGCAGAGGCTTTTGCATTCAAGATTGATGGATTCTCAATCCTACATTTTTGTGATGTTAGCATAATTTCAACTGTAAAAATGACATTCTGGTTGAGTTTATAGTTCTTAATTTTGATTTTTCATTAATTTTGTTTTTGGTTTACAAATTTTTGGGTTGTGGCTGCTATTCGGAAAATAGTTTTTCAATTATTTTTTTTATAAATTATTGGTTCGTTACTGCTGTAGATATGCTGTATTTCATAATTTTGTTCATTTCACCAACCCTTTTTTGGGCTTTTCAATAAATTATTTCCATATTGCTTGCCTTACTGTTTCTTTTGTGGGTCTCTTTTTATTATAGTTTATTAACTCTTGCCCCCTTTTGTTATTACTTTAAGCTATCTATCTTTTTACTTGATTTTGTTTTTGAGATTGGTATTCATTCTATGGGATGGGTTTGATGGTGCAAGTTATTATATTGATGCTGAAAATCTGTGGCTTTGCTACTTTATTGGTACTTCAAGGATCTGTAGGTAATTCTATAATTTTTTTACTGTTTTATTTTATTTGTTCATAGTCCATATATATGATCAACTCATTTTGTTATTTTGTCAAATATTTGGTGTTTACTGATTTTGAAGTTTTGGTAAAATTTTTAGATATATGGAGTTTGATCAATTTTATCTTTTGCCAATATGGTTTCTGTTATGTGCTTTTTTTTTAAAATTAGTCTTATGTTAAAAAGATTCAGATTTTATGCAGAGGTTTTTGCATTCAAGATTGAGGGATTCTCAATCCTGCATTTTTGTGATGTTAGCATAATTTCATCTGCAAAAATGACAATCTGGTTGAGTTTATAGTTCTTAATTTTGATTTTTCAAGGTAGAACTCAATTAGCTATCTGCTAAAAAACTATTTCACTAATATCACTCAATTGCAAAATTACTATATTTTTAGCCTCTTAGCTTCATGAGCCCAGTTGAGAATCTCTATATTTATTCTTTGCATTGAAACTTAAATTTGAGTTGTTTATAAGCTTCTGCAGCTTGTATTAAATTTGAACATTTTTCTTGACACAAGAAATAAGCCTAGGAAGTAGGATTTCCACCCCAAGGGCAAAAGCTTAAAAACCAAGAACAGATATTATTCTAGCAAGACAAACAATACCAGAAGTATACCACACTGGCTTACATGATTACATGACTATTCAAGACATTTTAGGCAGAACTATTTTTTTTCTACTGATTCCGGCTTTGTGGACATTTCAGTTTTGCTAAAAAATGTGAATATGTGAATACAATGGTATCATTTATCTGGTGGATGGTCGGCTTCTATTGGGTAGTCTCTGGGGTGAAATCCTTAGTGCTCCACGTCTGTATTGGTACATCTGTTTGGCTTGAATCAATTAATTTCAAGATCCTATGTTTTGATTTGTTTAATATAAACGTTAATACGTTGTAACATTAACATACCATTAGTTGTTGCAGAGTATGCATTTACCCTGACTTCAAAAGTATGACTTACTTCCATATCCTCAACCTGTTTTATTATGTCATTGTGTTCTGATAGTAGTTTCAGTTTGTTATACAAAATCACGTTCATTCATGGTTTTGATCATCTGAATTAAGAAGCTAATCCTTCAACCGTCTTTGTTCGTCATATAATTTATTTGTTTGATATTATACATTGTTTTAAAGTTGAATAATGGGACTTCAAATTTGTGTCATGCAGCATTGTACAAGAGCTATATATACTGCTCCAATCAAAACCATCAGCAACCAAAAGTATAGAGATTTTTGTGGAAAATTTGATGTTGGCCTTCTCACTGGGGATGTTAGCTTGAGACCGGAGGCTTTCTATCTCATCATGACAACTGAAATACTAAGATCAATGCTCTACAAGGGGGCAGATATAATACGTGATATTGAATGGGTAAAGGAGTTTGTTTTATTTGGTACCTTAATATTGTCCCCTTCTCTTTAGATTTAGTTCTTACATTAATCATTACCAATTTCACATATCTCTTACTTACTTTCTTGAATATATCTTGAAATAGTTAGCTGGCTTGACTGCTCTATCTATGGGGATATAGGTTATATTTGATGAAGTGCATTATGTCAACGATGTTGAAAGAGGTGTTATTTGGGAAGAAGTTATCATCATGCTTCCAAGGCATATCAATATTGTCCTCCTTTCAGCTACGGTACTTGCTCTTGACACACACACACACAAATATATATATATATATATATATATATATATATGTATGTATGTATGTAATGTGTGATGTGTACAGGTATATATTTTTTATATATCATGATATTACACTACATTTGAATGAGGCCTTCATTCGAATTACGATTTATTGTATCGACTTTTTTGGTTTTTAAGAACTGCAAAGCACTCTTGGTCTTATTAAAATGTGAAAGGCTCCTCTCACAAGGTTGTAATGATTTAAAGTTGCACCTATTAAATGCAACGATATTCCAAACTGATTATTTTGTTTAAATTTTGAATAAAATATACAAAGTCAAACTTCATAGGTGGCTAAGAGTTTGAGAAACTAACATTTCTGAGTTATTACTTGAGATCTTCATAACTTAGATGATTTACAAGTCCATTTTTGTTCCTTTGGAATTTCAATGCTGCAGTATGTATTACCAAAGTGAGATTTATTATTATTATTTTTTTTGGTACTTGAAAGTTGATTTAGTTGGGGGGACGTTCACTGATCTACCTTGAATTGGTTTCATATTCTCTCTCATTTCATAGATGTCACAGGTCCTGAATTATGAAAATTATGTTTTATTTTGTGTTTGTGGGTGTCTGAGGATTGAGGTGTGGTAAGCTTTCTATGCAACTTCTGAGGTCTACTTTCCTTAATTCTACGCCTGAATATTTGTGGTAAACTTGTCATACTTTCCTTCATCCTATGCCTGGATATTTGTGGTAAACTTTTCATTTTAAATTTTGCATGTGCCTAATACAATTGAATTTGCTGATTGGATTGGTCGTATGAAGAAAAAACAAATTCGTGTAACTGGGTAGTCAAGTGTTTATAATTTCACATTCAACTGATCATTTGGAATTTTAAATCATGTATTTTTTAAAATTGTTCTCCAATATACTTCCTTCGTAACACTTTAGTTCCATTTAAGATGTCCCAAATAAGTGATTTGATTCAGTTATCCTACCGTACTTATTCTAAAGTGCACAATGGAAAGTATACCTTCTGTCTTGGCCACATATTTACTATGTACATGTGCCATGCAAACCAAGTTATTTATTTCTGGACGGAGTGAATCTACATATTATATTATGAAATATAGTATGTCTGTTTGTACTTGCACCTAAAACCTTGGATGAAATGAGGGGTGGTGGTGGTGGTGGTGTCAACTGCTTTACTAATTTGTGCTATTTGGTACATTATTGTTATCAGGACAACCAAAAGGCCAGTTCCATTAGAGCACTGTCTCTTTTACTCTAGGGAGTTTTACAAAGTTTATGAAAGCCAAAAGTTTATAGCTCTGGGACTAAAAGCTGCCAAAGATGCGGACAAGAAGAAAAACATGAGTACAATTAGTGGTGATACTGAAAGATATTCTTCCGGATCTTCAGCATCCCACGATGTTTCTCAAACTCAGAAACGTACAACTTCTATTCGAAGTAAATAGAACAAGCATTCTGAATCCCAAAATTTAGTGTCCTCTTCTGGTGTTGGGTGGGGGTACCAAAACAATGGGAGTAGCCAAAACAATTGGGGGTCAAGGAGATCAGAAGCTTCTTTGTGGTTGTTGCTTATAAATAAGCTTGCTAAGTTGTCACTATTACCTGTATGTTGACTCTTCATCCTCTATGTTAAAATCAATCATTCATTCTTATATTTTCATTAGAAGTAAACAGAACAAGCATTCTGGATCCCAAAATTTAGGGTCCTCTTCTTGGGCTGGTTTGGGGAACCAAAACAACGGGAGTAGGCAGAACAACTGGGGGTCAAGGAGATCATAAGCTTATTTGTGGTTGTTGCTTATAAATAAGCTTGCCAAGTTGTCATTATTACCTGTATATATAGACTCTTCATATTCGTTTTAAAATCAATCATTCATTTTATATTTAATCAGATATCATATCATATAATCCACGCCGTTCAAAGCTGACTGGATGGCTGATTCAAGTAGCAGTTTACTAGGCGCTTTAGGCAGTGTAATATCAAATGCCGGCCACTCGGCCAGTATTAGTATATTTCCCCCAAAAGCTAAAAAATAAGATAAATAAGTGATCAAAGTGGCCTAGGCACAGCTATAAAGTGGCCTTTGTCGCTTCTATGGCGCCTAAAATGCTTTATAGAACATGACCAATTGAGGCATGTTATATTTATTGACACTCTTTATACTTAAAAGGGATCAAATTAGAATTTAACTTAACTATCTTGAATCAGAGATGTCAATATTATTGTACGCGAATTGGATTCCACTTTCAAGTTTTAAAGTTCTTTCCATAAAATCTTGATTATATGAATCCCTATTGTAAGTTCTTTCTGACATTGAACTCAATTTTTCTTCATCACAAGAATCCAACATATCATCGGATATGTCATCATCCTCATCGTTTACTGATAAATCCCTACCTGCAGAATCATCAGTATCCATCACTGAAATTCCTGGGGCAAATTCAATGGCTTTACAAGGCCCTTTCTTTTACTTGAACTGGATTGTGAGGGGAATCCGATTACTTGGATCGCCATAAAGTGCAATGTGTGTGTAATATGCTTTCTAATTGTATTGTTAAGAGATTTTGAGTATTGTTAATTGGGATGAATAGTTTGAGCATTGGTTTTCTAATTGTATTGTTAAGAGATTTTTTAAACCTTGTCATACCCTTTTATTCTCTTTTTGTTATGGAACCCTTTCTTTACGGTAAACAAATTACAAATGTAGTAAAGGACGGGGAAAATAAATCTGTTGGCTACACTTTAGTCAAGAAAAATAAAAAAAATAAAAAAAGGAAAGAGTAGAAAAAATGATTTGTCCACAAGTTGAGGTCATTACTTTTTCACTATCCTAAAAACAATAGTCACATATTTATAGTGTAATGCACAGACCGGTAAACTCTCATCACTACCCATTACAATGTATATTTATTTGTTTTTTTGTGTAAAATTTGATCATCGCACACTAATTTATTTTTTTTAGTATATTTTAATTTATTAATTGTGTGCACATTTATTATTAAAAAATTAAATAATTCCGCCGCAACACGCGGGTTTGTATCTAGTGTTCTTCTAAATTTTTATAACTTTGAAAAAAAAAATTAGATTTTTTTTATAATAAAATTCTCTTTTCATTTCTTTTCTCTTATTCAAAAACTTACAAACTCACAAATCTCCTTCGTTTTTCTTTTTCACTTGTTCTTTCTTCCAAGTTGGTCGCACGTATTTCGCAGAATTTCAAGACTCAGTTCGAGTGGTTATGATATTTCCCTTTTCTCTGGATCCAAATCAGAGAGAAGTACGAAGAAGAAGAAGAAGATGCTGAGAGTTGCAATAAGAAGGCTATCTTCTATCTCCTCATGGAGACCCAATCAGCCGGTCGCTTCCATCATCTCCATGAATCCAATCAAGGCAGCCGGCGATTCATCATCCTCCGACGACCACCTCCGATCGATTCCATTCTTACGGAATTCATTTTCCCACCAATTTCATCTTCCTTCCAGAGGTTAGTTTATTAAGTTTCCGGTTTACATCACTGGCATAAAGCAAAAGAGGGAATTTTTATATTCCTAGCTTAGTGCGATGCACTACTATTCTTTACCTATAGGAGGACTGAATAATTGAAGAAGCTTAAAAGTTGTATAAAATGCCATTAACAAGTTCATTCCCTTTCTTTCGCTTTGCTACTGTTTTGAAGATTTCGGTGGGACTTAAAACTTTTGAATTAACGTTTTAAGTTACACTTTTACATTTATTAGTAGTAAATGTTTTAAGCTATAAATTTGGTTGACCCTTTGACATAATAGCTATGTTCCTGATAATTGGCAAGTGCTCTTAAAAGTTTGACAAATTTATAGTATCAGGTGATGTTTGGCTGGCCCTTATGCTCCAGATGCTTCATCTACATCTCTTTTTCTCTTCCATGATTTTGTGACCTGTGCCTTTTTTAATCTTAACCCATAACATTTTCTTAACTTTGCAACCGTCAATGTCCTCCAACTTAAGATCATTTCAAGTGTACAGGCAACTAAAATGATTTCATAAAAAAACAAAGGATTTTGACTTGTATAACTAAATAAAATTGGAAACAAAAAGAGAAAAACAGGGAGATAAAGTTGGAAGTAGAGTGGGAGACAATTGTAAGTTGAAAATGTTCAGCAAGCTGGAAACCTAATTTGTGACCCAAGCCTAGGTCCCTAATTCAGCATGGCTGATGGATGCAGTTTAAACTTGCAGTGCGGTTAGGTGATATGAAATTATTACCCTCTAGATCTTGATTAATTTTATCTCGCGGCTAATGATGAGCCATTATATATCAGTTATAACCCATCTCTAGAAGATGTAGAGTATGGCACATAGATCAAAACAATGACCTAAATAAGGAACCACGGAAGTTGACAAGAATTTCTATCTAACGACTAACTACCTTAATAGACAGGGCTACAAGCTCTTAGTTTGAACCATTCTCTTTTCATTATTACAGTTCTGCAGAAGGGTGAATCTGCTAAACCAGCACGCACCTTTTGATCGAAATGTTTGACGTAGGTACTTGAGAATTTAATTGAGTTGATTTTGACACTTGGTTTTTGACAGTATGTAAAAATCTAGAAAGATGTGCAATGAATAGGCTGAATTCCTGAACCTATAAATACTCTATAATTTAAGGGATGGAAGGAAACACTTGGCTATAGAATGCAGCTTTTCTTTAGCAAGGGAAAAAGATATATTAGCACCACTAATATTGCATTAATCTTAACATTGTTGTTAGATTCCACCCTCTCTTGGGACTTTACGGCGATATAATATTTCTTCTCATTTAAAGGCTGATCTTTCCCCTCCCTTGTAAGTAAATGATGTAATTTGTTGACTAGGGAAAGCTAGACATTTGTGCTGGATGTTGGTACTTCCATCTCAAAGCTTTATATCTTGCCTCCTGGCTCTTGATGAAACTCGATCTATACTGTGTTGCCCCTGTTTCCTCCTTTTCACTAAAGCTATTTGAAATAAATATTGTTGAATTGTCACTTGTCAGATCTGCTTGGTTAAGCTCTTTATCTTCGTAGTTGCAATGATGATGTTTATTACAGGTTTTGCTTCTGATTCACTCACTCCAAAGAATGACAACAGTGTCATTCCATAGATTCCAGCAACTGTGGCAGCTGTGAAGAACCCTACATCAAAGATAGTTTATGATAGTTACAACCATGAGCGATACCCCCCAGGTGACCCCAGCAAGCGGGCATTTGCCTATTTTGTCTTGACAGGTGGCAGGTTTGTGTATGCTTCCCTGATCCGCCTCCTCATCCTTAAGTTTGTTCTCAGCATGTCCGCCAGTAAGGATGTTCTCGCGTTGGCGTCGTTGGAGGTTGATCTATCCGGCATTGAACCTGGATCGACTGTGACTGTTAAGTGGCGCGGAAAACCAGTCTTTATCAGACACCGAACTGAGGAGGATATCAAGCTGGCAAACAGTGTTCATTTGGGATCTCTCCGTGACCCACAGGAAGATGCAGAAAGGGTCAAGGATCCAGAATGGCTTATTGTTGTCGGTGTTTGCACCCATCTGGGTTGCATCCCCTTGCCCAATGCAGGTGATTTCGGTGGGTGGTTCTGCCCCTGCCATGGTTCTCATTATGACATCTCTGGCAGGATTCGTAAGGGTCCAGCACCGTACAATCTGGAAGTTCCCACTTACACCTTCTTGGAAGACAACAAGTTGTTGATTGGATAGAAATTGGAGAGTTTCCCTTTTCAAGCAGAATATGGGGTTTAGGATCTCCCAATATGTATTTCATTCAAAGTTGTGGGAGTCTGGAGACTTGTTGTAGGCAGATATTTTTTTTTTTCATTTTCACATTTCCTTTTGAGCATATTTAGTAATGCTTATGTAACTTGGATGGTGCAACTTATGTTGATGCTGGTGGTATTTCTGAATAGCTAATAAGATATCTGTTGTAAGAGTTTACTATTTCATAAAAAAATTGTTCTCTCTGGTGGAAGTAAAATTTTATTAATTTGTTGGTTGGCTTCATATATCCTAATGTAAATTAATTTGGTCAACCATCTGACAAGTTCTCAACTTGAAAAATTGTATCAGTATACTTCCAAGATGTAGGATTTATTTGAAACACAGTATTGTCGCTCAGGAAAAGTATCAAATTACATATCAAAACTTGTATGTGACACAGATCATATAACAAGCATTATCTATTTTCTCTTCGACAACTGATAATGTGGAACCTGTTTGCCAAACTTTTTTATGCATACTTTAATGAACAAGCCATCTCTTCCATATTTACCAAAGATGGTTCATCATCTCTCGAATATGCCTTTAACGTAAACCATGCCTTTTTCACTCAGCTGAAGCTCCTTTCTCATTTGATCTACTTGCTGGTCATCACCTTGAACAACAACTTCTGACAGGGTTCCATCTTCTGCCACCATCATTTTAACCTTGATCTGCTCCGTTCTTGATGCTCGTTTCCAATAGTAAACGCCTCTGTTCCATTGCCAAATATCAGTACTTACCTATCATTTCTTGTAGGAAGTTGGCTACACCAGAACTTTAAAAAAAAAAAAGGTTTACAACTTACGCCAATGGACTTAGGATGGTAAGCCAAAACCAATTATTCCCCACGTCTGGAACTGTTATGGTAAGTACAAGCGCAACACTTGCTAGGCTTATGCAGGTGCAGAATGTGAGTAGTGCTGCTTGGCCACGGCTTGGAACCATCACGCCTTCAAACCTATATAGTTCGGAGAGATGTAACAACGTTGAGAGAAGCATGCACTGACAGGAAAAGTTTTAAATTTCAAGTAGTAAAACAGTACATGAATATAGTAAAAACGAATGGAATGGAGGACAACATTTAGGTTTCACCTCTCCAGGAGAAAGGTCTCACCGGAGCCATAATTAGATACAGTACAATTATGACAATCTTTGGGAGAAATCTCTTGCAAGGTTACATTAGTATTGGTGAGAAATCAAAATCGACAACCACAAGGAACATGGTTTCAATGCGCAAAATATAAAATGTTAATTGCGTGTGATGTCCCATGGAGATCAAATAAATGTGTTTGCCACCATCACATGCTCTTTTTTTTCCTAGTTGATGCCTGTCAGTTGTCATAACACGAGCTCAATTTATCCCTTCAAAAGAATAAAAATAGAGGCCACAATTTGTATCCTGGATATCATACGACTTTACTTGATTTCCCCGTAAATGATAAAGAGTTATCAACTTACTTCGATTACAAACTAACAAAGGAAGTTGCTACTTGCTTTAGTTGATAACAGTTGCAGGGGGTTGGCATCAATGGACAGAAGATTTCAAAGGCATGTTTAGTCATATAAACCCTCCAAATGGCTTTCTTGAATATATGCACCATGGTATGAGCGAGAAGATTATTTAAAGCTTTCCCATTCTAAAAAATAACTCAAAACAAGTTATCATCATCTCAAGTTCACAACAGATAATTAATGTCCTTTTATTATTTATTTATTTTGATAATTTTACTTTACCAAGCAACGGCCATCACATGCACAGAAAATAAACAAAACTGAAAATTTATTGAGCAAAAATTAGGAGCAGATAAAAGAGAGCAGGTGTGGTGTTAGTGGCTCACGTTATGGTCTCTCCTTTATCCAGCACCACAAAATTGTTCCGAGTAAAGAAAGAAAGGATTTCCCCTGCCACCTGATTAGGCGCTTTCTTCCCTTCCCCTTCTCCTTCTCCTATAAATGTCTTCTGCACAACCTGAATTCACACACCACAAAGCACAAAATCCCCATATCACTATTTCAACCCACTAAAAAAAATCCTTAAATTAAAACATAAATATAATTCCAAATTTAAATATAAATTAAAAAAAGGAAAATAATTATATTGCTACAAAAAATATGTCTGAATTTTGTTGCTAGTAGACCCATCACTCAATTACCCATCATCCATGTATCATGTACTTGTATTATTCAAGAAATAGTTGCTAAAAATACCTTGGATTTAACAGAGCGCTTAATGAGGGACCAAAGGCCAGGAACAGAAATGACAAAGAGACCAAGAGAAGTGTAGTAACTGGCCATTGAATAGCCCACGCTTTCTGAAATTAAAAAGAGAGAAGATGGGTCCGCCGTTGAGAGAGGCTCGTGATTGAGGAGAGAGGAGGAGATTACTCGAACCGCCAAGATCTTCCTGGGTTTTGCTGCTGGTGGGGTTCGAGCCCCGCCTAGCCATGGCTGCTGCTGATGGTGGAATTGGGTTGAATCTCTTGTGGGTCTGAGTTTGGAAGGAAGAGAGATAGAAGGGAGGAGAGAGTTAGCTGCTGCCATTGGTGAACTGGATTGGAGAGATTGGGTGAGCTACTGAATGAGTAAAACAGTTACCTTTTCTCATTGATTAAATAAGTTTGAAAAATTGGTTTACAACCATTAAAAACTACACTACACTACACTACACTACGTATTTAAAAGGAGCCTATCCTAACAGCTTAACTGGTCATTGAATCTTTTATAAAATAAAATTAACACTTAAAATATTATTATCCAACAATGTTGTTTGATTTTTGAAAGTAAGTAAAAACAAAACACACGTATGATGACGACATGAATAGAAACAAGAACATGAAAGTAAAAATAGTTACTAGACCGTAGACGAACTCTTAACTTATTCAATACTAGCTGGGTCCCGTGCCTCCGGCACTGTATGGACAATATGATTTATCTCAAATTTTAAACGATCAAAATAATTTATTGAGTGAGCGAGAAATTTAAAGTCATTTGTATTTTATTAAATTATTATTAGATTATTAGATAGATAGATGTATTTTATTAGATATATGTATGAACGGTGGGATTTATCTCAAACTTTGGACGGCCCAGATGATTTATTGAGTGAGCGAGAAATTCAAAATCATTTGTATTTTATTAGATAAATTGTGTTGTGGTTGAAAAATTACATTTTTATTAGATTAAAATAGCCTTTTGTCCCTTATGCAACACTATGCCTGCCTGCCGGATGGTTCATTAAGATTTTGGGGGTGTTTGATAAAAATTGAATGAATCTGAATCTGAATGAGCTGAATCTGAATCTGAATGAGCTGAATCTGAATGAAAAAAACTGTTTGATAACTGACATATTTTAAAGATCTGAATGACATATTTTTAATATTTTACCCCTCTGAAAAAATTCAAAGTTGTTGTAAATTTATTTAATATTACATAATATAATAGTTAATATTTTTTTATTATTTTTATTATTATTTTTAATTTTTTTTACTTCATTCAGCCAACAATTCAGCCATTCAGACCAAAAATTCGGCCTTAACCATTCAGCCAACGCATCTGACCGATTCAGTCATTCAGACGATTTTTTTTCAAAACAAACGCACTTAATGATTCAGCCATTCAGACCCATTAAGTTCTAAACAAACAGCCCCTTTGGTAGCTTATGACAAAAAATAAAAATAAGACTATTCGAAATATTGTATCCACACAAAAAATAAAAAATAAAATAAAAAGTACAAGTTGTATAAATTTTTTTTTATAAAACTTAAAACATAATAATTCGATTACAATAAACTATATGAGAACTACAACTGCATTGATCAAAATATATGAAAATACATATATTGAAACATACTTCTTTTAATATTTCTAGAATCAAAATCTTCAATCAAATATTTAAAATCCTATATATATAAATTAGGACCCTTCTAATTGGGAATCAAGACAGCCGATCCTCCCATCCATCCATGAGGACGGCTCTACACTATGTTGCAGTAGTTGAATTGAAAATTTGACTGTTAACGAATATAATGAATACAGAAAATTAGGACCAATGATTGACACGGGTAGTCCCTGTCGTTAAGGTGTTTATTGTCCCTTACCACTAAGGTTTGCTAAAGGCTACTAGCAATATACCTCTAAGATTTTATGTCAAAGCTTGTATTTGTTCTAAGTGATAGCAACTCACTTTTTTAACCTCAATTTATGCTACTGTGTAAAAGATGATAGAAGAAAGAATATGAGATTCTCCAATTTCATAACTGAATTATGAGTTAAGAATCAAAATAAATGATATATTAATCACATATCAGTTTTACATCCCATAATGATTAAACAAAAAACTGTTTTAATCATTAATAAAGTTTATTATTCTGGTTCAATGTTAAAAAGAGGCTCATGGTTCTAAAGCGCCAATGCGACTTTCCGACCCGAACCACGGCCCCCGGGTCGCGGGCGGGTTTACACCACGACCAATTCCAAGCCATTCCTTTAGTTCCACTAGTGAATTAAACTATTCCACATATACTTATAAAGTATTAAATAGTTTTATTCCTACTCAATGTGGGACTTAAAGAAAATAGTTTTCTTAAACAACAATGAACCTTTTCATGTACTCCACTTTGGATACAATTAAAACACAATATATAACTCCTCCTTAAACCATATATTGCTCTCTATTAATCTCCTTGTAATAGGCTATCAAATGCATAATTTATTTAATATAAATTCAATCAATTAATGAGTCTAAATTAATCCCCAAAATGATCAAAACTCATAAAGAAAAGATGCAATTAATAATACTAGTTAAAACTCTATAATCACTATTTACTATGAATTGATTCTTTATTTAAAATTTATTTTATTTATATATCTTCGTCTCCAGGACCTATTAACTTCTAGATAGCACTAATTAATTTTAAATTTTAGACGTTAAAATATGGTGTGGACGATTAAAAAAATAAAAAGAGTACTAGATGCACTATATATAATATATTAACTGTGTTCCGTGCCTCCAATATTATATATACGGTGTAATTATTCTAAACTTTGGATAACCCAAATGATTTATTAGGGTGAGCGAGAAATTTAAAATCAATTATATTTTGTTAGATAGATTAGAGAACTGATACTATCACATAAAATATTAATATTTTTATATAATTTCTCTCATATAATTAGTGAGTAGGTTCCACTTTTATGTATGAGATACTCATGTGAAAATGTTATTTTAACATGCATAAATATCAATTTCCATAAATTAATGTGTTTAAGAGAAAGTGCACTGATTTTAATTAGTGAATTGTTAAATCAACATTACTTTTTATTATTACCGCAACAAAAGTGTCACTGTAAATGTATAATGACGGTAAAAACCATCGCTATAGAATCTACAACGATATATTTATTGTAAAAATAATATTTTCTGTTGTGGATTTAATAATTTTCTTTAAATTAATGTGTTATATATCGATATAACAAAACGCTGCTTCAATTGGGCTTGAGCCAAGCGAGTCTCGACCGTACGTTTTGCCATGCCAAGGCCCAAGAGCCTTTTTGTTTTCCTCCAAGGCCTGCTTCAATCGTTGCACCTTGCTTTAGTATCTAGGCCATTTTTTTTGTCTTTATTGAAAATCTATATAATGCAAGAAAAACTATATATTAATTTACCAACTTTTTTGGAGTTTTGTATTTGATTTGTAAGGAATTAAGCTCCTCAAGGGTTTTCAAATTTAAATCCCCTGAATTTTAAAATAAAAAATAAATTTTAATTTTTAATAATCAATTCCTAAAATTTTAATTTTTTTTATATTATAACTATAAACTATTACTCATTTTGTTCTGAAAATCTGAACAATTTTGACTTTTTAAAGTTATTTTAAAATATTTTTAAATACAAAATCTATGCGATTCATTTAATTTTATAAACTAATGGATCTTGTAATTAGTCATAACATTTAAATTGTTTATAATTGTATTGTTTAAATTTATTATTTTATTTTTATTAATTTTGAATTTAAAATATTCTAAAATTATTTCAAAGAATTAATATTGATCTATTAATAGAGTACTTATTTTCATAATTGATTTTAAAATTTAAAATTGGAGAGTATTTTTTTTATAAAGAAAAAAAAGAGAAAAGAATAGTCCGTACTAAGATAAAATAACCGACGACCCAACCGAGAACGGACCACCTGCTTCAAATGGGCTCGAGCCAAGCCGAGCACAAAACGCGCGCAAAGGTGTGATCGCGTGGCGTGAGAGAGCACTTTCAACCGAGTTAAACCGTAACGGTTCCAAAAAACCTCACCCTTCTGATTTTTTCCTATCCACTCTGTGTTCATATCAATGTTTGTGTGCGCGACTCTCTCTCTTCCTAACCAAGGATAATCCCAAACTCATCTTCTTCTTCTCCACTCTCCTAATCATCCAAATTATTTTATTTTTTTCGAAGGGCCGGCTTAAATTGCAGTGTTTTTGCAATCGATGTATATTCTGAGTCTTTTGGCGTTTCGAGCCCCTTTTGCCTTGAGTGTCACAGCAGGTATCATTTGTTTGCACATCTTGCTTTTACTATTTTTTTGGGTTAGTAATCAATGAAAGCTTTTTTATTTTGTGGATTTTTCTTATATTTTGTGGTTCAGGGGATAGTGTTTTCTTTTCTTTGCATTAGGCTTAATTTGGAATTAAGCTTATCGGTGTGCAAATTCTTATTTTGTTGTTATATTTTGTTTCCTAATTCATTTTCTGCTCCTTTTTTTGTGGCTCGGGAGTTTCAGTCATGTCATACATATGTGCATTTTTTGGCATAGTGCTAGTTCATTTGCTGGATGACTTCATCTGTTATTGGTTGTTAGTGATTTATTTTTACTGGTGATAACTAGGATTTACATTTGCAAATATAGAATTAGTTTTTGACTGCCTATGTACCAGACATTACAGTTTTGGAAATTTTGAAGATTTTAATTGTCAATTTACTTGTCATAATATCTTACTTGAATTTCAAACTCTTGCTTTTGTCGCAGTTCTTTATTCTTTTGACAGTTTTCTATTGTAATTGCTCATTTTGTTAACGTTTTTCAAGGACAGTTAATATGTTTGGAAACTCCTGCTGTTTGTTGCTGCTATGAATATGGCGTATCTAACCAACCAGTTTCAGAAGTTCACGCAATTAGTTATTTTAATTAACTATGCTATTTTCTTTGGCAGCCATCATTGCTTGGCACTTCACAGTATCTATTTTCTGTTCATCTTTCTAGTACTTTGTTATTATTCAACATTTTATTCGTTGTACTTGTTTATAATTGGGGTGAATACTAACATTGAAGATTATCTGCTTCTTTGTGGAAACTAAATTTAGGTGCAACTTAGTGCAGAGCCGGTAATGTGATTCCACTTACATGCAATGAATGTAACTGTACTCATATGTTCCTACATAATGGAATCATTCTTTTGAGTTAAGAATTATACCCTCCTTAGAAGAAGTGATTATTGGGGGTTTGTTGATAGTGTGATGGTATAATATGAAGTCGTGAAACCTTTGCTGTTTTCTGATTTACTAGGTTTTATGTTACTTATTAGCTGTAACACGTGATTCAAATTGTGTAATGTGCTAGTTACTAGGTTAGATAATGATAGTTTCCTTTGAATACGCAGGTTCTCAAGTGTTCATATGGATAAAAGAAATTTGTTGATTAAGAGGAAGACTGCTTCTTGTTATAAATTTTTATAGTACTCTGCCGGTAATTTGGTGAACTTCTGTAATAATGGCTGCTGATCAGCGGAAGAAATATTTGAACGCTGGTCACTCTTCTCGCGAGCAACACAAAGTAAAAAGGAAGAAAGTGATATTGTCAACCATCAGATCTAATATTACTCTTGAGTGGGATGACAAGAGGAAGAGTGTTGTGCCCAGGAGGGAGCAGATTGGCATTGCTCAGAGAGACTTGTCAGCTTTCATCGATTCTGTCCCCAATTGCTATAGTGCTTTGGCTGATATAGTCAGTGTTCCTCGGGAGACTTTTGAATTGGAAGATTTAACTGAGGTGTTTTCATGTGAGGTGAGGATTACTTCTTATTGCGTATCCAATAAGTTTAACTCCAAAAACAATTACTTTCCTTAGATTTTTATAAATTACACGTGGAACTTGTAGGTTTGGCAAAATCATCTATCTGAAAAAGAAAGAAACTTTCTGGCTCAATTTCTGCCAAAAGGATTTGATGCACAAAAAGTTGTTCAAGAACTGCTTGCTGGGGATAATTTTCACTTTGGAAATCCTTTTCTGAAATGGCAAGTATTGCTATTTAGTCTACGTCGTACTAATGTTGATAATGCACGAATTTGTCTAGAAATTTGTTACAAAAGGTGTATGATGTTCTGGTATTGCAAAATGGTAGTTGTTTATATCACTTGATCCAGGTTCTAGCCTGCTCATGTTTGGATTTACTCACACTTTTGAATATCTAATCACTTCATCCCAATTCTGTTCCTCTTGCAAGGAGCGCAATCAAGGTGATTTTTTTAAGACAGGAAGACAACACATTTGGATATATTTTTTCTAATATATCTCAGTTTTGAAGGGAAAAAGGTTCGTACTTAAGAAGCACAAATTCGGGTTTTCAATATGGAGATTAGATGGTTCGAAAAATCTAGAAAAATGCGAATTTGAGGATTTGGCACATATTTACATATAAACATATATTTACATATAAACATATATATATATATATATATATATATATATATATATATGCATACATGCATTAAAATTTTCAATTCAGTTCCAATTAATAATAAAAATTTTATGTACTAATGTTATGTAGGAATTTAGGAAGTATATACTAATTAGTTCTTATACTAATATTGTCGATATTATTAGTATATAATATGTTATAGGAGTATTAACTAATATTGTATAATATAGTAATTTTTCTATTCTTATTATTTAAAAAAATTATGAAGAATCCCCTAAAAGAATTCAGAAGAAACCATTAATCTGGATTCTGGGTTTTGCCGACCTACAAAAGACTCCTTTCTTCTCAGTGTCTTGCCAATGTATGAGGCTCTTGCTTATAGCACAGTTTGGGGAGGGTCAGATTTATGTTGAGAGATAGGCTGTTTGTTAGTAGGACTTGAAGCTGCGACAAAACTAGTGGAGCATTTGAAGAAAACATATTAAAATATTATATATAATCACGTGTCAGTTGTGTCTTAAAATCTGTGCAGAATGCATTGTTTAGAAGCAGGACATATAACATGTTATGGTGGGAGAGTATTAGCTTTCTAACAAGGTTTTGTACATGCAAGTAGTTTTCAACATTTTTTGTGGTTTCATTGAACTTTTCAGGCAATTTGGATTGTGTATTGAACTATTGATGTATTTGGTCATATTTACAGGTAAAATCAAGCATATTGGTTTTTGAGTTCATCCAATAAAACAAATTAACAATTCTGACAAGTGCATCAAAATGGTAAATATGTGACTGCATATTGTCATAGTGTAAAAGCTAAATTTGTAAAATTTAATGATCTTGACCATGCATAACCTTTTAATATATATTGGCATCTACCATATTTAGTTAAATGGCTTGAATTGAGGTTTTGGCATGAAATTGTGAATTATAGCTGAAATTAAATGAATAGAAATAGAATGAAAAAAGAAAAAGAAGAAAGAGAAATGGGATACTAATGGTATGGAATATTTGATTATTGTTATTATTTCACAATACATGTTTGGCTTAAACTGTGTTTAATCTATTATTATGTACTCTAAGCTTTATGTATCAATGTATGATTATGGCTATCTCATAAACGATATGGAGGAAAATGTTTCTTTTGATTCCTTATGGTGGAATTCTGAATTTTGAACTGGTCACTTATCTGGAATATACCTTTGCAGGGGTGCCTCTCTGTGCTTTGGTAGTCTTCATCCTGATACTGTTCTTGAGAAGGAACAGGTTTTGAAAGCTAATAAGAAGGAATACTATTTGGAGCTACAAAAGTATCATCACGAGTATGTAAACTTAAGTTTTTCTCTTTGCTGTTGTCATAGGCAACACTAAGGATTTTCCCATTATAGTTGGCAACTTATATTGATTAACCCACTAAACTTTTAAAAATTGCAATTACCCGATTCAACTTATTAAAAATGTGAAATTATACCATCCTGTTAAAAAAAGTTGGACGGACGTTAAATTGGTTCAATTCTTTTCATGTGGCAGCTTAAAAATATAAAAATAAAAATATATAGCTACGTGGTTATACATGTAAGCAATGAAATATCTCTAAATTCATGCAAATATAGAGGGAGAATATACAATATTTAAACATACAAATATACATGCGTATACACTTCGTCATCTTCATTATAAACATATATAGAGAGACAAACATGATCCTGATCAATGCATCTTCCTCTTCATTTTACACCAATGAGAAATTAATCTCCATCTTTGAAGAAACTTTTCAATACTCTTCTAATAAATCCACCATTAATATCATTTCGTACATATACTCTTCAAATATGCCTTTTCCTATTTTTTTCTTCTGCTAATCATCGTCAGAATCATAAATCAACTGTCATTACCCACCTATGTCACAGTTTACAGAAAAAGGCCCAAATAGTTTAAGCCCTAAATTTTCCATCGCCATTGAAATTAGGCAGAGGTTGGAAAGTTTGAATCTATTGATGATTTATCTTGTCGCTGCCAACATGGATGACTGCTCAAGTTTGTGCTGCTGCAACTTCTTGCTTATCTTGGGAAAGGTTGTCCAGTACATGAATGGGATTTCAGAACCCATAAAAATCTAATAACTCAACTCCAAAATTCAGAGAGAGAACTTGTATAAATTGAATTAAGAGATAACAGAGGAATCATATACCAGGAAAAGAGAGATCGACAGATAGCATAGGGAAAGAGAGAGAAAGAATCGGAGGAATTTTGCCTCACACCAGAGATTGATAGGGTATTAGGAAAGAGAGGAGAGGAGGAATTCATGAGGTGGACACATGTCTCTTTTCTTTGACTTGTCATTTTTATTAATTATATATATTTTTTGACACAAACTGGTAGGTAAAGAATTAACGTTTGTCCAATTTTTTTAAAAGATTGGTGTAATTATGAAATTTTAATTATTTGAATTGCAATTTTTAAAAGTTTAGTGGGTTAATCAATAAAAGCTGCCAACTATAAATAATGGGAAAATCCTCAGTTTTGCCTGTTGTCCTACACTGTGTTTTTAATTAGGTTGTATGGTCATGACATTTATGCATTTTGCAACAGTATGATTGGGAATCTACAGATGCTGAAGGGAAGATGGGAAAGCTGCAAGGATCCTGAAAAGGAAATTGGGCAGAAGTTATGGAGGTTGATAAACTCTGTATTGTTTACTCTACATAGTTCTGAATGATTCTGTAGATTCAGGATATTTAATATGTAATTTGGGTAATCCAAAGATTGTGGCATTTGTCTGCCTTTTGCGAGTTTGGTGTTCTGCATTTTACCATTGTTACTGCTCCATATTTAAAAAACATGAATGCACATATGTAAAAAAGTGAAATTACGCATTCCCTGAACAATTCTAACCTGAGCCGTCAACCGTATAGTTGGTACTTGTTCCAGCATATGCAAAAAATAAAAGATGTCTGAAAAGTGGAATTATACAGTTTTATTTTTTGCATGCTTTTGGAGCATAATGCTATTATCTGAAATAGCCTGCTACATGGGGGGCCTTTGACTTGCTATATTTATATGGCTGCTATATGCTTTCCCTTTTACCAGTATCTTGCTTATTTGTCAACGAAGATAGGTAAACAAGTGATGAGGCTCTTCTTCTTCTTGTTTTATTTATATATTTTTTATTTTTAAATTAGTTTAAAATACATGTGAACATATTCTCTAGTTTTGCATATGATTGTGTCAAAATTGTCAATTTATACTAATGTCTATCTGTGCATCCACTCTCACTCTCTACATTGAAGTGAATATAATTGCTAACTTAAATACTTGGGGATCTCAGTTTGTTGTGCAGTATTTGATTTAGAGGTGATTATGCATTTTGTTTGATTTAAGAGTTGTGCTTTCTTTGGTGATTGTTTTTTTTTTGTTACGTCTTGTTGCTAGTTTAAATATATTAAAAATTATTCTGAGCAGATCAAGGGATCATGCTGAGAAAAGTATGGCCACTCGTGCAAATGAATCTAGACATCATGATTCTGAAGATTACCTTGTTGGCACATCGGGATCTTATTCTTCAGCAGCTGATGATAAAGCATGTAGTAGTGATGATCTGAACTTTATGTCGCTGCATGAAGACTCTCAAAGACGGTAATTTAATTTTTTGTCTTGCGCTATGTCAGTGATTTTAAATATTGTTTCTTTGGCTTCACCAGGTATAGCGATTATGAGTCTGAATACGAGATAGTTCTCTTAAATTTACAACTGGTAAATTATTTATGTAAAAATGTCATTTGCAGTTCAGAATAACTTTTTGTTGGTTTAGGAAGTTTGTGTTTATGTATGCATGTGACATGGACAATAGTTTGAGCAATGTTACTTGGATCTTAGTTCGATACAGTATGTGGAACGGAAAAACTAACGTTTAACTGTACTTGGATCATTTTGTGCAATAGCCCATTCAACTTTTAAAAACTGCAATTAACAAATTGAACTAATTAGAATTGTTAAATTGGGTCATTCTGTCAAATTAATTAAATGGATGTTAACTATTTTCATACATGGCTGTCTAATAAAAAATAGAATAAAAACCTAAATTTAGGTGGCTATTTAACAAAAAAGTGAATAAATACTAAATTTACATGGTTGTCTAATATAAAAGAGAATAAAACCTAAACAGGTATGAAGTGGCCAATAAGAATTCTCAAGGTAAAAATTAAAAGTATAAAATGGAAATAACCCTTTTCAAATATTAAAATTTTCAAAAAGTTCACCATCTTCAACCTCTAGCTGGGTCTACCCGACCCAAGCACATGTAAAACGGGTCAAAAGCAATAAACTCTCTCATTTCAACTCAAAATCATGCAAATAATATGTCAAATCTTAATATCAACGAGGCTTAGCACAACATGTTATTCATTTTGCGTAAGAAAGTCAAAGAATGAGCAGATCTTGGACTGAACAAAGGTATAGCTACCTTGAGTTCTTGTCAAGAATGGTATAGCCTGGGAATAGCTTATTTAAGCTATATAGTTAAAAGTTGAGATATAGTTAAAACCTAAGAAACAAGGATTTGTTGTTGCTGTTTCTCATTCTTTCCCTTTTCATGTTTAAGTGAAAACATCTATATTTCTCTAATCAGTTCCTTTTTCATGTTTATATCTCTCTTATGCTTCTAATAAAAAATTTCTTTCTATCTGGAAAAAAGAAGTTCTAATTGCATTTATTTTCTGTAATTTAGAAGCTTTGCTTAATCCATATCTATCGCAGGTGAATCCATTTAGCTTATACTCCAAACTTATTTGTATATTAAGAACCTAGTAATGAATTTAGAAATCCCCCAATATTTGCAAGGACAGGTCACATGACCGATCTGTTCAGCAGTTACTTTTGCTGATATTACTTATATGATCAATGTAGTTTTTGACCTTCTACTTTAGATGGATACCAAATTTACTTGATTGGAAAGTTTGTTAATGCTGATAGCCTGATACCAAAGACCCATGTCATAACCTCCTCACCTTGTAGGCTACTTGTCATAACTTGGTTACTTGTTCCTAGACTTATCATTGTTTAATTATGTAGCAGGTTTTTCAATCTCCTCATTTTTAAGTACGTATCTGTCTGTATGATGACATCTAAGAAACTAAGGTCTAAAAGATTTTGTGGGTACTGTGTGTGTGTATATATACATACACATTTATATTATATACACATTCCATCTGTCCCACAAAAGATGACCGAAGTACATTTTTATTCCTATAAAAGATGTCTAAACTACGCAATTCAAATTCAAAATGTTTTTTTGAAGTCTATTAAAAAGAGAGAATCTTAATGTACTTACATGGGGTCTATTGTGGGTAGAATTAGAACTTATTTGTTCTCTCTACTTTAGTTTTTTTAAAATATGTTAAAATGTACTTAAGACGATATCTTTTTTAGGACGGAGGGAGTATATATTTTTGTACTGATGTGTATGATGGAAGTAATGATTAGAGGAGTCTGTAATGTCAAGGAGTTATCACCTTCTTCTGTCTTCATGTACTATTATTTTTCTAAATTGTGTAAACTGTCAATTTCTCTTCTCTGTTACCCGTGACCTGATTGATCTTGTTCTTTTTGTTCCTGCATTAATCTTGCTGCAGTTATTGTATTCAATTTCTACTTTGTGAATTAGTTTTATGGGGAGTTTTCTTGTTTGTGATGAATATGGAGCATAAAATAAGTTTAATGTATACTTGGTATATTACTTTGTTCAAGTGGTTAAGGGGGAGCTAATTTGTTATCTTTGATGTCAATATCTGCAGAAAAGGCTTCATGGAGGGTAAATATGATAATTCATTAGATGGGCTTAAAGTGGGAGCAAGACCTAGAAAAGGAGCAAAGCTACACAAGCTTAATTTCCAGTGTGGAGATGGTGCCAAATATATGTCATATATCAAGGTGGTTCATTCGATATACCCAAAATTCTAAATATATGGTATATGTTTTATGTAAATCTTTGGGGCTATTTACCCACCTCAGATTGAAAAATAAAGATATTATTGGGAAGAGAGCATAGTGAGGACAAGAGGTCCTTTAGAAGAACACGCATATTGGAATGAAATATCTATATTATAAAGCAGGAGGAGAGTTTGTAGTTATTTTGTGTAAACAAAAAAGTAAAGCTTTTTACTTTTCCATTTTACTAGGAGCAGTTACTTCTTAAAACTAAAGAACATTTATTTTCTCTCTCCCCACTCCTTTATCAAATCCTATTCTCTCCAACATTATCTCATTTATTCTATACACACGCGTGCGTAACACTCCCTCCTGAAAAGGAAAGGGATGTCACGTGCAAATCACAACAAACCTCAAAACTGTAAAATAGAGTGCGAATAACTTCAAAATATTTTAATAGTTGATAATCCATAAATGAATTAAATAAATTCTCCAAAGTTTACAAAATTAATCAATACTTAAAAACAAATCAACCTAGATGGATGGTCAATGATAAGCTTTCTCTTCACACAACCCTGAATAATCCTTGCAAACTTGTCGTAAGAAAAACACAACATGAGCTAAATGTACAGTACAGATATAGAGTTACAGAAATATACCACAATATATAATGAAACCAAAAGAGTCGAATGAATGAAGAAGTATGAACTACGAACGAATTATATACGTAACAATTATAATCAAAAGGATCCCAAATAAGAAGACTGATATTGAGATCAAATACAAATAGCCAAAAGCTAATAAAATACATCGGTACTACTATGTATGCAAATCAAACCGAATACTACGCACAACACATACGTTACTAATCCGCCAAATGAATCAAATCAAATAATGGGTCAACCCTACGTATTCTGAACAAATATATCAAATGGTCAAAGCTCACACCCAAAGCATATAAAAGGATATGCGGTGGACTGAGTACACCGTCACGGAAGGTGTCATGCGTTGGTGTCAAGAGGATATGCTTGTGGTACCCGTTAGCTCAAGTAAACCCTAAGGATCAAACTGCAAAATGTAAGCAAAAGGGATTCAAATCACAAGGCTTGCATAGTTATTTTCAAATGATAACAAATTATTCAAAATACAAACGTGCTTAAATGTCTCAAGATACCAAAGAGCAAAAATAACTTTCGAATGTCAACGAAAATATACGAAATAGGCTCAAGAATTGCTCGATTCGGAGTTAGTATGACTGAGTTACGAATTTTCAAAATTAGGGTTGAAAATAGTGACAGAAATCAGGACATGTTGCGGTTTTCGTCAATTTAAGGTAGTAAGACGGTGTCAAATAAATTTTCTCTCTCTAAAATTAAAAAAGATGAAAAATTGAAGAAATAGGCTATAGATTCACTCAATTCCGATATTATGAATTAATTATGATTTTTTTAATGGGTTGCGGTGCATATGAAAATTCTATTCGGGAATTCAACTAATTAAGTTAAAATAGGGAATTCAACTAATTAAGTTAAAATATGACTTCTCTCTTTAAATACAAATAGGAAACAATATAGGAGTTACCAAAACTCCAATGGACTCTTTAATTTTAATAAACTCAATTATTTTTCAAGCAAAATAATAAAAAAATAGTAACTTACCTTTTCCAATTCAATTATGTGTTTAGGATTATTACCAAAAATTGGGGTTATTACATAGTGTGTGCCAGAATACTAGTAAATTATAAAGGCCTCAAAGGAGCAGTACTCCGATCATCCAGGTGGAGATTTGAGATGTTGAACCCACAAGAACCACCAATTTAAGAGGTCCAAAGAGATGCAATGAAAGAAGCCCAATCCCGTAACAAGTGAAGATATATTAAACAATTGTTGCAGTGGGTTTGTAATGTCTATGTAGTGATATGCCGAGTTCAGTATCTAAATGGTCACACTTAAAATAAAGTACCTCTACTTAGTCGAGTCATGTTTTATGTTGTTCTCATTGTAATTTATGATGGTTTCATCACATATATGTTTCAGGGTTTGGATTGCAGTCTAGAATCTGTGACTGAAACCTTCCTTAGGAATTAAATAATGTTTATAAATCTCTTCAATGTTGATCTTTTGTTATGGTTGTGTTCAGGTTAGCAAGGAGCAACATCAATGTGTTAAGAGTAGTATGAAGCATTCAAGCAGTAGCATGCATTGTAGGTCTCTTAATCATGTTTTAGGTGACCTTGATACTTTATGTGTACAACCATATAAAGTGTTTGAGGAAGAAGAGCGGCAGAAGTTGCATGAGCACTGGTTAGCATTTTGTGAAGTAAATCTACCTTGAGCTCTTCGGTTTCTTCAGTTTAAAATTTAGGTATGTTTATACAGGTCAAGACTGGCAAACAGAGACGTCGTTGCAGGATTTGGAAACTGGAGAGGAAGGCAGATAGAAAAACGGCAAGTAATACAAGCTTTGGGGAAAGAATTGGTAGAAAAATTGAATTATTTGAAAGAGGTTTGTGGTTCATCCCTTTTTTCCTTTTGTCACATGTGAGGGTGTATAAGTATGTGAAACTAACTTCTAGATTATTAGATTGGTTCTTGTTATGCCTGTGGTATTTTTCGATGTCTTCTTTTTGCTTTATCATGTTGACTTGTCATTTTTAAATTCTTCGATCAGGATGAGGAGAAAGAAAGTCCTAATAACATGCCTGATTATCAGGTGGATGATAGAGCAACATATCTTGAATCTGCAATATTAGTTGAGGTTTGTTACACTGTCTTCTTCTTTATTGTATGCTAATTTTATTGTGGATACAAGATCGTGATACTTTTACAACATAAGTGACTTGTTCAGTAGCCAGACAGACCCTTTTGGAACAACTGGCTAATACAAAAAGTCACTGTATTATATTAAGTATTAAGTTCGTTCCTTTGTGTATAGGATGAGGATAAAGAGATATCTGATAGCTTGCTCCAGGAGCAGATGGATAATGCTGGAACAGACAATGCATCATCCATTAAATTAGAGGTTTGTTTTATTGATCTTTCCTTCATGTGTTTGTTTTACTGTGTGTAATTGAGTGTACAAAACCAACCATTAGAAGTGTTATTTTTTGGTGGTGCATCCTTTTTTTTTTTTTGCGTGGGATGGCTTTGAAGATAAGCATCGTAAAAGGGGGTGTATCCATATTCCGTGGATGGATCCAAAATTGCATATTTACACAGTAAATCAATTGGATTAGAGAAGAAACGGACTCTAGTTAGGCCTTGCCTCCTTAATTGAAAGCATAAAAGCATTTTATGTAATGATAGGCCAACTTTTCTTGCTTCATTTTGTTTGGTGGTCAGGATGGAGAGAATGAGAAGCGTAATTCCATATTTCAGCAGCAGACAGGTAATGAAGCAGCAAACAACGAATCTATTATGGAAGATGAAACTGAATGTCCCCCCACTTCCTCCCAGAATCAGCATCTGCAGCAAGCTCCGTTACTCGGTGGTAAGCAAGTGTTCCATGTCATGGACTTGGATTCCCATGAGAACCATGCAATGCCGAAATTGGATGATTTCCCTCTTAGTATATCGAAGTACACTGAAAATTTAAGCCATGTGGATCTTCCTTTTAGTCAGGAGAATCCTCTCTCTGTTGCTAGTAATGTTTGGCCAGTGGTTAGCATGCCGAGTGCTTATTATCATTCTGCTTCTATAAATCATGAATATACGTCTGCCAATGAATTGTCACTTCAGCATCCACAAGTTATGGAAGAACATCCAACTCAACTAATGGATCTGCAACCTGACATGCAGAAAGAAGACCCTCGGAAAGATCTGTTATGCAGACAATCTAGTGATGATTTCTACAGCACTTACACTAATCAAGTCCAAAATGAGCATTTTCAGTCATTCTTCAAGGAACAAGGCAGCTTACCTTACTACCATGAGCAAAAACCTACAATGTTAGATTTCCAGCCACCAGCAAGTGTAATGATTGAAAATGGTCAATTTGTTGGGAATCTCACGGAGCAACTACATCCATCAACAGCACTCGATCTTAGGCAGAAGAGATCGAATGATATCTACATGCATCAGAACATCCAGGATAATATGTATACTGATGGAGTTGGGTATGCAATTCCAAGGCAGGAACACTTCTCGACCCTTAAAATGCAGGATTGGGCTGCCAATGCTGCACACTTGTCAGTACCTTCCCAATCTCATTTGAATGGTGGAGAATTGTTAAGTCAAAATTGGTTTTCTGGTGAGAATAGAGTCCGTGGTGGTTGGTCTGGTTCAGAAGGTGCTGTTTGCCCAAGCCAGAGCATGGGGAATAGAAGTATTGCAGATCAGAGTCTCTTTAGTGTTCTATCTCAATGTAATGACTTACATCCTGGTGTCCCGTATGATTCAATGGGCTCCAATGACCGATTCAATCAATCTGGGAACTACAACGGGGTGGGTGGGGGTGTTCCTGCAAGTAGCAATGTATTACTGCGGACAGTTAATCCACTTAACTATTTGAGTGGCCATGAAGCTTCTGATGGCCTAAAGACCAACAATATGGGATGGATGAGCCTGCCACATCAGAATACTGCTCTACACGATTCCATGGGTAAACCATACTTGAGGTATTGGAATCATTAAGGACGTTTCTTCTTTCCTTCACCAGTTAAATGTGTTGCCAGTTAGCGATCTTTGGTAGGAAGATGGGATGAGAACAGATGCAGAGACTAGAGCCATTCAACAGGATTTAGTTGGAAATTGGTTAGTTTTTAAATTTTTTGATGGAGAGGGTTTTTGTGGAAGCTGATTATACCAGTTTTTTTTTGAGATAGGAATATGTACATACATATAGTAAAGAGCCAATCCAATCCAATGCCATGTATATATATATATATATATATATATATATATATATATATATATATATATATATATATATATATATATATGTTCTAGATGGGTTTATGGGGTGGTGAAGTTTGAGGGGGTAGTCTCTTATTCAATAGTTAACCCTTGTTTTTCCAAGAGAAATGTTGCTTAGTAGCTTTGCAGGTGAGAAACTACTTGAGGCAAAATGTTTTTGAATTCTGCTGCTGCTGCAGATTCTTGTTCATTCGCTAAAGAAATGTGGTGGAGATATTCCTTTGCCGGATTATTTTATCCAACTATATTTTGGAAAGAAAAAAAAATCTACTTTTCTGCTCAGTTATTTATTATTAAAAGTTAGAATTTTGAGGAGTTCTGCTTTGTTCCTCAATTGAAACCCTGCACAACAATTATTCATGAGTTTAATTATTTAAAATGTATTGGAGAGGTAATTTTAAATCTTAACAATGAATCTTAACCATGAAATGAAGAGTCTAAAATAGAGAGGTCCCAAAATCCCTCCCTCAGATTATAAATATACTTTCTGTTGCGTTTGCAAAACATTACTACTGCTATTATGTAAACGATAATAATATCATGGAAACTGATATTTTTATATGCATTTTTGATATTTTTATATAGTTCTCACTCATATGAGAAGAAAGTATCTCACTTTTATGTGAGAGAGGACCATACAAAAATATCAAAAATTAAAAATAGTGTTACCCTAATAAAATCTGTGAAGGTGGGTCCAATTTTGGGAGATGGATTAAAAGGTGGCCTTGCTATATACTTCATCTGTTTCAATATTAAAAATATATTTATTTTAAAATTATAGAATTAAAAATATAAAGTGATATGATGTTTTTAATTTATGAATATTATTTATTATCATACTTAGCAAATCAATACTAAATTATGAATTAATGTCAAGACAATGCATTTGAAAATATAACATTATTTTTTAAATTTTAAAATAGAAGGAGAATATACACACATATATATACATAAGAAATTATTTGTAACACCTATTTGTTATGAATTAAAATAAGACAAAATGTTATCTATAGCATACATTATAGATCCAACGATTGAGATTTAAAATTGGATCTCATCATCCGCCACTATATTAGTAATGGATGTCACTATTATTAGTAGCAGATAGACAAAATTAAAAAAAAATTATTTATAAAATATCACCATCTGCGAATCGTCATCCGCTGCAACTAATAATTATTTTTCATATATATATATATATATATATATATATATATATGATGGTTGAACCGTGCATAATAAGTCAATCACTTTAATGATTATTTTTAATCCTGGCCGTTTATTAATTTAATAAATGATAGTAGATTTATTTGTCTAAAATTGATCTATATGAATATGATTTACTACCCTAAAAAAAAAGCTGAGTTTTTTTTTATTACAAAAATACTGAGTTTTATTTTTATTTTTATTATCATTAATATTAAACACAATTTTTTTAATTAAAAAAATAATAAAACGCAGTTTTTTTAATAAAAATAATTATTATATTATTTATATAATAATTATATAAATAATTTATATTATTTATATAACTATAAATAAATAATTATACAACTAATTTATATTATTTGTATAATTTTTATTTGTTTTATTTGTTATTTTATTTTTTTGTCCTTTGATCTCATTAAAAATATATATTCTTTTTACACATAAGCACTCATTTAGCCTATTAGGATGTCATGTCAGCAATTTCTGACGTGACAAACCCAATTGAATGAAAGTGAAAAAAAATTAATAGTTCAATAATCTAATTAATAAAATTAAAAAATAAATCATCGAAATAAAATATGACATATAATTTAGGATATAAAATTATATTTAAGCAATTATATATATGATAAATGATGGTTGAACCGGGCCATAATAAGTCAATCACTTCAACAATAAATTATATTTAAATGATTTCATAGGAAATTATTGAGGTGGAGAGGTTTTAAAAAAAAGTGCAAACGTGTTGGAAGCACTTATTCTCGATACTACTAAAGTGCTTTTTTACGAGTCAGGCAGAGACAGACAAGTAGCCAAAAAATAGCCCCACGCCCCACCCCACACGACTAGAAAATTACTGTAGAATTTTAGTTATTCATCATTCTCTCGCCCTCCCTCTGGCCCCTCTATCCTATCCTATTCACAAAATTATTAGAAAATAAGATTAGGACCGTATAAATAATATGCATTACACCTTTACTTATTTCTTTATTTATAAAAATATTTTATTTTAAAAAATGCTATAAAAAAAATAAAAAATAATGTATATGATTATGATTGGTTATAATTATAGATAAGTCTAGGGGACATTGTTCTAGTGACATTTCTAGCGATTTTTTTTGGGTTTTTTTTGTAGTACCTTCCAAAAAAATATATAATATTTATTCCAACTGAAATTTTTACAGAAAATAATGTTTTAAGTGTAATTTAGATATATATACAAGAAACAGAATTGTACAGACTGTACATATTTTATTTTTTGTATGTATTTAAATTATACCTAAAATATTATTTTTTACAAATATAAATTTTTAAAAAGAAAGAAAAAAAGAAAGTTATTTTTAGGTCAAATTAAACCTCATAACTTCCAAATACACATGTAACAGTTTCAAGCAGTAGTATTAGAATCTTATTTATTTGTAACGCAACTTTTTGGGTAGACATTAAAATAAAAATAAAAGCAATTAAACAAGTAGTACTATGAATTAAAGAGCCATAACGAACGAGAGAGAAGGTTGTCGTGGTGGTTTCATTTCAATTTTCAGGTGAATTGAGTCTCAGTTAGTTCTTCTCCGTTATTTATTTATTTCTCTTTTTTCATCTACCTCAGATTCCCAAACGAAGCCCTCACTTGCTTCTTTCGAATATCATTATTCTATTTATTTATTGTTTAACAAGGGAAGAAGCAAGAAACAGAGGCTGTTTCTTT
This sequence comes from Panax japonicus, assembly GCA_020205505.1. Classification (NCBI taxonomy): domain Eukaryota; kingdom Viridiplantae; phylum Streptophyta; class Magnoliopsida; order Apiales; family Araliaceae; genus Panax; species Panax japonicus. The sequence goes on from CM035095.1 coordinate 20,020,282, forward strand.
ATACCACCTTCTTCATATCAAATTATCTTATACAAATACATCGACTGAGAAATTAAGTCCTTTGTTTGAGGTACAATTTACATACAACTGGACCAGAAAATGGAGGAGAAGAACAATGATAAGAAGAAGAAGAAAAAAGAGGTGATTCGATTAGAGCGGGAATCCGTAATTCCAATCCTCAAGCCCAAGCTCATCATGACCTTGGCCAACCTCATTGGTAACCAACTTTCTCTATTCTCATTTTCCTTTCTTATTAATACCCAATTCCCTGAAAGAAGACATATGTTTAATTGGGATTTGGGTTATTTTCATAATATTGATTTTTCTAGTAATTTGTTTCTTCCCCTAGTAAACTGTTTTGGGTTCTGTTTTTCTTGACAGTTGACATTCTCCTTGCAAAGATCGAATTTGTTATTATTTTTTTCTGTAGAATTTTTGGGTCTGAATATTTTGTTGTTCATAATAATTAATTAACAAAATTGTGTTTTTAACGAGATTTAAACGAACCTGATTGGCATTTCTTGTCACCCACAGAACATGGTTCTGACAGGGCTGAATTTTTGAAGCTCTGTAAAAGAGTTGAGTATACAATCCGAGCTTGGTATCTTCTACAGTTCGAGGATTTAATGGTATTCCCCTGTGTTTTATTTCCCTTATTTATTTCAATTCTTCATTCCACAAGAAGTTCGTATATTTTGTTTACTGTTACAAGTTTGGTTAATTATATTGTGCTTGCAGCAACTGTACTCCCTCTTTGATCCTGTCCATGGGGCACAGAAATTGGAGCAGCAGCACCTATCTCCACGAGAGGTTGACGTTCTTGAACAGAACTTCCTCGCCTATTTATTTCAGGTGATTTCTCGTGGGAATACTTTGCTGTTCTGAATACAACGTCCATTGACCTTGTCACATAAGTTTATAAACATATTTCATATGTGTGCGCCTGTCATCTTTGCATGTATAAGGAACTATTCTTATTTCATTCATACTCTTCAGGTAATGGATAAGAGCAACTTTAAGATAACTACTGATGAAGAGATTGATGTTGCACAATCCGGGCAATACCTTCTCAATCTTCCAATAAAAGTTGATGAGTCAAAGGTTGGTACATAGTAATAATTTATCCCAGTCGAATCAAATTTCTTCATTTGATTGATATTGTTGTTTAGAAATAAATTTGGTACTAAATCTAGTTGACTTTTTCCCTGTGAACATAGCTTGATAAGAAGCTTTTGAAGGGGTACTTTACGGAACATCCTCAAGAAAACCTCCCGGACTTTGCTGATAAGGTATTATGTAGGTCAAACTTAAAAGAATGGAAGCTGTTTTAAAATTGTTTGTGTGAAAGTTACTTGGTATTTTTCAGTTGTTTGTCGTATAACTGGTCAATTGTTGAATTTGGGAGGAGATTTTTGTTAATTCACCAGTGGATTAGGGTTGGTGGGATGTGAGTTTAAGTGCAAGTTTGTAGTACAAGTTTAATTAGACAGTGTAAGTGCAAGTTTGTGGTACATAATTTCTTTTCTCAAGTCAAAGATGAGACAGCTTCTTTGGGAGCCGTAGGACAGGCCCACGTAGTAGTGGCCGCCGCTTTTGATCCTCAACTCAAGTTCATGCTTTTGGTGCATATAACGGCAGCCTGAACCTCTGTCTCATTGTATAGTATCAGGTTCAATTCCATAATCCATAGTCATTTCCCCAAATAATTTTGGATAAGGTGCTATAATTTGTCTTAATATCCATCTAAGTGCCAAGTTTTTTTTTTCTTCCCCAGAATCTTTATGTTTCTTTGTAGTACATAATCTTGACGCCTTATCAATTTCTAATAAACTTAACAGTATCCATGTACATTCTACTTTCATAAGTTGTTCTCTTGATGAAGTAGCAGGTCCAAATCCATAGTCTTTTCCCCCAAATAATTTTTGATTAGTTGCTATATTTGTCTAAATAAATATAATAGGAGCAAATTTGTTATGTTTTTTTTCACTGAATCTGTATAGTTCTTTGTAGTACATAATCTTCCGACGCGGCACAGGAATTGATCGGACAACTGATTACTTTTTCATGGAGAAATTGGACATGATCATTTCACGTATGTGGGCATGGTTTATGAGACTGACAAGGTATTCTTGTGAGCATCAGCAATATTTTGTTAGAATCTTTAAGCCAGGGCAACTAATTTCTAATAAATAGTTCCTAACCATTTATGGTAGTTAAAGAATTCAGAGTTGTCTGTAGTTGGCCTTGATTAGATTTTGTTTCCATCTGTCTTGATTAATCTGTCACAAACACATTTGTTTCTCTTTATCCTCCTTTCTGCCATTATGTTGCTTACAGGCTGGACAGATTGAGAAAACCAAGTGCACGGCGTAAGAAAGATCCAAAAAAAGATGATGAGATTCTGACTGAAGCAGAGCAGGCTGATTATGTTGAACGGATCCGTATCGAAAATATGGAAATCAGGTTTCATATCTTCCTCTTGTTATTGCAATTCTTAAATTATACAGTGTTAATTTGGGATGTTTGCTTACCACTACTAAAGTTTTTGAAATTGTCTTTTGGTTGTTGTACTTTTATGCAAATTCAAAATTTTATTGCCGCACGAATGAAATCCTAGGTATACTGAATGCATTCGCTTATAGAAATTTTACTATTTGTGAAATTTGTGGAATTTTTTTACTTTCTAATTCCAAACTTTGTGGAAATTATTATATTAGCATGGATCACTTCATTGTAATGGAATCAAGAACCAGTTCATGTAATCTCACAGAAGCTTAAAATCATGCATCGAGTACATGTCTCTGGGATAGCATGATAAACTTTTAGGTATGAGTCACACAGTGTCTTCCTATTGTTATTGGCAGTCTGGCATTGGTAAAAAAAAAAATAACAACAAAATTGTTTAGTAAGCATAGGTAAATAGATTAGTAAACAGACAGCAGTCAAACATATAGAATATTTGTGCATGAGTGCATATACATATATTGTGAGTCATAAGACCCACTAAAAGAAACTTAGATACGGACACCAGTGTACTCCCTCGTCCGGAAATGAGAGTCTTATTTTTTCAGTTGATTATTAAGTTTTGCATAGTACACACTTGGACTTATTTTTAAATTTTTTTTTTGATAATAAGTTTGTCTTTAAAGTTTAGTATTAAAAAGAAATTTGTTCAAAAATTTTAGTCTAAGCATGTCTTATACAGATGTAGTACTTTAGTAGCCTGTTTTGAGTTCCATAATTCCAATATTTTACATTTTCTTTTTTTTTCCCATTCAGTTTTCGCAATCTGGTGAGTAAGATAACGATCCAGGAACCTACCTTTGATAGGATAATCGTAGTTTACAGGTACTGGCATCTGTTTTCATTAGGCTATATTGAACAATTGCTTGGATACTTTCGCCAAAGTGTTTTTTAAGTTTAAAAACCAATGTGGTACTAGAAGGTGTGGATTTATGATGGTGAGTATCAACATTAAATGATGATATGCAGAAAAGCAAGCACCCAAAGCAAAGCTGAACGTGGAATCTATGTGAAGCATTTTAAAAACATCCCAATGGCTGATATGGAGATAGTCCTTGTGAGTCTTGGTTGAGCTTTCTTTCTCCCTCTTTTTTCCCTCTGTGTTTATTTATGTATGTTCATGTGTGATATTGTTTGTGTTTTTCCATGACATTCTAACTTCCCTAATTTTTTCCCTCCATCAAAGTTTATATCTAGTTTATAGATGTTTTTTCATACATTTTTGCTTCGACAGCCGGAGAAAAAAAATCCAAGTTTGACTCCAATGGACTGGGTCTCATTCCTTGCTTCTGCTATAGTTGGGCTGGTCAGTTATTTAATAATAATTTTCTTTGAGTTGATTGCTCTTGAAATCTGGTTTGTTTCGATGATCTTACCATTACATATTTATATTCCAGGTAGCTGTAGTTGGTTCACTGGAAAATCCTAAAGCTGATCCTTGGGTCATGTTTGCCATCCTCTCTACAGTGGTTGGTTACTGCGCTAAGATATACTTAACGTTAAGTCTCTCTCTATTTGAGTTAACTTATCTGGAAATTTATCATTCAGTTAAGCATTTCCCTGTGCTGTAACCGAGTCCATTATTATTGGACCAAATCTTAAAATCTCCTTTGCAACACACTGGACTTGTCAATTGAATATCCACCTACCATAATGCTATAAAATTTGGTTGTCAGTCAATGCTGATGTAGTGTTTATACTACCTTATGCATTGGGAATGGAGTCTGATTGCGCGTGTGCCAGGTTACTCTTAACACACCATAATCAGGCGGTATCTTCTTAATAAGAGAGTTATTATGTGCATTTCATAGATAATTTCTCTCTGAATTATATCTAGTTTTTTGTTATTAATGCTGCAAATGTAAATTTATGGCTGTAGGTTTCAGGCAAATATGGCTTCATATCAGAACTTAATTACAAGGTCCATGTATGACAAACAATTGGATAGTGGAAAGGGGACTCTTCTTCACTTATGCGATGACGTGGTTCAACAAGAAGTGAGTTTCATTAGGCGTTCCTTCGTTGTGCATTTTCTTTGTTTCTTTCTTTTACTTGTATGTATGGAGAAGGTTAATGCAGATCAGAAATTTAAAAAATTAAAGAAACTTGTTGTGAACATATATTTTTGTATTCAAGAGTAATTTCGTTGTCATCATAATTAGGAGTACCTACTGGTTGTAGATGTGAAAATCCAGTTTCCTTATCATAAGCGCACATCTGCGTTAAAACAGTCTAATTCTTTAATGTTGAGTCACATGAACACGAAAGTAATTATATTTTCTTTATATGTTTTCATTTTAATGACCTTTAATTCTTTAGATGCTACAATTTTTATAAGCATTTGTGTTATGCTATTCTGAAAGCTTAAGTTGGTAGCGCTAATAGTTGCCCCAAAAGATTCAAATGTTAGAGATTAGGACCAACACCGGTTGTACCTGGGAGACAAACCAAGGTGCATTATAATGCACTAACACAATAAAGTTTGGCTTCACCAACATAAACGGGGGTGGATGCAAGGTGAAAGACCTTAATAAAAGAATTTGCAAATCCATAACTCTAATACATTAATAATTAACATTAGGCTAAAATTTTAAGACTTTAAGTTGTTAAAGAATGAAGTCAACAATGTATATTGTTCTTCGACAAACTTGTAAAAATAGTTTCATACTCGTGTAAGTCACCTGATTAGTGGCTTCTCTTGTGTATATTTGCTGGTATTAGAGCCATCTGGATACACTATATCAAAGCTATCTTAACATTTACATCCTACTTTCACTATTTAATCACCAATCTCAACTTTAGACTGACCCTTGCCTAAGCAAGCGGGTCTCAAGAAATTGCTCCAGCTGCATGATTTTGATCATTGTTGAGGACCTCTCTCTCTTTCTACTTTCTCTGCGCAGGATATTTTCCTGGACCTTTCTTTCAGAAGCAGCACCATTTCCTATTATTTTTTAACTACGTAATTGATATTTTACTTTCTTCACCTTTTCGATGTACCGGTTAATACAATCAAACTAAAGTTGGTCTTAAAGGTAGAATGTATCCATAAGTTCTCATGCTTGTATATATCAAGAGAATTCTTTTGTGACCATGCATTTTTAGGCACATCTTTAAAGCTTCCACTGGATTGAATACCATAGTGGTGTAGTGCATAACTTGGAACATGCTTAATAAATAAGGTGTAGTTGTTTATTTGTTATTTTTTCCTCTTTAAGAAGGTCTTTGATAAAGTTCTGCAATTGTGGTGACTGTTTAAATTACTTGAATATTATTGATATATCTACCAAGTCTCGTATAATTGGTGTGCAGGTGAAGGAAGTCATCATTTCATTCTTTATACTGATGGAACAGGGAAAATGTACTTTGGAGGTACGCATACTTTTCATTTTTTAATTTTAGGTTTCCTTTCCTGATTTCTAATGGGTTTTATACAGTTTTTTATATTGTAAAAATTACTGATGTACTTTGTGATGATATGAATAGGATCTTGACCGGCGATGTGAGGAACTAATAAAAGAAGAGTTTGGTGAGAGCTGCAATTTTGATGTAGACGATGCAGTCCTAAAGCTGGAAAAGTTGGGCATTGTTTCGCGGGTGAGATTATCACTTAACACCCCCCTCCCACGTTCCCACGGAATAAATAAACTATATTTACCTTATATGTTTGTCTGTTCATTCCAAATAAATATAATCAATACATACAGTGGTTTCACAAAATGTCAATGCAAACTTTAATCCTTATATTTTCTATAAGATCCAAGTAAAAGGTGTAGTCTTACATCTAGATTTCTTCGTTTCTATGATGCATAAAAATAAAATTCCTTCAAAAGTGGAAGAAGCATGTCCTGGATTGAATATCATCCTTTGCTATCCAATGTTAAGCAGTTCTTGAGTTAGACAGATATATTGGTTATATTGAACTTTGTATGACCGACAAGGTTATTTAAGCAAGATATACATTGTAAAATGGGTAGGGATTGAAGCTGTCTAATGAAATTCTCAAAAGGTGTCGGCTACTTAGCTGGTATGGCATCTAGTTGGTCATTCTCTTCCCTTGGGGCTAGGAGAATTTGTGGGAGGGTACGGGTACATTATAGCCCTAAACCTTCTCCCTCCTTTTGTTTCTCCTTCCTAACAAGAGAAGTTAAAAGTTGAAAGGAAAAGAAAACTTCTGGTGATATTTAACATATGGAGGAAGTGTATTTCTTTTTTCTCTCTTTTGATTGGGTGTCGTGTCTCCTTGTATTCAGGATACCATTGGAAGATTTTATTGCGTAAATCTCAAGCGTGCTAACGAAATTATTGGCACAACAACGGAAGAGCTGGTTCTCAAGGCAAAACTAGCTGCTGGTACTTCATAAGATATACCGCTTCTCTTCCATGTCAGTCTTGGAACAATGGTTCTGCTTTGAAGCTCATTGCAAATATGTTGTTTTTTTGGTTTTGTTTAAAAGAAATGTTCTGATCTTTCCAGTCAATTCATGTATTTATTGCTGTAAAGACAAGTTATTTCATTTTTTATTCTTTCATTTATTTGCTATTACTGTATTTGTGACAGTTTTGTGCTTGTAATTTTTTGAGGTGTGTCTGATTTTAATCCATCTGAAATTTGCCATTGGGTCAATTACTTACTACATTCTAAACTCTTTGAAAATAAAACTCGGTGTGTCTTAGGATTACACATCAGTCTCTGCCTAACTCGGTGTGTCATTTTTTTTAAATATAATTGAAACTGAACAAAAATCCTTAGTTACTTGGTTCTTGTTTGGGACAACTTATACATTAGTGTTCTAACAAAATCACGAACATAGAAAGATGTTAAAAGGTTAAATTCACCGGCGCAATGATATAAACATGCCAATGCAAATTCTATCTAGCAATTGATTTGTACACTGAGAATCCAAAACAGGGATTTCTATGCTTCATTATCTCAAAATTGCTGCTACTTGGCTCTGCATAAAATCAGGTGCAATGGATGCTTATTAGTGTTATTCCTATTAAATAGGCCAACAGACGAGCGAAACAAAACAGCAGAGAGTAATTTAGCTAGATTGTAACCAACCTTGAAGATGGACATCGACCTTCCCATTACTGTTAGTTTAGCTCAGAGTCTTGATCAGACCATGGTATTTAGTGTTCAGGGCTGCAACTGCTTCAATCTTTCAAGAACCTGCTTCATTGTTGGCCGGACGGAAAGCGACTCCACAGTGCATGCTGCTGCAAGTCTTAGCATTTCCAGCAGATCCTCGTTAGGCCCAGACGCCCACAAATCCGGACAGAAAAGCTCAGCTGAGCGTTTTTCCTTGATCAGCAACCTGGCCCATCCAACAATGTTGAATCCATTCCCGTAATCCGAAAATGATGGATCCAGGGACTTTTTCTTTGACATCAGTTCTAACAACACAACCCCAAAGCTATACACATCTGCCTTATCAGAAACCCTGCACGTGGTTGCATATTCTGGGGCTACATATCCGAATGTACCTGCAACATCTGTTGTGGCATGGGTCTCGGAAACTTCTAGAAGCCGAGCAAGTCCAAAGTCTGAAATGTAGGCATTTAGGTCCTCATCAAGCAGGATGTTGCTAGGCTTGATGTCACGATGAACAATTCTTGGAACACACGAGTAATGGAGGAAAGCAAGAGCCCGCGCTATATCAATGGCTATATTGTGGATCACCGGCCACTCTACATTCTTCCCGGATCTTTCGTGTATGAAAGTCTCAAGATTTCCACCCGAAAGATAGTTGTACACTAAGAACATCTCTGCTTCGCCTACATAGTACCCAATGAGTGTTACAAGGTTGCTATGTCTAATTCTTCCTAATGTCCGAATCTCTGCATCAAATTGCTGAACCCCTTGAAATCTACCGATGGATAGCCTCTTCACAGCTACAAGGAAGCCTGGTACCAGTTCTGCCTTGTAAGTTGATCCAAATCCGCCTGTTCCAATCAGGTTCCGGTTGCTGAAATTCCCAGTTGCTCCAACCACATTGTCATAATTCAGTTCAATTGGAGTATCAGCAAATGTTACTAAACCTTTTCTCCTCAGAATGGCGATTCTACTAAGCTTTTTCCTTCCTAGTAAGAGGACAAGAACTACTACAACTAGAATGAAAAGTATAAAAGACACCGAACTGGCCATTGCTATGACAAATGCCCTCAACTTACCTCCACTGCGCGACGTGTGACCTTCTACTGGGGAAGGAAGGGAAGCCAGCGGCACTGAGTATTGATCCGGGCAGGAGTGCAGTAACTTGTTCCCTGTGAAACGGCCACAATCACTCAACAGTTGGAAATGAGGTATATGACCAGAAAGGTTATTGAAGGAAAGATCCAGTTGGGTAAGACTGGAAAGGTTTGAGAATGACAAAGGAATCTCCCCAGAAAGTTTATTGTGATCAAGGGATAAAGTTTTGAGCTTTGAGGCGTTGGCCAATGTTTCAGGGATGAATCCAGTGAGCCCATTGTGAGACAGGTTTAAAACCATAAGAGAAGTTAAATGGCCTAGTTGTGCGGGAATTTGTCCTGTCAAATTGTTCTCTCCAAGAAGAATCCATTTCAGATCCTTTAACTCCCCCAATTGATCAGGCAAAGATCCAGACAATCTGTTTTTACCAAAATCCAAACGTCTAAGCATCTTCAAGCTGCCAATCTCAGGAGGAATTGACCCAACAAATTGATTCTCAGCTGCTTCAAACTCGGTTAGCTTTAAACAATTAAGAATCAACACCGGATTTATCCCTCCAGATATCTGGTTACCACTCAAATTAATCGAAAAATTCTTCAGGTAATTGCAACTGGAAAATAGCTCAACAGGTAACGACCCACTAAACTTATTGTTATTCAAGAACAGTCTGTACGAAACTTCACCATTTGCCAAGAACTCATCTCCAATCGAGAATGTAGGCAGTGACCCCATGAAACCATTCCAGCTAAAATCATGTTCTACTATAAAAGTATCAGCCTTCAAATAAGACCCCCAAATAGGATTGCCCGAATACGCCTTCTGAATAAGTTGTTCCTCAATTAACAAGTTACCATAAGAATTGATGCTATTACCACAACTGCTATTGCTAAATCTTGGAAGAACACCAGATAAAGAATTCTGGCTAACATTGAAGTACAACACACACGGCACGCGCAGTTGCAAAGGCAAGAATCCTTGGAAACGATTTGAGCTCAAGTCCAAGAAGGTAAGATTCTTGCACATTAATGCCATACGTTCAGGAACTGAACCAGTAAAATAATTCTGCCCCAAATTGAGCAATCTCAGTGAGCAAGAATTGGTCCAATTACCTGGCAATCGTCCACCAAGATTCCCTCTTGGAGCCCAAAAAATCTGAAGATTGGGAAGAAACAAAATCTCACAAGGAATACCTCCCTCGAAGGCATTGAATTCTCCTCTAGAAATGCCCACTGAACTACTTTCATCTTCACTAAAATCAACCAAATTGGTTAAAATTAGAACAGAGAGTTTCCGGCAATTTGCTAGTTCATCAGGAATTCTACCGGTGAGACTGTTTCTAGAAACATCTAGAATCCTAAGCTCCGAACTCCGGCCTAACTCGGCCGGGATGTGACCTTCGAAAATGTTACCGTCTAGTAAAAGAGTCCGAAGATTGAAGCAGATCCCAATTGAGGAAGGAATTTCATCAACCAAGAAGTTATTTGAGAGCTTCAAATGATTCAAAAACTCGCATTTCGTGCCATTTTCATCAATTCTGAGTGCATCCGACAACTGATTATTAGACAAATCAATCTCACTTAATCTCCCAGAACCGATTAAACCGTCCGGAATCTGGCCTGAAAACAAATTGTACGACAAATTAAGCAGCACCAGAGAGGAAAGATATCTTATCCGATGAGGAATGGTTCCTGATAAATTATTTCCTTGAAGCTCCAGAACTATAAGAAACTGAAAGCTTCCGACTTCTGCCGGAATCTTGCCGGAGAACACATTGTGAGGAAGAGATAGAGTTCGGAGCTCCGTCAGGTTTCCAATTGAACCCGGTAGGTAACCGGAGAGGACTGAATCTACACGTCCGGGGATGTTGACAGCTATTACTCTGCCGGAGACAGAATCGCAGGTGATACCGTACCAGTGGCAATGATTAACGGCGGGAGTCCAATTGGACAAAAGGTTTAAAGGGTCGCCGGAAATAGAGTTCTTCAAGCTGAGAAGCGACATTTCATCTTGAGAAAGAGAGCCCTTTATAGTTTTACAAAAGGTAAATAGGAGTGATATCATAACTAGCCAAGAAACCGCCATTTTCAGCCGGAAAAAGTTGCAGAGGCGATTCAGGCGAATAGTAAATACTGGAATAGATTAACTTGTAAAGAATATTTACTCATTAACAGATTGGAAATCTGTAATCAATAGAGACAGAGTAACAGTAAGACTGATTTGTCACTGTCGGATACTACTTTTCTCTCTCCAAAATTGTGGATTTTTTTTATTGGGTAGTAAACGGAGGTGGTTGAATTAAGATGGCGACTCAACCATAATCTTGATTTTTAAGACTATAATAAGAATGGTCGGAGAGAAGGAGAGTGGCTCCAATGGCAACCGGTGTTACCGGTCGGAGATCCAATAGGAAAAGGTTTGAGAGGAAATTTTACGTTAAAAGACAAAAACAGAGCCGGCGTCTGGACCGGATAATAATTTGTAAAGCGGGAACTTTTGTCTGTGTGTCACATGTGGTCTGTCTGTGTTTGTGAAACGTTTGGATTTTCTGAAACAAACACACCTGGGTAATCCCATTTTTGGTTTTTGAGATGTGCTCTTTATTTTTTTTCCAATAACTATTTTAAGTAATATTTAATTCAATTTTTTTCGGGAATTGATTATTTGATTCTTCATTACATCATATATTCCATGAGAAAAAAAATTCTATATTTTGTTAATTAAAGAATTAAGGCTCTGTTTGTTGTTGCTTATTTTAATTTATAAGTAATATTATATATTACGATAAATTTATATTAAATTACAATTGCGAAATATATCAAGATATGTGATTGAATAAAATTATAAGAGTGTCTAATTTATCACACATCTTTCTAAAAGAAATAAACATTTGCAATAACTTAATTACTAGTTTATTTAAGAAATTTGTTTAACTGCTATATTTAAAATACAAATTGAAAATGCGACACCCCCAAAATAGGTATACATCACCTATTCTGAGTCGTCAAATACATGGTACAGAATACAAATACAATCTTTAATATACAACAAGAGAGCTGTGAGTTTTAATACAAATATTATCTTCTAGACAATATCCACTCTCAAAATAAGTCCTCATTATATTTATTGTCACACTATTTAATAGAATAGTGAGGACTACTAATACTATCATCTGGACCGTCACTCCGTTCCCCGACTAGTCCTGGCTACGTTCTCATTTTCTGAAGAGAACAATGAAAGAAAGAGTGAGCTCAACTAACCCAGTAAGAAATATTATGACTAAGATAATGAAAAATAAATTATCATTAGTCTTCAACAATGTTAAACTGATAAAATACAATAGACATCATGTTCAACTGCAGCGGAACACACAATCCATTAAAAGAGTCAAATAGAAAATAAAATCTACTATATTTTATGATTTAAAAGGTTTTCATCACTTTTATCGCTGGGACTCAGCTTAATAAATAAACCACATCATCCCTGCACTACGACCAAGGATATTCAATAGTATCATAATCACAAATTATTTATGCACTACGGGCCAAGGATATTCGTGTATTCATCAATGGTCATGATCATGCCAACAACTGTCTATCAATGCACTACTGGCCAATGAGAACTTTTACCACATCATTTATAATATTACGGTCATGATTACACCAAATAATCTCTTGTCATAATCATACCAAGTCCATCTATGCACTACAGGCCACAGATGACTTTCAAAAAAAATAAACATGAGGATGATGACAATAATATAAGAGTTCAATAAAACAAGTTCAAGAATTAATTTATTCAGGAACTAATAACATCCAAATTATCTACATGATACTTCTTTGTAGAGTAAAATTTAAGAATGCTCAGAAGAATATTTCTATGAAAAGATATTGGATGAAGCGCAAATATCAAGGATATTCCACTAATTTCATGAAGTATAGAAGTCAAAAATTTAATCAACTGAGTATAATAAAAAATGGAATAACAAAAGAAATCACCATGCATGCGGTACTTCGCATAGACAGGTTATTCCAACAAAATAATAAATAACGGAACGGTCAGGCGTAATACGCACCGACATGATATTCCAACAGAATAATAAAGAATGGAATAACAACAGAAATCACCATGCATGTGGTATTTCGCATAGACATGTTATTTCAACAAAATAATAAATAACGGAACCAGGTCAGGCGTAAAACGCACAGACAGGATATTCCAACAGAATAATAAAGACGAAACCAGGTCCGGCGTAAAACGCACAGACATGATATTCCAACAGAATAATAAAGACGGAACCAGGTCCGACGTAAAATGCACAGATAGGATATTCCAACAGAATAATAATGAATGAAATAACAACAGAATTTCACCATGTATGCGGTACTTCGCATAGACATGTTATTCCAGCAGAATAATAAATAATGGAATAACAGAAGAATTTCACTAAGTATAGGGTAGATCGCGTATACAAGTTATTCCAATAGAATAATAAAGAATGAAATAACAGAAGTTCTCTCCATGAATATGAAAATAAAAATACCCCTTACCTTATAAAGAAGAGTACTCTGACGGTAGGGCAGAGATATACTTGAAGAAACTTGTACTATGCTCAAAGCTTTCTTAAACGCTAAAGAATTCCTGTGCTACTATGCAACCACACGTATTCCTGTACTTTTAACACTGGGTGTTTCAACAGTTAACGGTAAAGCTTTCGCCGTTATTTTCATAAAATATTTTTTTGTCGTTTTCTCAATCCGACAATAATTCCGTTGTGGGGTCCACCAATGATTGTGTTATCGTACGAATATTCCCTGTTCAAACGAATATTCCCCGACCAATCGAATATTATAAACAACTTACGTACTTTGTAAAATTTCTAAATATTACCCACAACTATAACATTATATCAATTTCATTCAAAAATGATAATTATAGAAAATTCATCTTTATTCATAAAAGTTGGGGTCTTACAATCTCCCCTTCTAATGAAATTTTGCCCTCGAAATTAGGGTACGTACCTGGTATGTCGAAGAGGTAAAGATGCCTTGATTTTATTTCAGATTCTAACTCCTAGGTCATTTCCTCAACATCGTGGTTCCTCCATAAAACTTTGACTTGAGGTATAACCTTGGAGCGTAGAATATGTTCCTTCTTATCCAAGATTTGAATAGGAACCTCTTCATACGTTAAATCTTCCGCTATTTCGTCCGGTTCTAACTTAATAATGTGGTTCGGGTCTTTCACATATTTACGTAACATGGATATATGAAAAACATTATGAACGCGAGACATACTTGGCGGTAAAGCGAGTCTATAGGTTACAGTCCCTACTCGATCGAGGATTAAAAATGGGCCAATGAATCGAGGATTGAGCTTTCCACTCTTTCCAAATCTCGTAACTCCTTTCCATGGAGCAATACGTAATAACACATGATCTACAATATCGAATTCCACGTCCTTTCGATGAAGATCAACATAACTCTTTTGTCGGTTTAGTGAGGTTTTTATACGTTGTCGGATCATTTGAATCTTTTTCGTAGTCATACGTACCAACTCCGGTCCCAACAACTTTGTTTCACCCACCTCATCCCAACATACTGGAGAACGACACTTTCTTCCATACAACGCCTCAAATGGAGCCATGCCAATACTTGCTTGATAACTGTTGTTGTAGGAAAACTCTATAAACGGTAAGAACTTGTCCCAACTTCCCTTGAAGTCAAGGACACAGAGTCTTAATAAATCTTCAAGAGTTTGAATAGTCCTCTCTGATTGTCCGTCCGTCTGAGGATGATATGCCGAACTAAATCGTAAATCCGTGCCCATAGCTTTTTGCAAACTAACCCAAAATCTTGAAGTGAATCTTGGGTCTCGATCAGAAACTATGGATTCTGGCATACCATGCAATCTTATAACCTCGTTTATGTACATACGAGAAAGACGTTCAAGTGTATAAGTTTCTCGTATTGGTAAGAAATGAGCAGACTTGGTCAATCTATCAACAATGACCCAAATCGCATCTATGCCTTGAGAAACCTTGCGAAGACCAGTAACGAAATTCATGGTAATGTGCTCCCACTTCCATTCTGGAATTTCAAGTGGTTGCAATGAACCTTTTGGTACTAGATGTCCCGCCTTGACTCGTTGACAAGTTATACACCTTGAGATAAACAACGCTATCTCCCTCTTCATATTGCCCCACTAAAATGTATGTCGAAGATCATGATACATTTTGGTATTTCCAGGATGGATTAAAAACGGTGTGTTGTGCGCCTCTATCATGATTTTATACTTTAAATCAGTGTCGTTAGGAACACAAAGTCTGGAGTTGACTCGAAGTATTCCTTCTTCATCGATTCTTGCTTCCGGCATAGTACCTTCTTGTACTTTCTTCCTCATACGCATCAGCTCCAGGTCTATAGCTTGAGCAGCTTTAACTTTATCGATTAAAGTTGGTTCCACTCGTATATTCGCCATCATCACTTGGGTCCTTGGAGTCTTTATCTCTATCTCCATCCTTTGCAAATCATACAAAATGGGCCTTTGCGTTGACAATATCGCACTCGTACCCGCATATGATCTTCTACTCAATGCGTCAGCTACCACGTTCGCTTTTTCATGATGGTATTGAATGGTATGATCATAATCTTTCAATAGTTCAAGTCAACGTCGTTGTCGCATGTTGAGTTCCTTTTGAGTGAAGAAATATTTGAGACTTTTATGATCCGTAAAGATCTAAACTTTCTCCCTATACAAGTAATGCCTCCAATTTTAAGTGCAACGACAATAACTGCCAATTCTAGATCATGAGTAGGATAATTCCTCTCATATTCTTTGAGTTGTAGAGAGGCATAGGCTATGAATTTCCCATGTTGTATGAGAACACATCTTAACCCTTTGCCTGAAGCATCACTGTAGATGAAAAATTCCTCCGAGCCAGATGGTATTGTCAAAACAGGTGTTGAAATAAGTCTTCTCTTGGGTTCTTGAAAACTCTTCTCACATTCCTCGTTCCAACCAAATTTTGTATCTTTGCGAGTCAGCTGAGTTAAGGGAGTAGCGATTCAAGAAAACCCTTCTACGAATCTCCGATAATAACCAGCTAAGCCGAGAAAGCTACGTACTTCAGTCACTGATTTAGGTTGCTCCCAGCTTTGAATAGCTTCAATCTTTGCTGGGTCAACAGATATTCCATGACTTGATACCACATACCCAAGGAATGCTACTTTCTCAAGCCAGAACTCGCATTTCTTCAACTTGGCATAAAGCTTATATTCACGAAGCTTTTAGAGTATCAGCCTCAAGTGTTACTCATGATCTTCACGGCTTTTGGAATAAATAAGGATGTCATCAATGAAGACGACCACAAAGTGATCCAAATATTTTTTGAATACTCGGTTCATCATATCCATGAAGGCAGCAGGAGCATTAGTTAATCCAAAAGACATAACTAGGAATTCATAATGCTCGTACCGAGTTCTGAAAGCCGCCTTTGGAATGTCATCGGTTCTAATCTTCAATTGGTGATATCCGGAACGAAGATCAATCTTTGAAAAGATTTTGGCTCCTTGCAACGGGTCAAACAGGTCATCAATACGTGGCAATGGGTACCTATTTTTGATGGTGACATGATTCAACTCCCGATAATCAATACAAAGTCGCATACTCACATCTTTCTTCTTCACGAATAGAATAAGAGCACCCCAAGGAGAAGTACTAGGTCGAATGAAACCAATATCTAACAATTCCTACAGTTGGGTCTTTAACTCCTGAAGTTCAATAGGAGCCATTCGATATGGGGCTTTGAAAATAGGTTTTGTACCGGGTTCAAGGTCAATACAAAATTTAATTTCACGCTCTGGGGGTAGGCCAGGAAGTTCTTCAGGGAATACGTCAGGAAATTCATTAACAATAGAAATATCATTCAAAACTGACGTATTTTTGTTTAGATCCGTGACATGAGCTAAGAAAGCTTGACATCCATTTTTCAATAAACGAATAGCCTTATGGCATGAGATGACAGTGATTGATTTTAATGGTTTGATTGCTTGAATTCGCATAATAGGTTGGTTAGGAATATGAAAGCTAACAACCTTATGAAAATAATCAATTTTTGCATGATGAGTGGTTAACCAATCAATCCCTAGAATTACGTCAAATGCAAGTATTTTCAATGAAATAAGATCGACAGGTAATGTGAGGGTACCGATTTGAACCAAACAAGACTTATAAGCAGTGGATGTAATGAAGATTTCTCCCAACGGAGTTTTAACAAATAAGTCAAAGTCCAATTTCTCCGGAGTCAAATTTAAACGTTGAGCGCAAGTAGGAGAAATAAAAGAATGGGTAGACCCGGTATCAAATAAGATATATACTTCGCTAGAGTTTATGATAAACTTACCCGTGATGACCTCGTTCGAGTTCCTTGCTTTCTGGAAGGTCACGACAAACGCTCTCCCTTGCACTACTGGTTTTGACTTTTCTGGGACGTCTTTTGGTGCCTCCATCCTAGCTGAACTTATCTTCGGTGAACGATAAAATCGGGCTAGGTGACCTTCTCTTCCACAATTATAACATGCATTGGACGGCATCGCGTATTTTGGACTGATGTATCCTTCCCCTCCGCATTTGAAGCATATGATAGATGGTCGTTCTCCTTCCTTAACCACGGGTGCTGGTGCTGACGTCTTTCCATCATCGTTGAATCTCCTCTTCTTGAAATGTCCATTCTTATTGTTTTAGCCATGATTACCACCGAAGTGGTTACCATTTCTGGCATGTTGATTCCCTCCACGCTTATTGTCACCGCTTCGATGACTGTTATCACTGATATTATCATTTTGTCGAATGGTCTCTTTTGGTTGGGTTGACTCATCATCGTGCTCCAACATCTGAATACAAACATAGTTTATGAGAGATAAGATATTGACGTATCTCGGGTTTCAAACCTCTTAGAAATATTCGCGTCAATCTCTCCTCATTATCAAACAAATGGGACGCAAACCGGGACAACTCGGTAAACTTGGCTTCGTACTGCGAGACGATCATGTTGTTTTGCTCCAGCTTGATGAACTCTACCTCTTTCATGTGACGAATACTTTCGGGAAAGTACTTGTCATTGAATAATTCTTGGAACTTCTCCTAAGTCATCTTCAGTGCGGCAGGTTGAGTACGTTTTACAGATTTCCACCAGTAATCTGCCTCTGCACGCAACATGAAGGTGGCAAAGGGAACCTTTTGCTCCTCGGAGCATCCTAACACATCAAATATCTTGCATATCTGCTTTATCCACGTCTCTGCCTTAAGTGGTTTTGGCTCTCCAAAAAACTTCGGTGGTCCTAGTTCCTTGAACTGCTTAGCGGTGACCGTCCGAGAGTTGCCAGTGTTTCCACCTGCATTTCGGACAGGAGTCTTTCTTGCTTGATGCTACATGAATTGCAGAAAGCCTCTGAACATTCCATCGTTCATCATTTGGCCAGTGTTGTTGTTTGCATGAGGATTGTCACCTTCTTGATGCACATTGTCCTGATTATTGATCTGTGGAGACTCAACGGTCTCCTGTGCTCCATTGATGTTCTCAACATTCTCGGATGCCATTTTCAAATACTGCTACAAATCAAGGGTTAAATAAGATATCACATATTATCCCTATACTTTGATTGACCAATTACATACCAAATAAACTTAGGTAGGTCATACTAGCGAAAAAATTCCCCGTCTCTCCCATCCTAGTTCTTGTCTCACATCTCAGCTAGGGATCATATTCCTAAACTTTGATACCAACTGTAACGCCCCCAAAATAGGTATACATCACCTATTCTGAGTCGCCAAATACATGGTACAGAATACAAATACAATCTTTAATATACAACAAGAGGGCTGTTAGTTTTAATATAAATATTGTCTTCTGTACAATATCCATTCTCAGAATAAGTCCTCATTACATTTATTATCACACTATTTAACAGAATAGTGAGGACTACTAATACTATCATCTGGACCATCACTCCGTTCCCCGACTAGTCCGGCTACGTTCTCATTTCCTGAAGAGAACACTGAAAGAAAGGGTGAGCTCAACTAGCCCAGTAAGAAATATTATGACTAAGATAATGCAGAATAAATTATCATTAGTCTTCAAAAATGTTAAACTGATAAAATACAATAGACATCAAGTTTAACTGCAGCGGAACACACAATCCATTAAAAGAGTCAAGTAGATAATAAAATCTACTATATTTTATGATTTAGAAGGTTTTTTATCACTTTTATCGCTGGGACTCAGCTTAATAAATAAATCACATCATCCCTGCACTACGGCCAAGGATATTCATTAGTATCACAATCACAAATTATCCATGCACTACGTGTGACGCCCCCAAAATAGGTATACATCACCCATTCGAAGTCGCCAAATACATGATACAGAAATAACTACAACTTTATTAATACAACATAAAAACTGTGAGTTTAAATACAAATATTGTCATCTAGACAATATCCACACTCCAATAAGTCCTCATTATAATTATTAATATACTATTTTACAGAATAGTGAGGACTACTAGAACCACTTCTAGAACCATCATTCCACACCCCGACTAGTACTCGCTACATTCTCGCCTCCTGAGAAGAAAAATGGAACAACAAGAAAAAGGGTGAGCTCAACTAGCCTAGTAAAGAACATTATGACTAAGATAATATAGAACAAATTATCGTTAGTCCTCAACAGGGAAAAATCTAATAGAATACAATAGACAACCAGTTTTAAATCAATCTTCGCAGCGGAAATAATAATTCATTAGAAGAGTTAAGTAGAGATGCAAACTACTATCTTCTGTATATACATTTAAAAGTTCATCGTTGATATTTTATCTCTGTAACATCAATCAATATATATCTGGAATCAAATATTCATCTTTGCACTACAGGCCAAAGATATTCATCAGTTGGTCATGTTCATCTAAACTCTTGTTCATCTTTGCAGTACGGGCCAAAGATATTCATCAAGAAATCATTTATCTTTGCACTACAGGCCAAAGATATTCAGTAATATCATCATTTAGAACTGAAGATGATGAAAAATATTTTAAAGAAAACGAATCCAGTGAAACAAAAGAACAAGAATTAAGGATTCGTACTTTAAATAATCCAAGTTCAAAAATACTTCATAAATAACCAGATTGGAGTAAAATTCAAGAATGAAGATCTAAACATAGATCCAATCAAAGATAGGAATCATAACAGACAATTTTGGACACAGAAAAGAAAATTTAATTTTTCTGTGAATAGTATCTTATTTGTGAATAGTGTCGTATACGTGAATAGTAACTCCGACCTCAAAAGATAGAAATTTTACAAAAACACATCATCACGCTTCGTGAATAGTACTCATGGATAGTAACTCATGAATAATAACTCGTGAATAGTAACTCATGAATAGTAACCCCGACATGAAAAAGTTCAAAATTTGATAAAAATTTCCAACCAATATTTTGACATAATGATATTGAAGAAATAATATCATTTTTGAATAAAATAACATCTCTTACCTCAGAAAGAATAGTACTTCTGTCTGGAATATTGTATATAGTGCTGAAAAAACTTATACCGTATAGCAATACTCAAAGTACTAAAATACTCACAAAATACGCTCGATATTATAGAGAGAGAAATAGAGAGAAAACTTCAGTTTCTGGTGTGATTTTCAATTCTAACATAAGCACCATATTTATAGGAAATTGCATAGAACACCAAAGCAGAAAATTGAATATAATAATATTATATATAAACAAAATTCAAGCACACCTTTGAAATCTGATTTCAGCTCATTTAAATCACATGTGAGGCCAACTTAATAGCAAAAAACGTTTTTCTTTAAAAAAATAATTAAAACTTTCAAAAATCAATTATTTCGGAACTTCGGAACTTCAATAATTCATAATAAATAGCCCTTTTATCAGAAAATTCGAATCTCGCTATTTTTTATAGGAAATTCCATTCTCTACAAATTTGCGGAAGAAAGTTTTTCCAAATTCAAAACAGAAATTGACCGAAATTCATAAACAAACGATTTTACAGGCTATAATCAAATTTCAGTCAAAAAATGAAGTCCACCGACACACAAAATATGTGTTAAACAATTTTTACAACAAAAATACTCTTCCTCCTCATATACTCATATATTCCACATTCATTTTAAAAATATCACCATTATTATATTATAATAATATAATAAAATATTATTTTATCAGAAAAGATAAAATATCAATTTTTAACAATTGTCACTTTAAAAATTTTCTCCATCTATATCCACATAAAATCAATATTTTCCTCATCATATAAATTAATAATTAATTATTCACAAATAATATTACAAAATTACAGTATTGGCAACCAGGCCGTTCCCAGGAAAGAGGGGGCTTTCCAATAAAGATTTCTCCTTACTGGGGCACAATTAGGTGACCAAACCTCTCCTTAGAGAGAACTTTCTAGACATTGCCAATAATGTTATCTAATAATATTATTCAGATAATATGAATTATTGCTCCGATAATGAAAAATACTGTGTAGTGATAATTATTGAAATAACAGTAATATAAAAATCAACGCAGCAATTATTGAATCAATAAAATAAAATACTGAACAGTAATTACTGTAACAATTATTGAGTAGTGCCTTCTTACGTAAGAATCAATAATTGGTGCAATACCGTGTGCTACTGTGCAACCACGCATATTACTGTGTTTTAACCACCGGGTATTACAACAGTAATAACGGTAACAACTATGCCGTTATTTATAAATAACTTATACTTGTCATTTTCTTCATCCAATCGCTTTCCGTTATGGGGCCCATAAAAGACCGCGCCGTCGTATGAATATTCCCCTACAACAAAAATATTCCACGACCAAACGAATATTCCCCGACAACAATGAATATTTTATAACCACCTGCTTATTTAAAATATTTACGCATTTTACTCATAACTAACCACATTAATCAAATCAACCCTTACTATTTCAAAATAATAAATAAAGAAAATTAAATTTCATTTATTAATAATTCGGGGTCTTACACTACGGGCCAAGGATATTCGTGTATTCATCAATGGTCATGATCATGCCAACAACTGTCCATCAATGCACTACTGAATAATGAGGACTTTTACCACATCATTTGAAATATTACGGTCATGATTACACCGAATAATTCATAGTCATAATCATACAAAGTCCATCTATGCACTACAGGCCACAGATGACTTTCAAAAGAAAAACATGAGGATGATGACAATGATATTAGAGTTCAATAAAACAAGTTCAAGAATTAATTTATTCAGGAACTAATAACATCCAAATTGTCAACATGATATTTCTTTGTAGAGTAAAATTTAAGAATGCTCAGAAGAATATTTTTATGAAAAGATACTGGATGAAACGCAAATATCAAGGATATTCCACTAATTTCATGGAGAATAGAAGTCAAAAGTTTAACCAACTGAGTATAATAAAGAATGGAATAACAAAAGAAATCACCATGCATGCGGTACTTCACATAGACAGGTTATTCCAACAGAATAATAAATAACGGAACCAGGTCAGGCGTAATACGCACCGACAGGATATTCCAACAGAATAATAAATAATGAAATAACAACAGAAATCACTATGCATGCGATACTTCGCATTGATAGATTATTCCAACAAAATAATAAATAACGGAACCTAGTCCGGCGTAAAATGCACAGACATGATATTCCAACAGAATAATAAAGACGGAACCAGGTCTAGCGTAAAACGCACAGACAGGATATTCCAACAGAATAATAAAGACAAAACCAGGTACGGCGTAAAACGCACAGACAGGATATTCCAACAGAATAATAAAGACGGAATCAGGTCCGGCATAAAACGCACAGACAGGATATTTCAACAGAATAATAAAGAATGAAATAACAACAGAATTTCACCATGTATGCGGTACTTTGCATAGACAGGTTATTCCAGCAGAATAATAAATAATGGAATAATAGAAGAATTTCACCAAGTATAAGGTAGACCGCGTATAAAAGTTATTCCAACAGAATATTAAAGAATGGAATAACAGAAGTTTTCTTCATGAATATGAAAAAAATACCCCTTACCTTATAAAGAAGAGTACTCCGACGGTAGGGCGGGGATATACTTGAAGAAACTTGCACTACGCTCAAAACTTTCTTAAACGCTAAAGAAATACGCTCAAGATTATAGAAGAATAATTCTCTCTACAGCTTCTCTCTCTAGAGTTTCAGTGAATTCATAAGAAATAATGAAGGAATGAGCTTCTATTTATAGAAGAATAGACTAAATAGTAACCAATCCATGAACGGTCCAGATTGATTTACTTTTAAACGGACGGTCTAGATTGGTTTACAATAAAATATAATATATTCTATTTATAATATAATAAAACGAATAACTTTATAAAAGTATTCTGTTTTATATAAAAATATTTTACTATGTAAACACTATGCAGGCACTATGCAAATACTATGCATAATAAAATATAATATATTCTAATTATTGTCTAATAAAATAGATAACTTTATAAAAGTATTATGTTTTATATAAAAAGATTTTACTATTAGCCTAATAAAACGAATAACTTTATAAAAGTATTTTGTTTTATATAAAAAGTTTTTCTGTTTTATTACATTAATAATACTTATAAAACAAAACTTCATCATCATTATTATAATTCACACTATTAATCGATCAGGTCGTTACCAGGAAAAAGGGGGCTTTTCAATAAGAATTTATCCTTATTGACGCGCAATTAGGTGACCAAACCTCTCCTTGGCAGAACTTCTAGACATCGTTAATAATGCAAATAATAATATTAACAACTTTGTTATCTCAATTATTGATTTAATAATATATAAAATATTGATAATAATTGAATCAAATAACGTGAGATACTATGCAGCAATTACTGAAGCAATAATTGAAAAAAACTGAGTGACTTCTCACCTAAGCATCAATAATCAATACTGTGTGCTACTATGCAATCACACGTATTCCTGTACTTTTAACACTGGGTGTTTTAATAGTTAACGGTAAAACTTTCGCCGTTATTTTCATAAAATATTTTTTTTGTCGTTTTCTCAATTCGACAATAATTCTGTTGTAGAATCCACTAATGATTATGCCGTCGTACGAATATTTCCTGTTCAAACGAATATTTCCCGACTAATCGAATATTATAAACAACTTGCGTACTTTGTATAATTTCTAAATATTACCCACAACTATAACATTATATCAAATTCATTCAAAAATGATAATTATAGAAAATTTATCTTTATTCATAAAAGTTGGGGTTTTACAGAAAATATAAACTTAAAATATTCAATAAGTTATATATTAAAAAATAAGTACTCACGTATCAACTTGTTTTTAATTAATCCCGATGAACATGACCTAATCAAATTTATATTCATCAAGTTATTTTTTTCATGGCGCTGGAGTTACCATAATATTGAACTAATTATTTCAGCAGTCAATAATTCTGCATTGGGGGTTGTACCTCTGACATATGACGCATAAGTTGTATTCTCTCATATTAATAACAGTTCAAACTCGATTCGTACTCATTTTGTAAAATGAATAAATAGTTCAGGTTCAATTCGAACTCTACTTGAAATATAAATGATTCAAATATGAGTAAATTTTAAAGTTCAATATACTAGAGTCTCGTCAAATTATAATTTTCTATTGATACTCAGATTATACTCGAGTTCGATTAAAGATCATACTCGATTAGGTAGTTAAACGAGCCTCAATTAAGTCTTATTTTACATTAGATAAATTTTGTGAACCAAATCTAAGAAACTCAATATTCGGTTCGACTCGGTTCATTGACAACCTTAAATACATATTAGTTCTTCTATGCGGATGTCAACGCCAAGATTCGTCAATGCGCTTCAATCACCAAAACGCATCAAATTATGCACAGAAATGAAGTCACACCAAAAGCTTGACGGGTTGAACTGTCGGAGATAACTCTGTACATGCTGAATAAGGTTCTCTAGTGTTGTAAAATAATATGGATGTGTACTTGATGGTTAGGGTATAAACATTTATTTATAGTGATCACACCTTCTGTATAGAATTAAAATTCCTTATTGGGTATTTAATGAGATTGAACATAATCTCCTTAAAAAAAGTCGGATTATATTCTGACACTTTCGTTAGGAGTTGTAAATTAAATACAATTAATAATATTAGATTCCTTAAAATATTCAACCGTCTCAACAGGTTCCTACGTAGGGTTAAATAACTCCACGTAAGATTTGGCCCACCAGTTAATTTGGACCCAAATAATTATTCGCAACCGTGAATATTAAATTTCACCTATTTATATTTTTACCCTCAATTAATAAAGATATTTCTTTTTTACATTTACTTTTACTATTTTTTTTAGTTTTCAAACAATCATATATCGCACTATTTAAATGGTGTGTTAAATTCATTTTCTTAGCTGATTTAAATAATAATTTATATTTAAAAAAATACATATATTAAAATTACTTACTATATACTACTCCCTCCGTCCCATGATAAAAGTCCTTATTACTATTTTGAGTAGTCCCATATTAAATGTTTATTTTCCTTTAATAACCAAATTTTTACACATATTTTCTTATTATACCCGTAATATTAAATATTTCATACTTTTCTTATTCTAATTCTCTCTCTATATTTAATAATATTATTATAGGTAATTTTGTCATTTTATTCATCTTTTTAATATGCGTAAAAAAATTCACCAGAATTTTTATTCTTGAACGAAGGGAGTATTAAATACGAAAATGTTACTACTTTTAAATATAAATGTACATTTATTATATAATTGTATTACTGTATTCTAAGTAAAACCTGTCAATACGAATATTTATTTACGGCTGTAATCTATCTAATAAAATACAAATGATTTTGAATTTCCCGCTCACTCAATAAATCATTTGGGCCGTCCAAAGTTTGAGATAAATCCCACCGTTCATACATCTATCTAATAAAATACATCTATCTATCTAGTAATCTAATAATAATTTAATAAAATACAAATGACTTTAAATTTCTCGCTCACTCAATAAATTATTTTGGTCGTTCAAAGTTTGAGATAAATCATATTGTCCATACAGTGCCGGATGCACGGGACCCAGCTAGTTATATAATAATGGGTTTAGGTCCTCAAGGAAACGTCAACTGATCAAATCTAACAGTTATCAACTCCAAGAACCATGAAGGCTGCCCAAATTACAGGTCAATGTGACGTCATTGGTCCCCTCAATAATTGGGCCCAATATTGTTTTGTCTTTCTGCTGCAACCTTTTACTATAGGGAATAAATAAACTTTTGGTATCTGTACCGGGATACGACTTATAATTTGGTATCCGAAGTAAAAAAAGTTATAAACTGGTAATTGTACTCGAAAAATATTACACTCCGTTAAACATTAGGGACATAACTTACAATTTGGTACCCGAAGTGAAAAAAGTTACAAACTGGTGATTGTACTCAAAAAAATTTTGTAATCTGGTGGTTGTACTTTCCAATTCTTAAATAATCATTAAAATTGATCCAACGGGAGAGAAACATACAGAGAAAGAAGCGAAGTCGACGCGAAGAATATCCTCGATGTTTTGTTCCATCTTTTCTTGCCTACCACATTCGCATCATTGCTCCACAATGGCGCCGACTTGGGAACTCTGGTGTAATCCATTTATTTATGTTGCATGAACTACAATCTTATTCCCCGATTTTATTTACGATTCCACTCCAAGACGAGCTCATCCTTTCAATTAAACACTGAAAAGCCTTTAATAAATATATGGGAACAAGTAATCAATAGAGAATCGAGACAAGAAGAATGAGAGAAGAAGAAGGACAGAAGAAGAGAACCTTGATTTTCAAAACAGAATAAAGATGAAACCATAATGTTTAACGGAGTGTAATATTTTTTGAGTACAATCACCAGTTGATTTATCCCTTTTACTATATGCAAAGACTGTCAAACTTCTCTTCGATGGCCCACATTAATTATTGGGATTTAATAGCCACTTTTGACTGCTCAAGTTTAATCCATTCAACACTTGCATTTTGATTTTTAAATTTTGGTAAATTTAAATTCTGAACTTAAAATCACATTTGTTTAATTTAACACATTTCTTTGTGGAAATTCATATTTTTACAGAGGAATTATATAGAAATATCAAACTTTTATGTATAAATATCAATTCCCTTATTTATTTATCATGGAGTATTTCTTATTACCATCAATGAAGTTTTGCAATCTTAAGGTTGGGATTTCGAGTTGAAATACTGTATTACTCCTAAAATATTCTATCCGTCTCAAAATTAAAGATATAATTTGATTTTTGAAGTTAAACGATGACATATTAAAATTTTAAATTGATATGAATTTATTTAATTTCAGTTGATACAATTATTATAAGGAAATTGATATTTTTATATTATTTTTTGATATTTCTACACGTAGGTCCACATATTAAATGTTATATAACAAAAATTATTAATCATTAAATTTATTTTATTTTTACCTCAAAAACAAAATTATATATCTATTTTTGGAAGAAATAAAGTATTTGATAAATTAACAATTCATTTACTCTTATGTCTAAAGTAAATAGCAAAAATATGACTTTTACCTATGAAAGATTAATATATATTGAAACATCACAAAGAAGTAGGACGAAGCAAAAATATATCTTCATAACGGTTGTAGTGATCATATCTTTTAGGTGTGCTGCGATATTTAATTAATTATTTTTATTTTTATTTTATGGTCACAATATTAATTAAAACTACGAGCACTTTTGAGATTGATGTTATGGTTAAATATACTAACACATGGTGATGCGTGTGTAAATTATATAGAGTAAAATAAAAATTTTATAAAATATAATGGAATAAATTAAAAGATAAAAATAGGGATAAATAAGGTTTTGGTCACTGTACTGGGGTCTAGTTTTTATTGTGGTTACCTAAACTTTTTTTATTACAATCGAATAACTGTACTTTCAAAAACTTATAAAATGGTCATTCCGTTCGATTTTCCGTCCAAAAAACGTTAGGAATATTGACTGTGCAATTTGACTTGACAATTTTACTTACGTGGAGCACAGAAAATACAAGCAGGCGGATTATTATAGCACAAATGACCAAAACTATTAACTATTTCACCTAAACAATTCTAAAACTAATAATAATAATAATAAAATACTATTAATAGTAATAATTTTAAAATTCTATTTTTTTTAAAAAAATATGTTAGTTTTAAAAAAGTCTTTTTTTTTAAAAAGCTGTTTTTTAAAATTCAATTTTTTTAAAAAATTCATTTTTTTAAAAACGTTAATTTTTTTATAAAAACAGAATTTTTTTAATTTTTTTAAAAAGCGTTAATTTATTTTTAACTGAACTAATATTTTTTTCAAAAAAGTCTATTTTTTTTAAAAACGTTAATTTTTTTAAACCAAACTAATAATTTTAAAAAAAGTCTGTTTTTTTAAAAAATTCTTAAATTTAAAAAGCGTTTTAAAAAAATAGATTTTTTTAATTTTTTTAAAAACGATAATTTTTTCAAACTGAACTAATATTTTTTTTAAAAATTCTTAAATTTAAAAAGCGTTAATTTTTAAAAATTTAAAAAATGTTAATTTTTAAAAATTTAAAAAACATTACTTTTCTAAATATTTTAAAAACGTTAATTTTAAAAAATTTTAAAAACGTTAATTTTTTTAAAAAATTTAAAAAACGTTTGTTTTCTAATTTTTTTTGAAAACGTTACTTTTCTGAAAAAAATATAAAACGTTAAATGTCTAAAAAAATAAAAAACGTTAATTTTCTAAAAAAAAATTAAAATTTTCTGTTTTTATAAAATATTAACGTTTTTTAAAAAGCAGACTTTTTTTTGCGTTTTTTTTTGTTTTTTTTGTGTGCGCTTTTTTTTACGTTGTTAGTTATTTTTGTTTTGTTTTTATTAAAAAAAATTGTGCTTTTTTTTTTTATTACAAAAAAATTGCGCTTTTTTTATTACAAAAAAATGTGTAGTTTAGGATAGTAAATCATATTTAAGCCTTATTATTATTATTATTATTGAAATATTACAATGTATTAACCCTTTTTGGTCACTGTATTATTACAATAATAATTATTATTATTACAGTTCTTACAGTTATTATTATTATTACAATTCTTAGAAACGATGCTACTTAGTTTAAATATTAGTATTACATTAATTTAAGCATGGTAGATAGTTGACACAATGGTTTTTGTTGGAATATAATGTTTCTAATGTGAAGAGGTCTAGAGTTCGAGACTTATGAGTAACATTTTCTTTAAAAAAAAATTTAACCTCCACATCTGCAAAAATAACGGGCCACGTCAGCAAAAAAATGTAGTCAACTTGCACAGTCATCATTCCTTCCGTTTTTTGGACGAAAAATCGAACGGAGTGACCATTTTGAATGTACAGTTATTCGATTGTAACAAAAAAAGTTTTGATAATCACAATAAAAATCGGACCCCAGTACAATGACCAAAACTTTATTTATCGCGATAAAAATAGTTAAATTTGGAAAGACAAAAACGATTTGAGTTTGGCGTGTATTAATTTATTGAATTAAAAAGAATCGTTTGCTGCTAAGTAAAAGTAGGTGATTTGATTTGGAAAAGAAACGGCACTTAGTACGTGTTTGGCAAGTCGAAAAGGAAAGTAGTATTATTGTATTGTAGTTAAAGTTGTAAATGAGCTAACACAGTTCGGGCTCGACTCGAAAAAATATGAGCGAGACTCGTTAATAATATGATCCAAATCTGAGCATTAAAAATAGTTCGAATAAAAATATGAGTAGAATCTGAGAAAAGTTATACTCGACTCGTGTAAAATTCAAACTACTCGAATTTTTGATTGTGATTCGATACATACTCGGTTAATACATATTCGATTAATTAATTTGATGTTCGATACATTCTGTGACACCCCCAAAATAGGTATACATCACCCATCTCGAGTCACCAAATACATGGTACTAAATTCAAATACAACTTTGATTATACAATAGTCATGTAAAATACGACAAAATACATGCTGTGAGTTTTAATACAAATATGGTCATCTAGATAATATCCACACTCAATTTAGTACTTATTACATTTATTATCACACTATTTAACAGAATAGTGAGGACTACTAAGACACTATCTCGGACCATCACTCCGATCCTAGACTAGTCCCGGCTACGTTCTCATTTCCTAAAGAGAACAATGAAAGAAAAGGGTGAGCTCAACTAGCCCAGTAAGAAATATTATGACTAAGATAATGCATAATAAATTATCATTAGTCCTCAACAGTGTTAAACTGATAAAATACAATAGACATCAAGTTTAACTGCAGCGGAACATGCAATCCATTAAAAGAGTCAAGTAGAGAATAAAATCTACCAACTTTTATGATTTAAAAAGGTTTTTCATCACTTTTATCGCTGAGACTCAGCTTAATAAATAATCCACATCATCCCTGGACTACGGCCAAGGATATTCTGTAATGACCCCAAAATAGGTCCATTCAATCCAACCCATTCTGAGTCGCCAAATATATGGTACAGAAAATAACTACAACTTTATTACAACAATTGTCGTGCAAAATACAACACATATACTGTGAGTTTGGATACAAATATATACCAAATGTAACACATGTCCCAACCGTGGATAACACCTCACAGTGACACCTTACATAACGGTATAGTCAAAAACTATTTTAGAAACTAAAATCTTTGGAAAGTGCTCAAGGAAACCTTTGTACATGGGAGACCATGCTTTTAGGTTATGATAGATATCATATGGCCACAGAATTATCCTTGGTTGACCCAATATACCCCAAAGAAAAACGAGAAGATTACTATCATATTCTTCCCAATGGTGAGACTTCTCTTGATTTATAATTATCTCCACTTTCTCAAATTAAGAATTATACTTCAAACAAACACTAAGATTAAATAGGTAGTGCTCGTAAATATACTCAGCAAGTAGATGAGCACAACCCTGTCTTATGATGACACGAGGTTGTATGTCATTAGACATCTTGTATGAAGGTGACAAAATACCCTTCCAACGTTGGGTTCGCCTCTCCCTATATGATTCACCAAATATAACTATTAAAAAATGTATACAACACACTTGTTTATACTGTTTAGGAAGAACTCCACAGCTAGAGACCACCGTTCTATTCCCCTGTTACCCCCGGTCGACCAGCTACACTCTTATTATCTGAAAGAAATTGTAAAGCAAAAGGGTGAGCACAACTAGCTCAGTAAAGAATATCATGACTAAAGATAATTAAATTATCAATAGCCTTCATCAATAATAAATCAGAGATTTAGAATATATGGTAGATGATAAAAATTTCAACCATAGTTGCAGCGGAACGAGCAATCCATTAGAAGAGTCAAATAGACTATAAAGTCTATTATCTTCTCCATGTTAAAAATCTACCAACAATATTTTATCCCTGTAGCATCAATCAACAATTCTGGTCCACAATCATATGAATAACTCATAATCATAATTGTAGTTCTAAATTCCTCTTCTCATCCAGGACGAAGATAATTTTCATCACCTATCTTTACCTGAAACATCAAAAATCATGGTTACACCAAATCACATTTCTTGTTCATAATCATACTAATAATTTCATCTTTGCACTACGGCCAAAGATATTCATTTGTATCACCAGTTGGTCATGTTCATCTCAATACATGTTCATATTTGCACTACTGACCAAAGATATTCAACAACATGTCATCTTTGCACTACGGACCAAAGATATTCATTAACAATTCATCTTTGCACTACAGGCCAAAGATATTCCTCAACAGTTCATATTTGCACTACAGGCCAAATATATTCATTAACAGTTCATATTTGCACTACAGACCAAATATATTATTATCTCAAAGAAATATATAATCATTTCAGAATTTATATAAACAATAATTATAACCATGTTGATCATTTCACCTTTGTACTTAAGCTAAAGATATTCAATTACAAATTCAATGGTCATGATCATACCAGTCAACAATTCAACTTTGCACTACTGGCCAAAGAGAACCCATAGTCATGATCATACCAAAAATCTACCCATCTTTACACTCAAGTCAAAGAGAAATATCATCATTAGGGTTATAAAAATGTTATATATGATAATAAAAATAATATGATCAACATATAGTTTTAATCTCAAGAGTAATATTCACAAATCAACTATAATTTGGTTAAAAAAAGAAATCAATTTTGTCGTGAATAGTACCTGTGAATAGTAACTCGTGAATAGTAACTCATGAATAGTAACTCGTGAATAGTAACTCGTGAATAGTAACCCCGACATGAAAAGGTAGAAATTCCACAATAAAATTCATACCAATATTTGAGTATAATGATATTGTAATAACATTTCTTAAACTTATAAATAATTTATTTTAATTGTTTACACTTTACTAAATAATGCATTTAATCATCTTAAAATGTCAAACTCATATTATTTAATCACCAAATAATCAAAACTTTAATCAAAAATCTGCATATAACTCATATAGGATTTGCAAGCCATAAAATCCTATCTTCCAATTTTATTCCTTCACATAACATATTTAACTCATTTATTCATAACTAGTCCATTCTCATGAAAAATGTCAAATCAGTTCCAAAAATATTTCTTTTCTAGGATTTAGCAGAATATAGTCCCATATTGAACATATATTTTTCTTAGAATTTTTAAAATTCATTTACTATTTTTCATATGGCCAAAACCGTCGAATATTTAGGCATTTATCATTAATTGTACTTTTATCCAAAAATTCTAAAATTCACAGAGTACACTGATATTATATAGATGCACTCCCAATAAAAATTTCATCAATTTTAAAGTTAACCACAAGGAGTTATAAGCGGTTACTTTTAAAATAGTCTTTTCCCGTAAAATTCGTAACTCTTAATCTATACATCCAAAAATCCTCATTTTTGGACACAATCAATAAAACTCACCAAAATATCTTTTCAAATTTTTTCCAGAATTTTCTGAACGAAGGAAGAAGTACGAACTGAAAAACATAATAACCCTTAAAATCCCTTACTATCCCTTACCTCAAAAGAGCAGTACTTCTGACTGGATATCGGATATGACGCTAAAGGAAACTTGCACTGATGAATATCAACTCACCAAGTATCTAAATACTCACACAAATATGCTTGATAATCTAGAGAGAAAGAAAAGTTGTTTATGGTGTGATTTTCAATTTTAACATAAGCACCCTATTTATAGGAAAATGCTAGAACGCCAAAGGAGACTAAAATAATAAAATATTATTATTATTATTTATCTTCTTTCTACGCACCAACCATGACCAGCCTCCATGCTTGAACCAATAATTCTAGCACATGCTCTCTTACACCAACCAAAAAATGGGGCCCGCCTTCTAGAATTTTCCACTCAAAACATTTATAAAAATAATTTCTGAATCAGTCACATCTTAAAATTCATAACAAATCATACGTTAATTTTTAACGGTTCAAAATTTGTGGACATATACTCAACTCATATATGTATAACATATCCAAAAATTATAACGATCCAACGGTCGGATCAAAAATTATAACTCATGCAATATATCTCAAGAACACTAATTATCGGATTATAAATCCTTCGGACCAGTTTCATTCAAAAATTCCCCACGAAATATCCACAAAGAATTTTTGGGTGATTACAAATTCTACGGTTAGCTTACTTCCAGGGCTTTCTTTTGATATATGACTTATCTCCTAACTCATTATACACAAAGAGTTATGAATTTTACAAAATTAAGTAATAAACTAATTTTTCTAAAAATCCCATATTTTGTTCTCCATTTCGATAAAATACTAATAAAACACCTCATCATTAATTCCTTCATTTATAACCACATAAATAAATTCATCATTTATATCCACATAAAATAAATATTTCCTTATCATATGAATCAATAATTAATTATTCATAAATAATATTACAGAATCACATTTATGACAACCAGGCCGTTCCCAGGAAAGAGGGGGCTTTCCAATAAGAATTTCTCCTTACTGGCGCGCAATTAGGTGACTAAACCTCTCCTTGACAGAACTTTCTAGACATTGCCAATAATGATATCTAATAATATTATTCAAATAATACGAATTATTGATCTGATAATAAGAAATATTGTGCAGTGACAATTATTGAAACAACAATAATATAAAATATTAACGCAACAATTATTGAATTAATAAAATAAAATATTGAACAGTAATTACTGTAACAATTATTGAGTAGTGTCTTCTTATGTAAGAATCAATAATTCAAAAATACTGTGCAATATCGTGTGCTACTGTGCAACAACGCGTATTACTTTATTTTACCAACCGGGTATTCTAACAGTGTTAATGGTAACGATTACGCCGTTATATATAAAAACTTAATTTTGTCGTTTTCTTCATCCGACAGTTATTCTGTTATGGGGCCCACAAATGGCTGCGCCGGTCGTAAAATATTCCCCGACAGAAAGAATATTCCACCACCAAACGAATATTCCCCGACAATAATGAATATTTTATAACCACTTGTGTATTTTAAAAAAAAATTCATATATCACCCTTAACTTAACTTTTATCATTTTAACCATTTACTGAATAGTAATTATAAGAAAAATTGAATACTTTTATTTCATAAAATTCGGGGTCTTACATATTCATTAGGGTCACGACCACAAATTATCCATGCACTACGGGCCAAGGATATTTGTGTATTCATCAATGGTCATGATCATGCCAACAACTGTCCATCAATGCCCTTCGGGCCAATGATGACTTTTACCACATCATTTGTAACATTACTGTGACGACCCCAAAATAGCTCCATTAAATCCAACCCATTCTGAGTCGCCAAATACATGGTACAGAAAACAACTACAACTTTATTACAACAATTGTCGTGCAAAATACAACACATATACTGTGAGTTTGGATACAAATATATACCAAATGTGACACATGTCCCAACCGTGGACAACACCTCACAGTGACACCTTACATAAAGGTATAGTCAAAAACTGTTTTAGAAACTAAAATCTTTGGGAAGTGCTCAAGGAAACCTTTGTACATGGGAGGCCATTCTTTTAGGTTATGATAGATATCATATGGCCACAGAATTATCCTTGGTTGACCCAATATACCCCAAAGAAAAACGAGAAGATTACTATCATATTTTTCCCAATGGTGAGACTTCTCTTGATTTATAATTATCTCCACTTTCTCAAATTAAGAATTATACTTCAAACAAACACCAAGATTATATAGGTAGTGCTCGTAAATATACTCAGGAAGTGGATGATCACAACCCTGTCTTATGATGACACGAGGTTGTATGTCATTAGACATCTTGTATGAAGGTGGCAAAACACCCTTCCAACGTTGGGTTCGCCTATCCCTATATGATTCACCAAATATAACTACTAAAAGATGTATACAACACACTTGTTTATACTGTTTAGGGAGAACTCCACAGCTAGAGACCACCGTTCTATTCCCCTGTTACCCCCGCTCGACCCAGCTACACTCTTATTACCTGAAAGAAATTGTAAAGCAAAAGGGTGAGCACAACTAGCTCAGTAAAGAATATCATGACTAAAGATAATTAAATTATCAATAGCCTTCATCAATAATAAATCAGAGATTTAGAATATATGGTAGATGATAAAAATTTCAACCATAGTTGCAGCGGAACGAGCAATCCATTAGAAGAGTCAAATAGACTATAAAGTCTATTATCTTTTCCATGTTAAAAATTCACCAACAATGTTTTATCCCTGTAGCATCAATCAACAATTCTGGTCCACAATCATATGAATAACTCATAATCATAATTGTAGTTCTAAATTCCTCTTCTCATCCAGGACGAAGATAATTTTCATTATCTATCTTTACCTGAAACATCAAAGATCATGGTTACACCAAATCACATTTCCTGTTCATAATCATACTAATAATTTTATCTTTGCACTACGGCCAAAGATATTCATTTGTATCACCAGTTGGTCATGTTCATCTCAACACATGTTCATCTTTGCACTACTGGCCAAAGATATTCAACAACATGTCATCTTTGCACTGCGGGCCAAAGATATTCATCAACAATTCATCTTTGCACTACAGGCCAAAGATATTCCTCAACAGTTCATATTTGCACTACAGGCCAAATATATTCATCAACAGTTCATATTTGCACTACAGGCCAAATATATTATTATCTCAAAGAAATATATAATCATTTCAGAATTTATATAAACAATAATTATAACCATGTTGATCAATTCACCTTTGCACTTAAGCTATAGATATTCAATTATAAATTCAATGGACATGATCATACCAGTCAACAATTCAACTTTGCACATTGGCCAAAGAGAACCCATAGTCATGATCATACCAAAAATCTACCCATCTTTACACTCAAGTCAAAGAGAAATATCATCATTAGGGTTATAGAAATGTTATATATGATAATAAAAATAATATGATCAACATATAGTTTTAATCTCAAGAGTAATATTCATAAATCAACTATAATTTGGTTAGAAAAAGAAAATAATTTTGTTGTGAATAGTAACTCGTGAATATTAACTCATGAATAGTAAATCCGACATAAAAAGGTAGAAATTCCACAATAAAATCCATACCAATATTTTGGTATAATGATATTAAAAGAATAATATTTCTTAAGCTTATAAACAATTTATTTTAATTGTTTACACTTTACTAAATAATGCATTTAATCATTAAAATGCCAAACTCATAAGATTTCATCACCAATAATCAAAACCCTCATCAAAAATCTGCATATACCTAATATAGGATTCTCAAGCCATAAAATCATATTTTCCAATTTTCTTCCTTCACATAACATATTTAACTAATTTATTCATAACTAGTCTATTTTCATGAAAAATAGCAAATCAGTTCCAAAAATATTTCTTTTCTGGGATTTAGCAGAATATAGTCACATATTGAACATATATTTTTCTTAGAATTTGTTGGGAGAATGCATAGCATGATTTGATGTTTTAATATGCTTGTGATTATTGTAAGGTCCTTAATTGAATTTATGAAAAAGGACTTAGTGATGGAAAGATCAAGATTGTTAGACTGATCTAAGCTTTCAACGTGTATCATTCTGTTCTAGAATGAATAGATAAAAAGTTCAAAACTGTTAGGTTGATCTTATGATGTAATAAATAGGCTTGTCTGATCGTCGAGCACTGCACCAGAAGTCGTAGTCTGCCAGGAGAGTCAGAGTCAACTCGGGAGCTATCGAGACAGAATAGGAGTATGCAAGATAGTGAGATCTCAGAGTTCGTAGACCTCCAAGGAAAACGAAGAAGGATCATAGTGTGTCGAGAAGAGCCTCCTCAGGATCGTAGTGTACTGAGGAAGTCATGTTCTGAATCGTAGAGACAGCCTGTCTATAAGCCGAACGACAATCTGTCAAAGCTAAGTATGAAATGCACTGTACGCTCAGAGTCGTAGAGTCTAGCGATGCCAAAGTCAAAGACAAGGATCGTAGACCACACTCTGCAATCGTAGAGTCCACTGAACAAATGCAGAGATCGTAGTCAGACAAGATCAGATGAAGACAACAAGCTCAAGTTAGCGATCGTAGAGTGGACTCAACGTTCACCAAGCTAACTCTACGATCGTAGTATGCTCTCGGGATCGTAGAGTCAACAACACGATCTGAATCGTAGAGTACA
Organism: Panax japonicus; assembly: GCA_020205505.1. NCBI lineage: Eukaryota > Viridiplantae > Streptophyta > Magnoliopsida > Apiales > Araliaceae > Panax > Panax japonicus. The sequence goes on from CM035095.1 coordinate 20,057,877, forward strand.
ACAATCTAAATCGTAGAGCAATATCTGTCATGTCAGAAAACGTTAAAGCCTCATGAGTCGTTAATTCAACAATACGAGGAATGGATCCTAGATGCTGCAGTGCCCATCAGTCCCAGAATAAATGAAATATCCTTAGTATGCAACAAAGAAGCGTATTGAAGAAGCTAAGGATAGTATTATGAATGAAAGGGACAAAACACCTTTTCAGGTGGTAGGTGAAAAAGCAGCCTGCAGTGTCAGTGGTCCAGAATGCAGAATTCAGAAGATGTGCAGAAATGTCTCCATCACAGTACAGAAAATTCAGATGCATTTAATGCCACAACGGATGGATCCAACGGATAGTTTTTCAACACCACACATATATACAGATAAGACAGATGAAAGAAAAGAGAACAAGCATAAACATTCAACGTGAAGAACTCTCAAAGGCAAAACTCTACGATCTGAGATATTACAAAGCTTGCTCAGCTACTCAGCTATTACGAACCAGAGCTTACACAGCAAACTGAGTAGCAACCTTCAGAAAACAACAACAACAATCATCAATCAACTGAAGAAGTATATCAAGTCTGCTGGACTTGAAGAGTTCGTAGTGAACTGTAAGAAAGCCAAGTCTGTTGGACTTGAAGAGTTCAAAAGTGAACTAGAAAAGTTCCTAGACTGTTGGTCTAGAAGGAATCTGTGTGATTCAGAAGATTGTATAAGACATCCTTAATGGATATCCTACTCGTTGAGTAGAAGAGTGGACTAGGAGCTTTGAGTGCTCCGAACCACTTAAAAACAATTGTGTCGTTTACATTCATACTATAACTGCTATATCTGCCATAACTGCCTTAATTGCTCATAACTCCATTGCTTGGTAAAGGAGATTAAAACAAACATTAATTCCGCAAAGTTTTAATAATTATCTTAGAACAAGTTAAAACGAAAAGATCTTCAAATATCTATTCAACCCCCCTTCTAGATAACTTGTGCCTACTAAGAACTAACAGAATTTTTAAAATTCATTTATTATTTTTCATATGGCCAAAATCGCTGAATATTTAGACATTTATCATAAATTATACTTTTATCCAAAATTTTTGAAATTCACAGAATACACTGATATTATATAGATGTACTCCCAATAAAAGTTTCATCAATTTTGAAGTTAACCACAAGGAGTTATAAGCGGTTACTTTTAAAATAGTCTTTTCCCGTAAAATTCATAACTCTTAATCTATACATCCAAAAATCGCCATTTTTGGACACAATCAATTAAACTCATCAAAATATCATTTCAAAGTTTTTCAGAATTTTCTGATGGACGGAAGAAGTACGAACTGAAAAATATAATAACCCTTAAAATCCCTTACCTCAAAAGAGCAGTATTTCTGACTGAATTTCGGGTATAGTGCTGACAAAAAACTAGTACCGTATAGCAATACTCAAAGTATACTAACAAAAATACGATCGATAATATAGAGAGAGAAAGAGAGAAAACTTTGTTTCTGGTGTGATTTTCAATTCTAACTTAGCCCTCTATTTATAGGAAATTGCTAGAACGCCAAAGAAGACTAAATTAATAAAATATTAATTTATTTTTCTTAATTCTTTAGCAGCCTTCTTTGGTCAAAAACATCAGCCACCCATGTGCCAACAACCACAAAGATGTTTTTCTAAAATAAAATAATTAAAACTTTCAAAAATCAATTATTTCGGAACTCAGGAACTTCAATAATTCACAATAAATAGCCCCTTTGTCAGAAAATTCGAATCTCGCGATTTTTTATAGGAATTTCAATTCTCTACAACTTTGCAGAAGAAATTTTTTCCAAATTCCAAACAAAAATTATCTGAAATCCACAAACGGATGATTTTTAATTCTTCCAGTCTGACAAAATACTGATAAAACACCTCAGCATTAATTACTTCAATTATATCCACATAAAATAATATATTTATCAATTATATCCATATCAAATAAATATTTCCTTATTATATGAATCAATAATTAATTATTCTTAAATAATATTACAGAATCACAATTATGACAACCAGGCCGTTCCCAGGAAAGAGGGGGTTTTTCAATAAGAATTTCTCCTTACTGGCGCACAATTAGGTGACCAAACCTCTCATTGACAGAACTTTCTAGACATTGCCAATAATGCTATCTAATAATATTATTCAAATAATACGAATTATTGATCTGATAATGAGAAATATTGTGCAGTGATAATTATTGAAACAACAATAATATAAAATATCAACGCAGCAATTATTGAATTAAAAAAATATTGAACAGTAATTACTGTAATAATTATTGAGTAGTGCCTTCTTACGTAAGAATCAATAATTCAAAAATACTGTGTAATACCATGTGCTACTGTGCAACAACGCGTATTACTTTATTTTACCAACCGAGTATTCCAACAATGTTAACGGTAACGATTACGCCGTTATTTATAAAAATTTAATTTTGTCGTTTTCTTCATCCGACAATTATTCTATTATGGGGCCCACAAATGGATGCGCCGGTCGTACGAATATTCCTTGATAGAAAGAATATTCCACAACCAAACGAATATTCCCTGACAACAATGAATATTTTATAACCATTTGTGTATTTTGAAAAAAAATTCATATATCACCCTTAACTTAACTTTTATCAATTTAACCATTTACTGAATAGTAATTATAAGAAAAATTGAATACCTTTATTTTATAAAATTCGGGGTCTTACATTACGGTAATGATTACACCGAATAATCTCTGATCATAATCATACCAAGTCCATCTATACACTACATGACATAGATGACTTTCAAAAATAATATAAACATGAGGATGATGACAATGATATAAGAATTCAATAAAATAAGTTCAAGAATTAATTTATTCAGGAACTAATAACGTCCAAATTGTCAACATGATATTTCTTTGTAAAGTAAATTTCAAGAATGCTCAGAAGAATATTTCCATGAAAAATACTGGATGAAGCGCAAATATCAAGAATATTCCACTAATTTCATGGAGTGTATAAGTCAAAACTTTAACCAACTCAGTATAATAAAGAATGGAATAACAAAAGAAATTACCATGCATGCGGTACTTCGCATAGACAGGTTATTCCATCAGAACAATAACTAACGGAACCAGGTCAGGCGTAATACGCACCGACAGGATATTCCAACAGAATAATAAAGAATGGAATACAACAGAAATCACCATGCATGCGGTACTTCGCATAAACAGGTTATTCCAACAGAATACTAAATGACAGAACCAGGTCAGGTGAAATTCACACCAACATGATGTTCCAACAAAATAATAAAGACGGAACCAGGTCCGGCGTAAAGCACAGATATGATATTCCAACAGAATAATAAAGACAGAACCAGGTCCGGCGTAAAGCACAGACACGATATTTCAACAGAATAATAAAGAATGGAATACAGAAGAATTTCACCAAGTATAGGGTAGCCCGCGTATACAGGTTATTCCAATAGAATAATAAAGATGGAATAATAGAAGTTCTCTTCATGAATACAAAAGAAATAATACCCTTTATCGTAAAAGAAACTTGATATCGGAGTAGTGAAGTAGCAGAATACTTTTCTTCTTTCTCTATATAGTTTCTCTCTCTAGAGTTTCAGTGAATTCGTAAGAAATAATGAAGGATTGAGCTTCTATTTATAGAAGAATGGACTGAATAGTAACCAATCCATGAACGGTCCAGATTGATTTACTTTTAAATGGACAGTCCAAATTGGTTTATAATAAAATATAATATATTCTATTTATAATCTAATAAAACGAATAACTTTATAAAAGATTTTACTATACAAATACTATGCAAGCACTATGCATAATAAAATATAATATATTCTAATTATTGTCTAATAAAACAGATAACTTTATAAAAATATTCTATTTTATATAAAAAGATTTTACTATTAGCCTAATAAAACGAATAACTTTATAAAAATATTCTGTTTTATATAAAAAGTTTTTCTGTTTTATTACGTTAATAATACGAATAAAATAAAACGTCATCATTATTATTATTATTCACACTATTAATCGACTAGATCGTTCCCAGGAAAGATGGGGCTTTTCAATAAAGATTTCTCCTTATTGGCGCGCAATTAGATGACCAAACCTCTCCTTGGCAGAACTTCTAGACATCGTTAATAATGCAAATAATAATATTAACAACTTCGTCATCTCAATTATTGATTTAATAACATATAAAATATCGATAATAATTGAATCAAACTGAGTGACTTCTCACATAAGTATTAATAATCAATACCGTGTGCTACTATACAACCACACGTATTACTGTACTTTTACTACCGAGTAGTTCAACAGTATCAACGATAAAACTTCCGCTGTTATTTTCATAAAAATATTTTTGTCGTTTTCTCAATCCGACAATAATTCTGTTGTGAGGTTCACCAATGATTGTGCCGTCGTATGAATATTTCTTGACCAATCGAATATTATATAACAATTTGCATACTTTACAAAATTTATAAATATTACCCACAACTATAACATTATATCAAATTTATTTCATAATATTCAAAAATGACATTTATAGAAAATTCATTTTTATTCATAAAAGTTGGGGTCTTACACATTCTCTTATAATATATACAAATTTAAATCAAATTAGGATAATTAGTTATTATTTTATTTTGTTTTTATTTTTAATTGTGATTTTATATTTGTAAAGTGTAATAATAAATATATTTTCTCATTTTTAAGTAAAATAACAAATTTAATTTATAATTATATTTATTATAAAACTAGTTATTATGCGGAGATTCGAATTCGAGCTTGAATTTGAAGCTCGCGAGTAGTTTGAATAAATATTCGAGTCGAGTCGGATCAAATTCGAGTAATAAATATTCGAGTCGAGTCGAATCTGAGTAGGAATTTTTAAATATAATTCGAATTCGAGTATGAATTTATCATTTCGAGTCGAATTCGAGTAGCTTTCTGTTCGCTTCGGTTTGACTCGTTTACACCCTTAATTGTAGTTCTTACACTCCTCCGTTCCGTGGGGTGGAAATTTAAACGAAATATAAAAGTAAAAGCAATGCTACATATACAAATTATTTTACAAATATTTTTCAAACTGCTGATGTAACATACTCCAACTCAGCATATTGATTAACAAATTATTTCAATATAGTCTTTGGCCTCACACAATATGTTTAGATAGTGTATGTCACATAAATAATTTATAAAATATTTATAAAATAGTTTATATTTCTATCTAAAAGTAATGATAATCGAGTTGGTGGTTTGGTAAAATTTACCAACGCCTAGGCCTAGCTTTTGTATAAACACAAATGCAAACATTCCACAAACTCACCCAAACCCAATCCCAATCCCAATCCCAATCCCAATCCCAATCCAAACACCCACTTGAAATTGACTTTAATAAATTAAATCACATCTAAGGTGATGATAATCTCATGCCAAAAATTCTTCTTCAAAAATCAAAATTCAAACATTTCGCATTTTGGGCTATCTCAAAATTTATGAAGGGAAGCAATTTGTTCAATAAATTATATTCTCAATTGAATGCCTCAAAAGAAGTCTAATTTATTCATGATATTATGGGACAAAGGAAGTATTTTTTTTTTAATAATTTAATTATTGAAATGGAGAAAATTTGAATCTATTAAAAGGATGAGTTTTATTTTATTTTATATTATGTTTGCTAAGGTGTTTTCTCATAATATGCTCCCTTCATTTCAAAAATATTAAGTTAAAGAGGTTGTTTATCTTCTTAATATGAAGTACTCATTTATGTATTTATACTTTCAAAAATACCTTATTTAATCATCATATATCTAAAAACAAAATTTAATTTATATTTTAGAAGGGAGGGAATTACTTGGACTTACCACTCGTGCCCACTAACAGTCGTTTATTGGATACTTATAAAATGTTTGGATCTCCCACCAACTGACCCAATTAAGTGAGCAGTGAAGTTGTTGGGCCATGATCCAACAACATGGTCATGGATCGTTTACGGGTTCTCAACTTCCGATTTTAGACGAGAGGAATTGGGTACAGCTTTTCGGTGAAAGGTAGATAGATGATCATGGAGCGCTCGAAATCAGCCTCGGAAAATTTGGAAGCTTCACTGCTTCAACTCATTTACGATCACCACCAAACCTCACTCCGGCTCCGGGAACACACCGGTCAGTTAATTTAAATATATAGATAGATTTTGGAATTCTCTTATTTAGGGTTTTGGAAATTTAGTTAATCAAAATTAGGGGATGGATGTTGGTACTTGTACTACTGATTGGTTTATTTAATTTTAATTTTTGGAAAAAAAATTCAGAGAAAGCGAAGAATAGTGCAATTAAGAATGCAGTGCGTGTATCGGATGTATTATTGGAAGCAGTAAATGGAGGGGTACAAGAATGTTACATTAATCAGAAGCGTATTGAGGTCGAAATTCGAGCATTAACCGACACTATCATCAGATTCTCCAAGCAAACTGATCATTGGCTTGCGGCTTCTCATGCTCTCAACACTGCTATCAAGGTTAGTTCTTTTGGTGGTTCATGTTTAATTTTCAGATTTTACTGTTATTTTTTGAGATATTAAGGTTCAGGGACCAGGTACATGTGTGTGTGTGTATATAGATATGAGTATATGGTGCTCATTTAATAGCATATTCTGTTAACTTTAGCTAACTGGTGATCTCTTACTTGGGAAAAATCTACTCATTTGGTGGTGGTGTTCCTCAAGCTAATTGTCTACTCTTAATTTCTTTTACTATCATTTTTTCTATTTTCTTGCCTACAGGAAATCGGAGACTTTGAGAACTGGATGAAGACAATGGAATTTGATTGTAAAAGCATCAATGCTGCTATTTGTAACATTCACCGTGTATAGTTGAACTCTCAAATCTCAAGCTTTTCAATCGACCACATTTTGTCATTTAATCTCAAGGGTGACTATACATGGTTGCGTGTAAATAGGGATCTGCATTACTATCACCAACTTTATAGCATGCCTTATGTCATGACTAGTTTGCAAGTGCTGAATTTCAAGCCGTTATGAGGGACAAGAGTTTGCTTTTTGATTGTTACCACTCAAAATAAATCTCCGTCAAACCAAGTCTTCAGTAAACATAATCTAATCTATCAAGACATTGTGTGTGATATAGTATTTAGATCGTATCACTTTATTTAAAGCACTTGCTGCTTCAATTTTAACAGTAAATCAATGCCACATAAGCATGTTTAATTAGATGCTAACCATTAGTTTTTTTTCTGCAATTAGTTTGGACCTGGCCACTTGTTCCCGTCGGAGGGCTAAGGTTCCCCTATTTTATCATGGTATCAGAGAAATCTATTGAGAGAGTACTAGTGATACAAGGGCCTGTTTGTTTTGGGGTGGGAGAGGGGAATAAGATCAGAGAAGATAAGTAGCACCCTTCAAGCATTGCTTGGTTCATATTGCACTCCACTCTATCAGTCTATCAGCTATTTTGAAACACGATAGCAGAGATTATGGGCTTATGGAACTACACTCGATATATAGTGATTTTTCAATGTTATATAGTTATTTTGCGTTTGAATTTTATGTTATGCAATGGAGTATTAATATTTCTGAATCTTTGAATATGATTGATGTCTAATTGACTAGGATCTGTTTTTATGGTCTTTGATGAAATGGACTTGGTCTAAATACTAAGATCTATTTATAACTTTTACCCTTTTTTAATTATTTTTTTTAATGGTTTGGGTAGTTGGTAAAAAATTGAGGATGATTGTTGATGATTTTCTTTCTAGCAGACTTGGGACTTGGGAGTATTGATATGAAAATGGATGTACTTTGAGTTGAGGAAGTTTCAGTGTGGTTTTAATTTTTGTTTGTTGTTAGTTGGTCAACATATGGCTAATTGGACTGAGCTTCTTAGCGTAAGAATTGTGTAGTGAGCTCTCGGAAACACCGCCAGCACTCGTCACCTATTAGTAATAGTCAATATATTCGGTTTTAAGTGTTTTAGTGTGCTTAATTTTCTCCCTATGTATAGAGACAAATGACACGGCTCCCAACTCTCTTGCTCATGTCCTTCATGCTCATCTGGGGATAAAATTGGACAGACACCCCACCGCCTCGGAGCACATACTTGATGTGACATTCCTGATTGCTTTGGGCTACATGCCATCTATCAATTGTTATGACCTTGTGACTATCACGAATATCGAAACAGTAGTATATCCTAATATTTATACATAAAAATTTGATATTTTTGCATGATCCTTCTCATATAAGTAATAAATGAGTTCCACCTTCATGTGAAGAAGAAACATGCATGTGAAAATATCAATTTCCTATCCTAATATAACCCTTCCTCATTCCATTAGTCTGCAAAATAAGGTGAGGGAGTATTAGGCTTTCCTATGTGCAGACTATGGTTTATTTGAAGAGCTCCTCATTTAAAAATTCATTCAAGATACTCGTAACATCTTTAAATTCTGAACATAATAGAACACAAGATATTCGACCTCAAGCTCACACTTTTTCAAGGATGGCTTTTATGAAGTCTTGAACATTATTAATTTAAATGTTAGAAGCTTGATTTAACTCATTTACATCTCTAATATATCATATGATCACAAAGAACATAATTGGAAAGTCGGGATCACACTAAATCAACCTTCACTCTGATATTAACAACAAATAATGATTTATAACAAGATTTCTTACAAAACTATTTAGGGGGGAAAATCAAAAAAAGATACAGCTGTTCTTTATAGTTTTATACACTTACAAAACAGCTGTATCTCTCTCTCTCTCTGGTGTTTAAATAAAAAATTTCAGCAAACACACTCCACAATCTGGAGGAAACAAGCCAAATCCAATTTAGTTTTATTTTGAAGCCCTGAAAAGCTGGCTTCCAAGAGTAACAACTGGGGTTCCTTCCCCCATTATTGTTGTCAAACTCATTTCTTTCTCAAGTATCCGCTCAAGCTCCATTACCACATAGCTCATGGCAGGGACGCCTTTCGCTGGAAGGGTCTACACAACGGACTATCAACTGCACATACTCTTCCATGCCTTCAGTTGTGAAGCTATTCCCCAATCTCTGATCGATGACTGTAGAGATAATGCCAGAATCCTGACAATTTTGCACCTTTAAATAATAAACAGCAAATCAGATTAGAACAAAACCAAAAGAGACAACAACATCAATTATAATTCAAATCACCGAAAACAAGGCATGAGTAGTCCATTAGCATTTTATGAGAAATGCAGCTTACCCATTCAACTAGGTTCTGGTTGGAATCTGAAGATACCAATTCCATTGCTTCCCGCCCGCTTACTAACTCCAGAAGGAATACACCATAACTGTACACATCACTTTTTTCTGAGAAGTGCCTGAACTCCCTCACCCTATATAAGTAAGTGGCATATAGATTAAGGAAAAACTTTAGCATGAAGTTATAGCATAAAATACTCGGATGGTGAAAGTACTACTCTGGGGCCAGGAACATCTCATCTGCGGCCTTTTGAGAAGATGAGCTAGGAATATCACCTCTTCCAAGAAAATTGCGGACCCCCGCATCAGCGACTTTAGCAATGAAATTTTCATCTACAAGAACGTTTGCGGTTTTGAAATCTTTATGTACCAAACGAGGGCTTAGGGAATGGATGTGAGCCATACCTGCATATTGAAAAATATGAATGAGGCTGCATATATGAAGAACAATTCTTCTACACACTCCAATTACATAAAGAATGAGATTCCTACTAATTTGAAGTCCACAGCAACTTGCAAAGCAATTATGTAGGTCCAAGATGATACTACCTCAGTTTCACAAAAACAGCCCCATGTACAGAATTTTAACTTTTTTAAGGATTACATATTTACCTCTACATTTATTGAGTGTTTGGTTGAATAGTGATGGCATGATAATAGAATCGTGATTGTAAACTTTAGTACATTGTATCAAATTATATTTACAAAAAAGAAATTGGAATTTTTTTGGAACAAAAAAAATTTGACAAATGGGACTCTTATTGTGGAATGGAGAGTATTAGGTTTTGTCCACTAGGGTATTTTATCCAAACAAAAGATAAACTTATACCAGGAAAGCCAAAATGCTCACTGATTTTGCAGAAGATCACCTTTAGCTGCTCCTAGAGCTATGGAAAGTCTATGCTTGAACTCGAGCTTTTCCTTTGAAACCTGTCCAGTGCCTGGAAAGACGTAATCATGGAAGTCCAGTAAGATGATTCAAATAAAGCATAACCGAGTTTGTTCAAAAGCAATGACAAGCAGAACTACAGAAAAAGAAATCTCCCACAGGGTAGTGTTGTGTATGTATTTCATAATTTCTGCAATGCTTCACGTAATTGAGGTGGCATAACCATGATATTTTGGGAGAAAGAAATTCAATTGCTTTTCTCATTATTCTTCCTTATTGGATGCTTATGGGAAAAAGAAATGACTAATGGATAGAGAATTACCATACAAGTGAATAGAAACACTTCCATTTGGTATATAATCATAGACAAGAATCTGTTGACCATTTTCCTGGCAATAACCCAAAAGGTTCACAATATTCCTATGCTGTATAGATGTGAGATATCGTACCTGATACGAAGTTCAGTGCACACACATCATCTAAGTTGAAAGGAAAAGGGAAAAGATAATGCAAATGCATTGTGAAAGATGTAGATGATGAAAAAGGAAAAACTTAAGTACGACACTCCCCATCAATTCTTGCAACAATTGTGACCCAAATTGATTAAGTTTGTATCTAATTCCAAAAGATGAAGTCCATAAGCAGAAAGGAATATAAACTTAATATATCACAAGCGTTTAGACTTTCCCATTAAAAATGGTAAGAATTAAAGGGTAAGAACTCATTCATTATGGATTAACAAAAGTGGAATGTGAAAAAACAATTACTTGGAACTTGGCTTTCTGCTTTTAATACTGTTTATTCACAAGATATCAAGAGCTCCAGAAAGAAGGTTACACCTTTAAGATTTATCAGCTAAATAATGAGTCATGATATGTAACCATCAATTTCTAATCAAAAGTCATTATTACCTCTTCAACAAATTCCTGACTAGGAGCACCAGGACGCCGTTTTATAGCTACGAGCATCCCATCATGAAGCAAGCCCTTGTACACCTCCCCAAATTTTCCTTCACCAATCAAACTTTTATCACTAAATTTTTTTGTAGCCAAAAATAATTCTTCCATCTCGAAACGCCTGGTCTCACGTAAGGTCAGTTCAAATCCACCTGTTCTTCCAACTGCAAGTTATCAAATTAAATGATGAACTGATCTTTATTCATTAAATATGGTGTTTCTGAACTTTGAAATTTAATAACACACAGTTACCTTGAATTGATGGATCAGAAGACCCTGTATCAGAAGTTCTTGAAACACTCCAATTATGACATACGTAGAACCATATGATTACAATCACTAATCCCACCAATGCCACAGCTCCTGCAGCACCTCCAAGTACAGCTGCAAGAATCTTTGACATTTGGTAATGGCGCCACTATAGCTTTGATGTTTGAAAGTATTGAAATATGAACACTTATACATCAACCTGGTATTTCAATGAGAGACGTAAGCAGAAGCGCCACAGGAGAATTTAAATCAGGGCAATGGGAGGGGAGCATACACCGAATATGACAATTCATATATTTATGATCATAATAATATATTTATCATCAGAACATGACAAAATTTAGGGTTTCCAGCAAGTGATAAACACAACTACATAATTTAGGACTTCAGAATCTGATGATTATGACCATTACATGACAAATTTAGTTATCCAGTGGAAAAAAAACACAAAAGGCAAAAACAAAAATATCAGAAATATTTATAAACATTAATTTTGCTGTATTAACAAAGTAACTAATTAACCTTAACAAAATGTGGGAATGAGCAAATTCAGCACTTTATTGTAAAAGTAAAATCCAACAGAATGATGCGTGACAAATATGGAATCCAGATGAAATGTGCATATATGTATATGGGGAATGATTGCATGCTAATTATAAGACCAACACAACTGATTTAAAACTTGGATAAACATGATGAGAGGCATCCATGGGTAATCACAGTTCGAGTAAAGTCAGCAGCTCATATTCTAGCAACCAATTTGTAGATAGAAAACAGGATCAGAAAATGTAAACTTGCATTACAAAGATATAACATCAAAGGTACCATTTTTGGAACTGTTTTAGACCCAATTGTGGTGCTTGATCGTAATTCTGAATAAGGGGTTTGTTTTTAGTTTTTCTTGCACGTGTGAGAATTAACTGTAGAGAACTGAAAATTTGCTAGATTTTTCTATAGGAAAGGCAAAAGCTACTATAGCAAGATCCCTAAAGAAAACCCAGCTTCATTTGTCAATGACAATTTAATTTTGAGTTTTCCCTCAAAACAGCATAAACCCAAGTCAGAAATTCACCCACATTCCTGATTCCCCACATTGAATGCTATATTCCGCCAAACAAATCAAATTTACTTAATTGGAAACTTAGCAATTTTAGGGAACCCATCAAATCAATGCATCAATTTCGTGCATTTATGATGAAATGCTACTTCAAGCAATCAGCACAATCAAGCGCCCAGAACCAGAAGCATAGAAGTACATATATTTCTATATATCAAGCTGTATATGGTTTATTTGTACTTACGGAGGAATAATTTTATTCGAGAAGACTTGTCTGCATAATCATCATCATGGTTGGATTGAATTGGATTAATAAAGACAATGGCAGAGAAAATAGTCTCGCGCCGACAAAAAAATAAATCAGAAGGGTTTATTTATGACACCAAACCAGTCAATCAAAATTCAAAAATAGAAATAGGGAATTAAATAAAAAAAATTAAAAGAAAAAACCCACTTTTATTCTACTTTGATGATTCAGGGGGAACCCATTAAAGATGATGTATATCAAATCAAAAAGAAGAAGAGGAAGAAGAATTCAAGGATAAAAAGGAAAGAATTGAAGATGCCCAACGTGGGTCTAGGGAAAGAGAGAGGAGAAGAGTTTAAGAGAGAGAAATAGAGAGGAGAAGTAGTATAATTTTGTGTGGGCTGTAAAGTAGTATAATGGGTTGTCTGATACTGCAACTTGGAAGGTTTTATTTTGCTATGTTGTCCTGTCCAGGGCATCTTCTTTCTAACTGATTCACAGTCGGTACATCAACACCACCTCCGCCACTGTTTTGATAGATTACACCCCCACTCCTAGTTTTACATTATAAATTTTGAAATGTGAGATCCAAGGGTCGAGATTAACTTGGGAATGGGTTTACTTGCTGGTCTTCTCGGCAAACATGGGACTGATGTGATGAACTTACTTGGCTTTTGGGTCCCAAACATCTATGTTAGTGTATTGTATACGCGCACTCCATGTGAAGTTTATTCGCACCCGTGTAAATTAGTCTAATAAATATGTTGAATTACAAATTGATTTATTAGGTTGAGATTTTATCATACTTATTAACTCATCATGTGAAATATCTCAATAACTGTTACTAACGACTAGAGATGCATAAAAGGTCTGAGGCCTGCGGCCTGGCCTGGGCCCGGCCTGGTCAAAGCTTGGCTTGGTCAAGGCCTGGTCCGGTTAGGCCTGACCTGGAAGACTTGAAAAGGCCTCTTTTTTTAGACACAAATCTGGTCTGGTCTGGCCTTAGGTCTGGCTTGGCCTGGCCTTCGGCCTTGCCTGGCCAGGCCTGGCTTGACATGAGGTTTGGCCTGCCTGAGACTTTACATGATTTTTTATCTAATTATTTATAATTTTTAAACTTTAAATTTATAATTATTCATCAATAAAGTATAAAATTTTACTTATTCATTGTTGTAATTTATATATTATAGTACATTAGTTTTAATTAATACATCAATAAAATTTAAAATTTTAATTATTCATTCTTGATTTCTTGTTGATATATTTAATTAATATACATCTTCGATGATATAACTAGTTAGTATATTTAATATTAATTATAAGTTAGTTACATAGTTGATTAAATATTTATACGAAGTGCATAGTACAATTAGACATATATTTAAGAAATCAATTTGTTTTATATTTCAGTTACATCTAAATTACATTTTTTTTTTGTAATTTAGGATGAATATATTTATTTTTATTCTAATCATTCAACTTATATTGGTGTGTAGTAGAATGTTATAATAAAATAAATCTCAAAAATCTTGCATCATTTTTACAAAATTTATTAATTTATATTTTATTATTTAATATGTAACATTAAAAAAAAGGGACCAGACCAGCCAAGACCTTGGGCCTGGCCTGAGCTTGGGCCTTGGGCTTGGCCTAGCCTTGGTCCTGGGCCTGACCTGGCCTTGGGTCTGGGCCTGGCCTGGCCTACAGGCCTAGCCAGGCCACTGCCGTACAACCAAGGTCTGGCCTGGCCTGGCCTGGAGGCCAAAAGTCAACGGCCTGGCCTGGCCTGGTCAAAGCCCAAGGCCTGGCAGGCCCAGGCCAGACCAGACCAGACTGGCCTGTTGTGCGTCCCTACTAACGACTACCATAAAGTTGTCATAAAAAATTAGTAAGCTATTTTTCTGACCACTACTCTTATTATTTATCGGTTAAACGTTGACGTTTATCACTAATATGACGCTTATAGTTTGGCCTCTAGTAGAAGTAGCCCCATATCTGGATTTTCATATCTTATTTCTAACATTTTACTCCATAAGCATCTATTTTCAAGGAAATACTATGTCTTTTTTTTTACGTTCTTCTATTCTGAAGTCATGTCATCTTCAAAAATATTTCAAAAATACGTTAGTGGGGCATTAAATGAGCGACAAGTTAAGGGCTTTCCCAACCGATAATCCAAAAATAAAATAAACATCCAAAGTTATTGTTATTTTCCTACACTTCATTTGAAAAGTATTTATCTTCAACCGCGATCTCTCAACTACAGACAAGAGACAACCATCGATTTTGGTGATTACTGTCGGATGGCTAAACACTCCAAACCTCCACTTAATTAGTATTTTTTTTGTAACTTAGTAAGTTTCCATTTATTATAGGTTTTGGCGTTAGTTTGTGACTATGTAAGTGTACCCTTATAAACACCCTCCATATATCCTTCAACACATGACCTTGTTGATCATAAATGACATTGTGTCCGTACAACTAATTCTCTATATTTTATCTAAAAATACCAACACCACCAATAATGTGACGCCCCCAAAATAGGTATACATAACCTATTCTGAGTCGCCAAATACATGATACAGAATACAAATACAATCTTAAATATACAACATGAGCTGTGAGTTTTAATACAAATATTACCTTCTAGACCGTATTCAAACTCAAAATAAGCCCTCAATACATTTATTATCACACTATTCTATGGAATAGTGAGGAACTACTAATGCTATCATATGGACCGTCACTCCGTTCTCCAACTAGTCCCTGCTACGTTCTCATTTCATGAAGAGAACAATGAAGGTAAATGGGTGAGCTCAACTAGCCCAGTAAAAATATTATGACTAAGATAATGCAGAATAAATTATCGTTAGCCTTCAACAGTGATAAACTGATACAATATAACAAACATCTAGTTTAACTGCAGTGGTACAAGCAATCCATTAAAAGAGTCAAGTAGAGAATAAAATCTACTATCTTTTATGATTTAAAAGGTTTTTCATCACTTTTATCGCTGTGACTCAGCTTAATAAATAATCCACATCATCCCTGCACTACGGCCAAGGAAATTTATTAGTATCACGATTACAAATTATCCATGCACTACGGGCCAAGGATATTCGTGTATTCATTAATGGTCATGATCATGCCAACAATTTTCCATCAATGCACCACGGGCCTAATGATGACTTTTACCCCATCATTTGTAACATTACAGTCATGATTATACCGAATAATCACTGGTCATAATCATACCAAGTCCATCTATGCACTACAGGCTACAAATGACTTTCAACAAAATATAAACATGAGGATGATGCCAATGATATAAGAATTCAATAAAACAAGTTCAAAAATTAAGTTATTCAAGAACCAATAACGTCCAAATTGTCAACATGATACTGCTTTATGGAGTAAAATTCAAGAATGCTCAGAAGAATATTTTCATGAAAAGATATTGGACGAAGCGCAAATATCAAGGATATTCCACTAATTTTATGGAATATAAAAGCCAAAACTTTAACCAACTGAGTATAATAAAGAATGGAATAACAAATGAAATCACCTGGGCATGCGATAGACCGCACATACAGGATTATTTAACAGAATAATAAATAACGGAAACCAGGTCATGCGTAAACGCACAAACAGGATATTCCAACAGAATAATAAATAACGAAACCAGGTCAGGCGAAATTCACACTGACAGGATGTAACAACATAATAATAAATAACGGAACCAGGTCATGCGTAAACGCACAGACAGGATGTTCCAACGGAATAATAAAGAATGGAATAACAGAAGAATTTCACCATGTATGCGATACTTCGCATAGACAAGTTATTCCAACATAATAATAAAGAATGGAATAATAGAAGTTCTCTTCATGAATATGAAAGAAATAATATCTCTTACGAGTACAACAAATAATATCCCTTACCTTAGAAGGAACAGGATATAGGAGTAGTGAAGTAGCAGAATACTTTTCTTTTTTCTCTCTATAGTTTCTCTCTCTAGAGTTTCAGTGAATTCATAAGAAATAATGAAGGAATGAACTTCTATTTATAGAAGAATAGACAAGATACTATTTGAGTTTAGAAAATCACGGACGCACAATATTATTATTTTTTTTACTTCTCACGGGCGCTTAACAATTCGTCTGATAATTCACGGGTTGGTTCTGTTGATCATCAGATGCCTAGCTATTCAACTGATACCACAATGATCAAATAAAACAAACTTATTATATACTATAATAATAATCACACACCATTCCCATGACATTTTGTCACCCCCCAAAAGACATTCACTTGAATATATATATATATATATATATATATATATATATGATAGAAACGTAATTCATACATTTAATTATCTCTAATTTTGTCCTTTTAATTATATTAGTTTATTAAATTAATATGTTGTATTTTATTTTGTAGGATTTAATATTTATTGCAATAAAGTCAAAATCTTGGTGATCAAGCAATATTTAAAGCTCTTATTCATATAAGGAATGTCTAAGAAGAATCCTACAAGGAGAAGGAAAGAGGTGGAACAATCTTAGTGCAATTCAAATCCAACAAGAGAAAGAAAAGTCTATCTAGAAGATGTTTTGAGAAGTTGATTGCTACTAGGAAGTTGAATCATACATGGAAAGGGAATCAAAGTGTCCAAGTTCAATGAATCTAAATTAGGGTTCAAAGTTATTTTCCTTATAAATAGGTCTTTTGTTTTAGAGAGAATGAAGGAATTAAGTATTGTATTACTTTAGGTTAGGAGTAGGAGTAAATTAAATTATGTTTCAACGCTTGTTGGAAGATCGTGAATGAAGGGAGTTTTCTTATTTATTTTCAATCTTCTACTTCTTCTTTATTTTAGTTAATTTATTTATTTTCATGTCTAGTTAATTTCTTTAATCTAGGATGAAGATGAAATTAAATAATTATTCCTAATAATATTTTTTATCTCTTCTATTATTTATTCTTTTATGTTTAATTGATTTCGCCTTCATGTTTCGTTATTGAAATACATTCGTTTTATAGTTCTTATGTGATTTTAAATTAATTAAGAGGTTTTGATAGATTATTGTTAAGATATGAGTTTTTTATAATCCATGCTTGCTCAAAGAAGTTTTGATGGGTTATAGTTAATCCTTAAATTTTCATAGTCTATGCTTGCCCACGTTAATTATAAATTACTAAATTAAAGGGAAGAGAGATCAAAATCATAATTTGAGTTATAGAAATAGAAGAGATTGAATTATATGCTATGTTTATTATTTAGTGGATTCAGATTCCTAGATTGCATTCTCGTTAATTGTTTTCATATTCTAGTTAATTAATTCTCAATCTTTATTTCTAATTCGCCTAAAATAAATATTAAGGAAACATTAAAATTAATCTAGTCTCTGTGGGTTCGACATGTACTTGTCAGTTCTTCAATTAGACACTGTGCACTTGCAGTATATATTTTTATCACATCAAGTTTTTTGGCGCCGTTGCCGGGGACTAGAATTAATTTTTATTTATTCCTTAATTTTTATTTATTCGAATTAGTTTTAACTCATTTTTTTTCAGGATTATTGAAGCGGATCGAAGAAGCGAAAAGATAAAAATTTTGTTGCTGCTCTTTCTTCGGTACTTCGTATCTCCATATTTTTTTTAAAATATATATATATATATATATATATATATATATATATAGTAGTTTAGTTTTTTTTTTATATTTTTTTTTATGCGACTTTCGTGGTTAGTTGTCTATTTGTTTTGTGATTTGTGGAAAAATGAATTTTTATTATAGTTGGAAAAATAATTTTGCTTGGAATCAAGAATCCTATGAAAATTTTAATCCGCACCAAGTAAATCAATTTTTTTCAACTTATGAAAATCCTTATCCATTTTCATGTTTATATCCATATTCGGATCCAGAACCTCAATATCCACAAGAATTATCAAATGAAGAAGAGGAAAGACTTAGTGCCTTAGAGAAAGCTATGGAAGTTCTAATGGAAAATCAATTTAGCATGGATCAAGTTATATCTCGTCTAGAAATTCAAATGAGTCGATTAGCCACCATAATAAATGAACAAGAGGTGGGTGAATTTTCTAGTAACTCTGAGGTTAATTTTGAAAATCTTGATGGTTGTGAAAATGATGAGGAAAGTAGAAATTTTATATTCAATTCTACACAATTTGAGTCAAGCGTATTTGAGGAGTCTACAAATTATGAGTCTATGCCTAAAATTGATCATGTTGCATTTGATGAGTCGGTTGAAAAAGTTTATAAGCCTAAAGCTCCATACCCTGAAAGACTTATTCCTAAAAAACCACCTAGTGATTTTTTGGACCAACCCATTAAAGTAAACATGATACAAGAGTTGTCAATGATCCAAGAAATAAATGAAAATAGACTTTTGATTGAAAAAGATCCAATTGATTTTTTCTTAAATCACCTTGACCAAAATTGGAATGAATCTGAATGTTTAGATAAGGTCAATGAGCTGTTGAGATCCACTACAAATAAGTCAACTAAACTAGAACATGTATTTGAACCAACTCTTCCATCATTTGAACATGTTAATGAAAGTTTTCTTGAGGTAACCTTGAAGCATAACTGTGATGAAAATTCTGACTATTTTCAATTTCCTAGACCTCCTGAAAATAATGAAAAGTTCACACTCACTTATCCATTTGTAACATTCATTTTTAGTCACATAATTTTTAGGATTTATAAAATTTGTAGATATGTACATTTGTTTTCTTTCTCATCACATCTTCTTGCAGAACAAATGCCCCGCACACAAGGTACAATTCTTTCATATCTTTGTTCTCTTTTCTTCATTTGCATACATTGAGGACAATGCATGATTTAGGTATGGGGGGAGTTTGTTTGTATTAGATTTTTTTTTCTTTTTACGAAAAAAAAAACACAAAAAAATTAAAAAATTAAAAAATTTTGTTTGACTTTTTATGAATTGAATTAATTCGAATAAGTGTTTATGGAGCAAAGCGCATGAGTGACATTGAAAGATTTAGAACTCTTGAATTGTTGATAAGATACAAAATCTTAGTTCAAAACACCATCTGAATTTAAAATTGATTTCACAAGCATTTTTGCACTTCACGTTTGCACTAATTCTTAGTTGTGGGGTATAAACCATGATTCGAGTAATTTCAAAAAAAAAAAGAAGAAGAAGAAAAAAAAAGAAAAAAAGAAGAAGAAGAAAAAAAAAATAAAGTTGAAAAAAGTTGAAAAAAAAGAAATAAATAACTGCTTCAATGTCCATTAAACGAAATAACTGGGTATCCAAGCCTTGGGAAGCATCGATATTCACGCTGAAAAGTATGATGGATAAAAACAGCTTGACTAGTCTAATTTTATGGCCTTTGTTACTCGAGTTAGTAAATCCTTAGGGGTGTCTCTACACCTAGTGCCCTAAAGCCATCTGGTTTGGGAGTCATTGGTCCAACGCTCGCTCTACATGGGTAACTCTGAAAAGCCTAAGAAAATGAGACATTGCACAAGTCAAGAATAAAAAAAATGGAGAAAAAGAAGGAAAAAAAGAAAGACAAAAAAAAAGAGTTTGCTTGATTTTCATGATAAAAATCCCTACTAAGAGTTACATCACATACACATGCATGCATTACATGAAATTGATTTAATGAAGGATGGTGTCTAAAATGAAGATCGAGTATTTTTGATAAGGTGAAAGTGTGATTTTGAATTTAATCTTGCTTATGTATAATGCCCATAAATATTTAGAAGTTTTCTTTCAATTTCATAATTTGTTGAACCCAAAAATATTTTTAAATTTTGTGGGTATATTCACTGCAAACCCTCACGAGACACAACTCGTCCACTTGGGGTAACCTTGGGGTTTAAAGGCTTGTTGCACATGCTAAGTGCAATCGTGTTTCCTACGAAAATGGGGTATTGTAATTTTTGTTTTATTTTTATTTTTTTATTTATTTTACTCGAGGACGAGCAAAAGCTAGGTATGGGGGTATTTGATAGAAACGTAATTCATACATTTAATTATCCCTAATTTTGTCCTTTTAATTATATTAGTTTATTAAATTAATATGTTTTATTTTATTTTGTAGGATTTAATATTTATTACAATAAAGTAAAAATCTTGGTGATCAAGCAATATTTAATGCTCTTATTCATATAAGGAATGTCCAAGAAGAATCCTACAGGGAGAAGGAAAGAGGTGGAACAATCTTAGTGCAATTCAAATCCAACAAGAGAAAGAAAAGTCTATCTAGATGATGTTTTTGAGAAGTTGATTGCTACTAGGAAGTTGAATCATACATGGAAAGGGAATCAAAGTGTCCAAGTTCAATGAATCTAAATTAGGGTTCAAAGTTATTTTCCTTATAAATAGGTCTCTTGTTTTAGAGAGAATGAAGGAATTAAGTATTGTATTACTTTAGGTTAGGAGTAGGAGTAAATTAAATTATGTTTCAACGCTTGTTGGAAGATCGTGAATGAAGGGAGTTTTCTTATTTATTTTCAATCTTCTACTTCTTCTTTATTTTAGTTAATTTATTTATTTTCATGTCTAGTTAATTTCTTTAATCTAGGATGAAGATGAAATTAAATAATTATTCCTAATAATATTTTTTATCTCTTTTATTATTTATGCTTTTATGTTTAATTGATTTCGCCTTCATGTTTCGTTATTGAAATAAATTCGTTTTATAGTTCTCATGTAATTCTAGTCGTATTTTGTAAATTAACATAAATTCATTTAAAAAAAATTAGTAGGAATATTCTTACTAGTAATTGGAGTAGAATAACATATTCAAACTTAAATTTTGATGTAGAATTGACTCTAGTCTTGGCCTCGTCTTCTTTTTCTTTTTCTCAATCAATGTGTATTGTCTACAATTGTTTGATAACAACAAACAGATTCAAATTTGAGTTTTGTTTATCGTTTGACCTCTATTCTTACTAGCGACCAGATTATAAATGATAAATATCGTCATTTAGCTTTGTCGATAGTAGCAAGAAAAATTTATACTAATTTTCGAGGGCAACTTAGTCATTACAGTAGTCGTTGGTAAGAGTTTTTCATGTGCCCAAGTTAATCTCAACTATTTGATCTCACATTGGACGATGAGAAATTTATTTACTGAAATAGTGTACATAACAAACATTGATGATATCTATAATATAAAACAGAGCGGAGAGAGAAAATGGACAAATGTCACATCAAGTTTACGTCAGCTGCTCTCTCTCTCATTCCAGTTTATTCAAATTTCAAACCCTCTATCTATTCTACCACACACACAGAGCTCTCTCTCATTCCCCCTACATACAAATATGTGTTCTCATTATGTTTCAGATTTATAATTGTTTAATTTTGACTCACATATTTCGATAATTTTTAAATTTCAAATATTTTCAGGTATATATTGAAGGATACATGGTGTAAGCTGTAAAGTAAAGGGTCTTATACTCAACATGTTATTTCTCTATTTTCTGCATGTATGTATTCATTGTGTTTCGTCTTTTGTAAAGTTAGCTAATTATACATGGTTATGATGATTTTGGGTATGGAATGATGGTTTTTATGGTGGTTTGGATATGTATGGATGATTGTAGTTTTGTAAACATGTTTAGATTTTTTTGGATATCTATTTTTAAAGGAAATTCTGCCGAAATTTCTTGAAATTAGTAGTGACTAGCTTGATATTTTGGTGGTTGGATGTGTTGATGATTGAGTATGTATTAATTTCTTCATATATGTATTTTTTGTGTTCCGTATTTTATAAATTTAACTAATTATGCATGGTTATGATTATTTTGGGTATGAAATGATGATTTTTTTGGTGGTTTGGATATGTGTGGATGATTGTAAGTTTTATAGACATGTTTATATTTGTCTGGATATCTATTTTTAAAGGAAATTCTGTCGAATTTTTTGAAATTAGTAGCGACTAGCTTGATGTTTTGGTGGTTAGATATGTGTTGATGATTGTGTGTTCCGTATTTTGTAAAGTTAACTAATTATACATGGTTATGATGATTTTGGGTATGAAATGATAATTTTTTTTGTGGTTTGGATATGTAATGATGATTGTAAGTTTTGTAGACAGGTTTAGAATTTTCTGGATATTTATGTTTAAAAGAAATTTTGCCGAAATTTCTTGAAATTAGTACCGACTAGCTCGATGTTTTGGTGGTTGGATATGTATTGATGATTGAGTATGTATTAATTGTTGTGGTGATATGTGTCTTTAGATAATGTAATATTTTTCAAATTTTAATTTAATTTTTCGTTACACCGTGCCTTCAAGCACGGGTTATAGCTAGTATACGTACATGACACCTCATAAGGATTCTTGAGCATTAACAACAGTTCCCTAATAAACTTTCTATCCCCAATTTTGAAGAATACATCAACAAATCATTATCCAACAGCTTCCTTATCCTTATTTGGCTCTCTATTTTAATCCATATATAGGATTTTACTCCCCAGTGTGAGGGAGTCAAAAGACCGTTCTCTATATATATAAAATGACATTTCACACCCTCATTTAAGTTGATAACTCATCAAGCATACACATCTTGACATTTTTTTACTACTTTATTTTCAAATTAAAAACTTAATATTGACTTATTTTTTAAAAATTAATTTCAAACGTATTCAAATTTAAAATTGATATAAATTTATTTAATTTATGTCAATATAATTATAAATATTATAAAAGTACTATTAATTATAAAATTTATTATTTTCAAAATTTAAATGTATCCTATTAAATTTAAATTTAAAAATATCACAAATTAACTTTTTAAAAGTTAATATTGATACATTTGCAAATACAATCAATTCAATATTCACTCTATAAATTACTTAAAATTTCAAATAAAATAAAAATTATTTTAAAGTGAAATATAATTGATAAATTATACTCTTTATTTTATAAATTATAAGATTATTATTAATTTTATGTTTTGAATGTTGGAACTTTTAACTTTTAAATTTTATTATTTAAGGAAAGAATATAAGGAACCTGTTGGGTACATAATGAAAAAATTGAATCCCTATTTTGCAGAATGACCCAATAACACTACAGAGCAGAGATAAATATAAGAAAACTGTTGTGAATGCTCTTAGGTTATTATAGGTATTATCACAAAAAGAATTATAATGAAAATCTTCAACACTCCAATTTGGAGTTTTTGATAAATATTGCCCATTGTATTTAATTTTATAAGTTAAAAACAATTTCTAGTGATAATGTTAGGGATTTTAATTTTTTTTGCCTTAAATGTGTCTCAAATAACGTGACATTAATAAGACAAAAGTATTTTATGATATAACCAGTCATAAGTGATTCATTAACCAATGTATTGATTTATTTGAGATATTTTTTTTTGAATAAAAATTTGAAACCCTTAGTATTAGCCTTTATACTTTAGCATTATTATAGTATTTCATAATTTGTTGTGAGAAGTCCGATATAGGGTTTAATTGTTCGGCTATTGACGTTTGTGCAGTAGCGTTTACAGTGTTTGAACCTTCAAATGAACTGCACAAATTTTGGTGTGTTGCGTTTGAAGCTCAAACAAACGTGTTTATGAGTTAAACAAAGTGAATTTAAAATAAATTATTACTAGACGAATAAATTTTTCACGTGTTTAAAATTTCAAACGCTCTATAAACGTATCAAACGCAGTAAACACTAACTAACCAATACACACAGGGAACCTAAACGACTAGATTGTATATGTACCAAAAAAAAGAGAAAAAATATGTGATTTGCAACAATCAAACTTAAGTTGAGTATAAATCATTTCCCATACCGATTTGATAAAATCACTTTGATAATATATATATATATATATATATATATATATATATATAGGAAAATGATCCGTGGAATACGTTAGTTATTAACCTTGTTTCAACTAATGCTCATCTAGCCGTCCAAAATTGGAGTTAATGGCTGAGATGAGCGTCCAACCGCTAGAGGGAGTAGCGGCCAGCAAATTTCTTTTATGCTGGCCGCTACTACCTCTAACAACCAGTCAAAACGACCGTGTTTTGACTGGCCGCTAGAGGGAGTAGCAGCCAACATAAAAAAATTTGGCTTAATTACTAATTATTCTAATTATTCTCATACATATATACTACTTATTAATCATTAAAATAAAATAATAAATAATTATAAGGATAATTATAAAAATAATAAATAATTATAAAGATAATCATTAATTATCTTTGAGTAGTGATTATAATTATAAGGATAATTATAAAGATAATCACTATTATAAGGAAATAGTGATTGAGTTTATATATTTGAGTATGAATATAAAATAAATTCAATCACTATTTTTTATTTATAATTAAAAATTATAAGATGATAATCAATAATTATCCTTATACATATTTATTTTATTAATAAGTATAGGAAATATATAAAGATAATTACTGATTATTCTTATAATTATCCTTATAATTACTTATTATTTTATTTTAATGATTAATAAATAGTATATATATATGAGAATAATTAGGATAATCAGTAATTAACTAAAAAAAATTTATGCTGGCCGCTACTCCCTCTAGCGGCTGGGCGCTCATCTTAGCCATTAACTTTAATTTTGGACGGCTGAATGAGCATTAGTTGAAACAAGGTTAATAGCTAACGTATTCCACGGATCATTTCTCATATATATATATATATATGTGTGTGTGTGTGTGTGTGTGTGTGTGTGTGTGTGTGTGTGTGTTTAGTTATGTAGTTGTATATGTTGAAGTTTTTTTTTGGGTGATGATGATGATGGAAAGAGCTATGCTAGACTGGAAATTAAAAGATTCATAGCCCAAAAAAACAAAAAAAAGTTTGACCACTTACATTTAAAGAGGATATTGCCTTATACACACAACAACACAGAATTGTAAAAGATATGGAAAGCAAGCTGTCGGGTTACCATCCCCACCACTCACCTGCCATTTGAATTTGTTAGATAAAAAAATAGGTGTAGTAGGAATGTAACATGCTAATCATATTTTGCCATGTAAATGAAGTTGATTTTGAATAAAAATAACCGTAGATATATAAAACATGACATAATGAGACATGAGTTAGTATTCGGCTAGCTCGAAAGAAACACCCAAATATGATTGACCATTATATAACGTTGGACAACTCTAGGTAACTTGATGACAACCCATTTCATAAGTGGTTTAGGGGAGTAAAACATTTATGTCAAATAGATTCTTGTGAAATACAATACTAACAAACAAAAACTCTATAACCATGAGATTGATTCAATGAAGGCATATATATATCTTATTAAAGGAGAAACAAATAATAAATCAAGTCCAAATGGACCAAACTTATTAAAGGCCTAGGGTTCTTACAACTACAAACACACACACACACACACACATATATATATCTGAATATATAGACCTAACCATTTCCATAACCATCATCACTGAGTAATAGTAGCAGGCACACTATGCAACACCACGGTTTCCACGGTCAGACCCGGCCCAAACCCAAACAAGACACCCCAATCCAGCCCATCACCCGTAGTTGCCTTTCCTTCCTCAATGGACTTCTTTCTCATTTCGTCCAAAATAAACAAAACACATGCACTGGACATATTCCCATATTCACTCAACACGTGTCGGGTCGCTCTCATTTTCTCCTCCTTTAGGGCCAATTTAAGCTCCACTTGGTCCAGAATAGCCGGGCCACCTGGGTGGGCTATCCAGAAGAGAGAGTTCCAGTCCAATATTCCTATCGGCCCAAAAGCTTCCTTCAGGGATTTCTCTATGTTCTTCGAAATCAATCCGGGCACATCCTTTAGTAGATGAAAAGTTAGGCCCACTTCCCTCAAGTGTCCATCAATCGCACCGTCCGAGTCCGGCAGTATAGTCTGGGCCGCTGACACGAGTTGGAAGAGCGGGTGCTCCACGGACGAATCAGGATCCGACCCAACAATCACCGCCGCCGCACCATCACCGAAAAGCGCCTGGCCCACGAGGGAATCCAGGTGGGACTCGGACGGTCCACGAAAAGTGACGGCGGTGATCTCCGAGCAGACCACTAGAACACGTGCACCGGCATTGTTCTCGGCGAGGTCCTTCGCGAGACGGAGGACGGTTCCGCCGGCGAAGCAGCCCTGCTGGTACATCATGAACCTCTTGACGGAGGGACGGAGGCCGAGGAGCTTGGTGAGCTGATAGTCGGCGCCGGGCATGTCGACGCCGGAGGTTGTGCAGAAAACGAGGTGGGTGATTTTGGATTTGGGTAGGCCCCACTCTTTGATGGCTTTGGAGGCAGCTTCCTTTCCGAGCCTGGGCACCTCCACAACCACTATGTCTTGACGTGCGTCCAAGGAAGGTGCCTCGTACGCGCATAGGTTTGGATTTTCTTTGAGAATTTCTTCTGTTAAATGCATGTAACGCTTTCTGATCATGGATTTTTCACCTGCACGTACATTAATAATGAGGGTGACGCATTGCATTTTGTAGTATGTAAGTGTCACTAATTAATTTATATGTACAAATTAAATCCATGTGTTACGTTCTAATAATTAGGGTACCTAGCTACAACATACAAATTAATTATTACGTAACGTGAATAATAACAAAAATATATATGGTTATGCTCATGTATTTTCCATGCTAGCTAGCTTGTGGTTGGCTGGTTCAACTTTTTCCATAACAAACGGCTTAAATTAAGTAGTGCTATGTATAAGCATAAATCCGTGGAGATCCACAACTGTACGCGATTATGAAAAATTAATCTCTAGCTGAAACTCGTATGAAATATATACATACATATATACACTAGCTAGTAGATCGATCTTATTAGTTTACATGAAAGTATATATATATATATATATATATATAGGGATTCCATCCACAACAATCGGTTGTTGGGGAGCAACCTATTTTTGCCAGCTAGTACTACTTGTACCGGCCTTAGACAATTTTTTTTATAAGGTAGTAGCGTCTGGCCAAAATAGGTTGCTCTCCAACAACCGGTTGCTGTGGATAGAATCCCATATATATATATATATATCATCAAGTATATAACATAACAAATAAACAAATTAAACATACACATTCGCTTGAATTTGTTCTTGAGGTCAGTCTTGTTTTCGCTGTTGGTGATGCGGAAGTAGTAGTCGGGATAATCGGCCTGGTAGACGCAATTTGAAGGGGTAGCAGTGCCAATGGAAAGAATTGTCGCCGGACCCTCAGCTCTCTGGGATTTTCGGATTTCCTCTACGGAAATAGTAGCAGCCATTCTAGTACTTGTATATATATATATATACCTAGCTAGACACAATGAGATAAATTTATAACCCCCTGGATATATATGGCAACACTTGATTCAGGAGTCTTTTCTTTTTGTAGCAAGCTAGTAATGATCTCGATGTATATATAGAAATTTGAAGGGGGTAAAAACAGTTGATTAATTGAGTGGGCTGAAAGTGGTGAATTAGAAAGATGGGGGGTTGGGGTATAAATAGTAAGGAAAGTGGCGAGTTAGGTTGGACGGACGGGCAGCTGATAACCCACGTGGACTTGCATGCATTTATGTATATATATTAAATTAATTGGGGATGGGGAGTAGGCTCTCTCTAATTAAGAAGTACTCTAGATGATACTATTAATTTTTGGCACATCTGTCCTCGAGGAGAAATAGGAATTCACTAGACAGTAATTATAATTTATTTGGTAAAGGAATAAGCTGCTTATAAAACAAATTTACCACAGGACATCCACCAGGCCTCAGTAACATGTGAGATATATACAATTATTATTAACACAAATAAAAATTAATATTTTTATAAGGGCTCTCTTACACCTATTTATTATTTGCTTAAATATGAATTAGTACCCTAAACTATAGGCCATATTCCACTTCGGTGATCCACCTTTCAATTTTGTCAATTAGGTTATTAAATTATCAATTTTTTCCAATTACACAAATTGAACACGCCACGTCAGCAATTGCTGATGTGGCTATTTGAGTTGGACCTGGAACACGCCATGTGTAATAAAAATAAAATAAAATACGTTTTTTAAATTTTTTTAATAAAAAATACAGTTTTTTTTTTTTAATAAAAAAAATAAAAAAATGAAGCTTTTTTATTTCTTTTTATTAAAAAAAATGCAGTTTTTTTTATTTTTTTAATAAAAATAAAATAAAAAATGTTTTTTATATTTCTTTTTAATAAAAAAATGCAGTTTTTTTTATTTTTTAATAAAAAAAATATAAAGTGTTTTTTTATTTCTTTTTATAAAATATAAAGCATTTTTCTTTTAATAAAAATAAATAAAAAAATGTTTTTTATTTATTTTTATTAAAAAAATAAAAACAATATTTTTTTATAAAAAACGTTTTTTATTTTATTTTTATTAAAAAAATAAAAAAAACTGCATTTTTTTAATAAAAAGAAATAAAAAAATGTTTTTTATTTTATTTTTATTAAAAAAATAAAAACTGCAATTTTTTTATAAAAAAATGTTTTTTTATTTTATTTTTATTAAAAAAACTGCATTTTTTTATTAAAAAGAAATATAAAAATGTTTTTTATTTTATTTTTATTAAAAAAATAAAAACTGCATTTTTTTTATAAAAAAACGTTTTTGATTTTATTTTTATTAAAAAAAAACTGCATTTTTTTATTAAAAAGAAATATAAAAATATTTTTTATTTTATTTTTATTAAAAAAAATAAAAAACTGCATTTTTTTTAAAAAGAAATAAAAAACGCTTTATATTTTTTTTTATTAAAAAAATAAAAAAAATTGCATATTTTTTAATAAAAGGAAAAAAACATTTTTTATTTTATTTTTATAAAAAAAACTATGTTTTTATTTTATTTTTATTAATAAAATAAAAAACTGCCTTTTTATTAAAAAAAATAAAAAACATTTTTTATTTTATTTTTATTAAAAAAATATAAAAAAAACTGCATTTTTTTAATAAAAAGAAATAAAAAATCTGCATTTTTTCTTTTTTTTATTAAAAAAATAAAAAACTGTATTTTTTTATTAAAAAAAAATAAAAAGCGTATTTTATTTTATTTTTATTACACATGGCGTGTTCCAGGTCCAACTCAGATAGCCACATCAGCATTTGCTGACGTGGCGTGTTCAATTTGTGTAATTGGAAAAAATTGATAGTTTAATAACCTTATTGACAAAATTGAAAGGTGGATCACCGAAGTGGAATATGGCCTATAGTTTAGGGTACTAATTCATATTTAAGCCTTTATTATTCACGTAAAAATAATTTTATAGAACTTTCACTTTTACTTTTATATATTTAGAGGAGTAAAAGAGATTATTATTTTTTGATGTTTTTACCCGGCGGTTAAATATTTTTTGAACGGTCCTACATGCATTAACTAGAATAAAATTATCACGTGTGAATTTTATTTGCAAAAAATATAATAATTAATACTTTCTTTGTACTTTAGAAGATATGTAAACTCTTTGTAGATAAACAATAGACAATCAATTTGGTGATTTCTGTATAAAATTAAAAAATTATATATAGGTGACATTTATTAATTACACAAATCAAATTAAGAGAGGGATGAGGATATGATATATTAATCAAATTAATTAATTTATATGATTTATTTTTAGTCCATTGATGACAAGCTAACAATTACCAGGGTAAATTTTTCAATGATTTGTTCATGGAAAAATAGGTCATATATATAGGAGTCGAATATTTCAAAGTCACATGAATAATATATTAAGTGATTACAATTACCACGCAGTCCTCCAATACTCCAGTAAGGGTACCAACTACCAAGTACTCAATTTCACGTGCCACTCTATATCTACCAAAATACATGTATATATATATATATATATATATATATATATATATATATATATATGATTATTTTTATATTTTTGTAACAGATGGAGTATTAAAATATGGTCATATAACTATGTTTGTTTGTAAAGATTATAATTCCGAGACTATAATATATGGAATTATAATTAATTCAAGGCTATTAATCTTAGGATTAAATAGTCATACTCATATATTTGTTTTTATGAGATTATTCATGGGTTAACTTAAAATAATCTCATGTTATGTTTGTTTTTTTAGGATTAATTAAAAGATTGGATAAAAAATATAGTTCGGACTATTATACATTTATCAATAATAACATATTTTAAACTATAATTTAAATTTGTTTATACATCAAAAAATAATGAACAATTATTTATAAACTTTTGTTGAGTAAGTTCACAGTGATTAATTCGCCATGCTCTTCTTGTGTGAAATATTTGAGAATTAAATTATCATAAATTAGCACATAAATTAACAAATAAATTAATAATACAAAATACATATCATGTGAAATATTAAAATTTTATTAGAAATTACCAAAACTAAAATAAAAAGAGTCCTTCTACACAGACATTGGAATTGGACATTTTAAGTTTTTTTTCTACTGATTCAAAAAAATATATAGTATTTATTCCAACTGAAATTTTTACAAAAATAGTGTTTTAGGTCTGTACAACCTTATTCTTATATATGTATCCAAAATACACCTAAAACACTATATTTTATAAAAATTTCAATTAAGATTAATAGTCTTATCTCAAGTGTAATCCTTATAAAAAAAAATTATAGTATCTATCCGTCCCATAAAAAAAGGTTGAATTATAGTATTACTTTTTGATATTAATATACAAAATTCTTTATTTTAGAATTGACGCAAATTTATTTAATTTTTTAAAATAAGAAATATTATAACTAATAAATTTTTTTAATAATATATATATATATATTATTTATGACCATACAATAACACAAATTTAATAAAATTAATTACATCACAGACTAAACCTTTGGTCTAGTTTAATAACAATTGATTTGAAAAATAAATCATACAATATTATAACATCGTGAAAATTTTCAACTAAATTAAAATTCTGAAGTATGTATATACATGTGATAAATAAAAATTAAAAATAATTATATTTTATAATTTATTTTATTTTATCGCATAAATTTATATAGGTCGCAATTAAATTTTGTTATATATTTGTAACATAAATATTATTCTAAAAAAAAGTACTGTTAATGGTGGTTGACTGGTTGGTATATACAAGTTGTTAGTTCTATAGAAATTATACCGTGGTGAGTGCTATGTACTAATTATGTCACCCATTACGTACTCATAATTATTGCGACAGCGCTGGACGTCTTTTGTCCGAGTAATACTCGATTAGGGATGAGTAATTCTGTTATATTCAAACCGAATAATTTATTGAAATATAATTGAAGATCGAAATATTATAAATTTTACTATTTGAATAATTAACCGAAATGAGAAGTAATCAAATTACCGAAAATTAAATAATCGAATAATTAAATTTTCAAGTGGGTTAATAACCGAATTTAAGAAACACAAGAGGACCAAGTCAGAAGTAGACCAATTTAATACAGGCCTTCATCTCTATTTCGAATTATTTTTTATTTCATCTGTACTTCAATTATTTTTCGCTTATTCGATTAACCGAATAAATAATATTTCAATACCCATATTCATATCCAAATACCAAAATATTAAAACGGTTATAATCGAATTAATGAAAATAATCGAATAACCGAAATAATTCAGTTAAAAATTTTCGTTTGTGATCTGTGATGCCCCCAAAATTGGTATACATTATTCATTCTGAGTCGCCAAATACATGGTACAGAACTTAAATACAAACTTAAATATACAACATGAGCTGTGAGTTTTAATACAAAAATTATCTTCTAGACAGTATTCAAACTCAAAATAAGTTCTCATTACAATTATTATCATACTATTAATTTTTCAGAATAGTGAGGACTGCTAATGCAACCATCTGGACCGTCAATCCATTTTTCGACTATTCCCAGCTATATTCTCATTTTCTGAAAAGAACAGTGAAAGAAATGGTGAGCTCAATTAGCCTAGTAAGAAATATTATGACTAAAATAATACAGAATAAATTATTCTTAGCCTTCAACAGTATAATAACTGATAGAATATAAAAGATAACAAGTTCAACAACTGCAACGGAATAAGCAATCCATTAGAAGAGTCAAGTAGAGTATAAAATCAACTATCTTCTATGATTTAAAAGATGTATAATCAATTTTATCGTTAAGACTCAGCTTAATAAATATTCCACATCATCGAATCATCCATGTATTACGGGCCAAGGATATTCTTTAGTATCACGACCACGAATTATCCATGCACTACTGGCCAAGGATATTCGTGTTTTCATCAATGGTCATGATCATGCCAACAACTGTCCATCAATGCATTACAGGCCAATGAAAACTTTTACCACATCATTTGTAACATTACGATAATGATTATACCGAAAAATTCCTGGTCATAATCATACCAAGTCCATCTATGCACTACAGGCCACATATGACTTTAAACATAAATACTATAGAGTATGGAAGAAAATATTATTTCAAGCGAATATTGAACAAAAATAACATCCCTTATGAATATTAAACAAAAATAATATTCATTACGAATTTAAACGAAAATAATATTCGTTACAAATATTAAACGAATATAATATTTCTTGCGAATATTGAACGAAATAAAATTTCATATGAATATTGAACGAAAATAATATTTATAGGAATACGAAAAATAATATCTCTTCAGAATGTGAAATAAATAATACCCCTTACCTTAAAAAGAAGAGTATTCCGACTGGTAGGGCGGGGATATTCTTGAAGAAAACTTTCACTGTTTTCTACGCTCAAATAATCCCTGGTCATAATCATACCAAGTCCATCCATGCTCTACATGTCACAGATGACTTTAAAAAAATATAAACATGAGGATGATGACAATGATATAAGAATTCAATAAAAAAGTTCAAGAATTAAGTTATTCAGGAACTAATAACGTCCAAATTGTCAACATGATATTGCTTTGTAGAGTAAAATTCAAGAATATTCATAAGAATATTTTCATGAAAAATACTGGATGAAGCGCAAATATCAAGGATATTCCACTAATTTCATGGAGTATAGAAGTTAAAATTTTAACCAACTGAGTATAACAAAAAATAGAATAATAAAAGAAATCACCAGGCATGCGATAGACCGCACAGACAGGTTTTTCCAATATAATATTAAATAACGGAACCAGGTCATGCGTAAACGCACAGACAGAATGTTCCACGTATAGGGTATTCCGCGTATACAGGTTATTCCAACAGAATAATAAAGAAATGGAATAACAGAAGTTCTCTTCTTGAATACAAAAGAGTAATATCTTTTATCATAAAAGAAACTTTATAAAGGAAAAGAAAGTTAGTAGACTTCTCTTCTTATTTCTCTCTATAACTTTCTCTCTCTAGAGTTCAGTGAATTCATAAGAAAATAATGATGGAATGAACTTCTATTTATTATTATTACAAATGTAATAAAACAGAAAACTTTTTATATAAAACAGAATACTTTTATAAAGTTATTCGTTTTATTAGACTATAAATAGAATATATCATATTCTATTATGCATAGTGTTTACATAGTACCTGTATAGTGTTTGTATAGTAAAATCTTTTTATATAAAACAGAATACTTTTATAAAGTTATTCGTTTTATTAGATTATAAATAGAATATATTATATTTTATTTAAAAGATTTTATTTTATTAGAATATTTTATTAATAATGCATAATAAATTAATATGGACCGTCCGTTTAAAAGTAAATCAATCTGGACCGTTCATGAATTAGTTACTGTTCAGTCCATTCTCCTATAAATAGAAGTTCATTCCTTCATTATTTCTTACGAATTCACTGAAACTCTAGAGAGAGAAACTATAGAGAGAAAGAAGCTCATTCCTTCATTATATCATTGTCATCATTCTTATGTTTATATTATGTTGAAAGTCATTTGTGGCCTGTAGTGCATAGATGGACTTGGTATAATTATGACCAGGGATTATTCAGTGTAATCATGAGCGTAATATTACAAATGATTTGGTAAAAGTCCTCATTGGCCCGTTGTGCATTGATGGACAGTTGTTGGCATGATCATGACCATTGATGAATACATTAATATCCTTGGCCCGTAGTGCATAGATAATTTGTGGTTATGATATTAATGAATATCATTGGCCGTAGTGCAAGGATGATGTGGTTTATTTATTAAGCTGAGTCTCAGCAATAAAAGTGATGAATTTTTTTTAAAATCATAGAAGATAGTAGATTTTATTCTCTACTTAACTCTTTTAATGGATTACTTATTCTGCTGCAGTTAAACTTGATGTTTGTTATATTGTATCAGTTTAACATTGTTGAAGGCTAACGATAATTTATTCTGCATTATCTTAGTCATAATATTTCTTACTGGGCTAGTTGAACTCACCCTTTTACTTTCATTGTTCTCTTCAGGAAATGAGAACGTAGCAGGGACTAGTCGGGGAACGTAGTGACGGTCCAGATGATAGCATTAATAGTCCTCACTATTCTATGAAATAGTGTGTTAATAAATGTATTGAGGACTTATTTTGAGTTTGAATAATGTCTAGAAGACAATATTTGTATTAAAACTCACAGCTCATGTTGTATATTTAAGATTGTATTTGTATTCTGTACCATGTATTTGGCGACTTAGAATAGGTGATGTATACCGGTTTTTGGGGCGTCACACGATTGGTCGGAGAATATTCTTTTTAACCGGGAATATTCGTACGACGACACAATCATTGATGGACCCCACAACGAAATTATTGTTGGATTGAAAAAACGGCAAAAATATCTTTTTTATGAAAATAACGGCGGAAGTTTTACCGTTAATTGTTGAAACACCCTGTGTTAAAGTACAGTAATACACGTGGTTGCATAGTAGCACACGTGCGGTATTGATTATTGATGCTTACGTGAGAATTCACTGATCAATTTTATTCAATTATTGCTACAGTAATTGCTGCATATTATCTCACGTTATGTGATTCAATTATTGTCGATATTTTATATATTATTAAAGCAATACTTGAGACGACAAAGTTATTAATATTATTATTTGCAATATTGACGATGTCTAGAAGTTCTGTCAAGGAGAGGTTTGGTCACCTAATTGCGCGCCAATAGGGAGAAATCCTTATTGGAAAACCCTTTCTTTCCTAGGAACGACCTAGTCGTTAAATATTGTGAATTATAATAATGATGATAAATGTTGTTAAAAATATTCAAGGAATTTTTATGTGATATTTGTTATTAATTTTGCTTATTTTATGGACCCCCAGTTACCCATTTTTTAAAATAATCGATAAAAAATTATTT
The DNA here is from genome assembly GCA_020205505.1 of Panax japonicus. Classification (NCBI taxonomy): domain Eukaryota; kingdom Viridiplantae; phylum Streptophyta; class Magnoliopsida; order Apiales; family Araliaceae; genus Panax; species Panax japonicus. The sequence goes on from CM035095.1 coordinate 20,093,911, forward strand.
TTTATAATAAAGGTGGAGGCCACATGTGGGGCCCACGTGTGTGACAAAAGTATGTGGGAGGGAGAAAAAGGAATGGATTCACAGATGGAATTAGTAGATATGGTGGATTAGTATATATATATATATATATATATATATATATATATATATATATATATATATATATATATATATATATATATATATATATATATATGATAAAAATGAAGGTACACAGCCGTGTAACTTTTAAAGTTACACGGTCTACGATCGTTGAGTGATTTCACTCTACGATCGTAGAGTAGTCACTCCACGATTTATGAATTCACTCTACTATCATGAACTACTCTAAGATAGTAGAATGAATTCACTCTACTATCTGTGGACTACTCTACGATCGTAGAGTGAAATCACTCTACGATCGTAAACCGTATAACTTTAAAAGTTACACGGCTGTACACCTCCATATTCTCTTATATATATATAATATTATGTGTGGGGTAGGATTTTGAATTAATAACATGTGTGTGTATCGTATGTGTGGTGGAAGAATATTGGATGGTGGTGGGTGATATATAATAAAAGTGATAGTGATGCTTAAAATTTTTTGTTTTATTTGAATGTTAGGCACCCGTGAGATATTCAGACGAAAACTTTGGCCTGTGATTTTATTTCAACTGTTCGTCCATGAAAATTTTTCTAAATAGTTTCCTTTCATTCTCCTATAAATAGGATGCTTAGTTAGAATTGAAAATCACACCAGAATCAAAGAATTCTTTTTCTATAATATTGAGCGTATTTCTTTTGAGTTTTAGAAAGCTTTGAGCATAGAAAATAGTGAAAGTTTTCTTCAAGAATATCCCCGCTATACCAGTTGGAATACTCTTCTTTTCAAGGTAAGGGATGTTATTTTTGTTCAATATTCGCTTGAAATAATATTTTCTTCCATACTCTGTAGTATGTAAGTAATATTATTTCGTTTCAGATTTCAAATCCTATACTCGTTTTGTTAAAGTTTTGGCTTCTAAACTCCATAAAATTAGTAGAATATCCTTGATATTTGCGTTTCATCCTGTATCTTTTCATGGAAATATTATTCTGAGCATTCTTGATAAGTTTTAACTTTTTCATACTGGAGTACTATTCACGGGATTACTATTCCCAAAGTACTATTCACGGGGTATTATTCAGTCTAGTACTATTCACCCGGGGTACTATTCATGATAAAAATTGATTTGTTTTTGGTCCAAATTATTTTTGGTATACTATTATTCTTGAATTTTACTCTATAAAGCAGTATCATGTTGACAATTTGGACGTTATTGATTTATGGATAAATTAAATTATAAATCTTAAAAAATTTATCCTTGAACTTGTTTTTATTGAATTCTTATATCATTGTCATCATCCTCATGCTTATATTATGTTGAAAGTCATCTACGGCCTGTAGTGCATAGATGGACTTGGTATGATTATGACCAACGATTATTCGGTATAATCTTGACCGTAATGTTACAAATGATGTGGTAAAAGTTCTCATTGGCCCGTAGTGCATTGATGGACAGTTGTTGGCATGATCATGACTATTGATGAAAACACAAATATCCTTGGCCCGTAGTGCATGGATAATTTGTGGTCGTGATACTAATGAATATCCTTGGTCGTAGTGCAGGGATTATGTGGATTATTTATTAAGCTGAGTCTCAGCGATAAAGTGAAGAAAAACCTTTTAAATTATAGAAAATAGTAGATTTTATTCTCTACTTGACTCTTCTAATGGATTATTTGTTCCGCTACAGTTAAACTTGATGTTTGTTATATTTTATCAGTTTAACACTGTTGAAGGCTAACGATAAATTATTCTGCATTATCTTAGTCATAATATTTCTTACTGGCTAGTTAAACTCACCCTTTTGCTTTCATTGTTCTATTTAGGAAATGAGAACGTAGCCGGGACTAGTCGGGGAACGGGGTGACGATCCAGATGATAGCATTAGTAGTCCTCACTATTCTATAAAATAGTGTGATAATAAATGTATTGAGGACTTCATTTGAGTTTGAATACTGTCTAGAAGACAATATTCGTATTAAAACTCTCAGTTTATGTTTTGTCGTATTTTACACGACAGTTGTATTATTAAGTTGTATTTGAATTTTGTGCCATGTATTTGGCGACTCAAGATGGGTGATGTATACCTATTTTGGGGGCGTTACAATACTCCTTTCACACACGCATATTAACACATACGGAAATTCCAAAATCACAACCCAATTCCCTTCCATCCAAGCAATCTTCCCCCACCCCCTATTTTCCCACCATACACACATGTCAAATATATATATATATATATATATATATATATATATATATATATATATATATATATATATATATATATAGGTCTCCATCCACAGCAATCGGTTATTGGGGAGCAACCCATTTTGAGCAGCCGCTACAAGCTCTACCAGCTTATAAAAAAAATTGTCCAAGGCCGGTAGAGCTTGTAGCGACTGGCCAAAATGGGTTGCTCCCCAACAACCGGTTGCTGTGGATGGAGACCCTATATATATATATATACATATATATACTATCACACACACACCAATTATATATATACACACTTCACATACTTATATATATAAATTCCCTCCCCTTTACGTATACTCTCCTCCCCAATTTCCAAAATCATTTCTTTCACATGTGGGCCCCACATGTGGCCCCCACATGTGGCCCCCACCTTTATTATAAAGAATAAATTTCTATAAATTATTTTAAAAAATGGGTAAATAAGGGTTCATAAAATAAGCAATATTTACAACATAAAAATCTCCTCAATATTTTTAACAATATTTATTAATATTATTATAACTCGCAATATTAACAACTAGGTCGTTCCTAGGAAAGAGGAGGTTTTTTAATAAGGATTTCTCCCTATTGGCGCATAATTAAGTGACCAAACCTCTTCTCGACAAAACTTCTAGACATTATTAATTATGCAATTAATAACATGAATAACTGTATCGACTCAATTATTGATTTAATAATATATAAAATATTGACAATAATTGAATCAAATAACGTGAGATACTATGCAGCAATTACTGTAGCAATAATTGAACAAAACTGAGTGTCTTCTCACGTAAACATCAATAATCAATACCGTATGCTACCATGCAACCATGCGTATTATTGTACTTTTACTACCGGGTAGTTCAACAGTTTAACGGTAAAACTTCTGCCTTTATTTTCATAAAAAGATATTTATGTTATTTTCTCATTCCGACAATAATTTCGTTGTGGGATCCACCAATGATTGTACCGTCGTACAGATATTCCCCGATAAAAAGAATATTTCCCGACCAATCGAATATTTTATAACCACTTGCTTACTTTTTAAAATTTATAAATAATACCCACAATTATAACAATATCTCAAATCCACACCATAATATTCAAAAAAAATATTTCTGAAAAATTAAATCTTTATAAAATTTGGGGTCTTACATGATCGGTTATTCGATTTTATCCGTTTTTTGCTCAACCCTATACTGGATTAGAAAACTGGTCTAGTGATCGGGTAAATTTTTTTTTATTTTTTGTAGACTCCCAAAATAATTATAATATTTATTAGAATTAGAATTTTTATAGAATTTAGTAATTTAGGTGTAATTTGGATATGCATAATATGTCGGTTCCTATAGATTATTATATTTTTTTTGCTAATTTGAAGGAGAGGGTTTAAACCTAAGTCATTTAATATATGTCATTTTAGAGTTGTGCATAAATATTAAAAAAATAATTGTCTAGCATTAAATATAATATAGATTGTGTATATTGTCATTGTATTGGAAGAAAATAATGTTATTTATTGAGCAAAAAATAGTGAGAGAAATTAAGCAATTAATACTTATTTGAAATTTTCAAACGACTTATATTAAGGAATAAAAACACTTCTCTAAATCGACGGATAATAAGAGATGGAGGGAGTAGTTAGTAAGAGGCTGTAACACCCCCTTCCCGAAGAGGAAAGGGAGGTCACGCACAAAGCACAACAAACCTCAAAATAGTAAACTGAGAACTAATAACTTCAACATATGTAATAATGATATCCACCAATAAAGTACTAATTATAATTCTACAACTAGAGTCAAAATAATCAAAACTTAAAAATCGAAACAACCTAGATTGATGGTCAAAGACAACTCTCTCATTACACTAGCCCTGAATCACCCCTGCAAACCTGCCGGAAGAAAAACACAGCATGAGCCAATTGCCCAGTACGGATATAAAGGTACAAAAGATATACAACTGAAATACGAAATCAACATAGACAAAATATTGCCTCTGACAAAAATAAAACTCCAAAGATATGAATAGAATATATCTAAACCAACGGGAATAACGAAACAAACAGAGGAGTAAAGAAAATAATGAACTGAAATAACTAACCCAATTAATTGAAAGGAGACGAAACAAACTGAAACGAAACGAACAAAACTAATACCATAAAATAATAGGCTAAAACAAATGGCTGGGTTATTCTATACCGATTGAGCTCAGAAATATACCTTGCCACACAGGCAAGTCAAAACAATGTCACACATGCAAGTCAAAACCATGCCACACAGGCAAGTCAAATGATGCCACACAGGCAAGTCACACATTGGACCGCGAATCCAAATGTATGCAAATCGGATAGGTGTGTTTGGCACAACATCACCAATTCGCAGAACAGAAAACTAGGGTTAACCCATACGCCTCCCACAACAAAACACCAAAAGACCCATTTACTCCGGAACCCAAAATGGAGACGCCGTGGACTAATCACACCGCCACGAAAAGTGTAATGTCTCTCGTGCCAAGACGACATGCCCGTGGTACCCCCACAGGTGGTTATAGCTCAAGTATACCCTACGGTATATTCTAACAAAATACCATGTCACAACACATGCGACATAATACCAACAAAAGGGGTTCTATATGTACATGTTGAACCAAATCAAATTATGGTCACAATGTCTCAAAAAGAAGGTAGCAACATGTACCGCTCTACAATTATCAATAATAAATACTAAACATGATATCCTAATTCAAAGAGTACAAATACGAGTCATGTGTATCAACTCCAAAATGAAACAAAAATATGAATTTCACAAGAAACAATTATGTGAAATAATAACAGAATTTAAAACGAGGAACAAAACGAATAAATCAAATTTAACAAAAGTATCGCTGAAAGAGTACAGAATCCGTACCTGAATATATCGAACCAAAACAATTTATCGAATCCAAATATCACCCCCGCTATACTCCCTCAATCCGATCTAATAAAATAAAATAAAATGTTATTACAAATCTAATCATCAATATTATGATACTATTAAATTTATTAGCAGACGAATTTTATTATTTTTATCAACAGAATGAATTAGCTTGAATTAGTATGTAAAATTTTTAATATAGTTTTTATAATCTTAACATTAGATTTAATTATTTACCTATATATTATATAGATACATATATACTAATTAAATCTCCCCATTAGCCTTTTGTGATTCCAAATACAGTTAAGTTTCCATACTCATTGACCATATTCATGATTACACATCAAATAATATATGCATATTTTATTAATTTATTTGTTTCACAATTACTATATAGCAATTAAACAGCCGTTCCAAATATAAATCACTGCCAATACTTTCATTATTTTAATCGGACAATTCCTTCCCTGAATGAATGGGTATACTATCTCTGCACTCAATTGATATTTATTTACTGCAGTGTTACTTATTACATGATTAGACATATGATTGTAGAACCCATTTGTAATTGATTAAGAAAACTTCTTCACAAGTTATCAATTACATATACGCACATATTCATATTACTATTATCCATCAATCACTATACCAATATTCAAGGATATATACTACAAAAGTAATTCTCAAATCATAGTAGACTGACCTGAATTCATTCTCACTCTTGATTGTCAATTTCTTTTCCTCTTTTTACAGCCGCCACTCAATTTTTTTTTTCTATCAGGCAAACCAAGCTAGGTATATATTGTGTAAAGTAATGATTACTTATATAAAGCCAATGCTAAGTAGTCTAATTTTGATTGGGTTAAGAAAAATTCGTAAGGCCCAATTTTTTTTTATTTTTATTTTTTCCAAATAAGAATTAGCCTATTATTTTTAGGGTCCTTTACATAAGTATACAACAAATAAAAAAAAAAATTACAAGAAAAGTGCATCAACTAAATAATTATATTAACAGTACAATATGTATAATAATATCAACAATAGTGCAAAACAAGTCATTGAATCCAATCCAACAAAAATACAAATTCCTTAATTCAAGGAGAAAACTACTCCACTAAATTTGGTAGTTACCAAATAACCAAAAAATTCAAAAATAGATTCGGCAGTTACCAAATAACCAAAAAAATTCAAAAATCACGTCTCAAATTTACGAAATCAACGAAGAACAAAAATGAAACTTCATAGATGATTTTCTTCGTCCTCAACCGATTCACCATTATCATTTTCTCTCTCTTCGTCCTACTCTTGAACCTTCTCTGCTCCGACCTCATTTCTCTACTACAACCATGTCCACGTTTATACCAAGGTAACCAATAAAAAATAGAACACTGCATAGGAAAGAGAGAGAGATAAGAGAGTGATGTGTAATGTAATATTGATAAGTGATAACCAAACATTCGTACCAAGGTAACCAAACATTTATACCAATGTAACCAAACCTTTATACCAAGGTAACCAAATCTACATCCACACTTGCAGTATGAATTTGTTACCTTAGTGCAGTTGGTATCCAAATATTTATACAAAGGTAACCATTTTAATTTTTGTCGGTAATCAAAAGAAATTTCAGTGCAGTTGGTAACCAAAACTTTCAACGGTAACAATTTTAGTTTTTGTTGGTTACATTTGTATTAAGGTTTGGCTACCAACTGCACTATGAAAAAAAAATTTATAATAAATTTTTAAAAATCTATAATAGATTTTTTATAATTAATTCGTAACCCAATAAAATTGAATCGGTTGCCTTTGTATTAAGGTTTGGCTATCAACTGCATTATAAAAAAAATCTACAATATTTTTTTTAATTAATTGGTAACCCAATAAAATTGAATTGGTTACATTTGTATAAAGTGTTAGCTACCAACTGCACTATTAAATAAAAAAAATCTATAATAGAGGAGGAGGGGGAGGGGGAGGGGGAGGGGGAGGGGGAGGGGGGAGGGGGGCGGGCAGGGAGGAGTTTGTCATTCATTTGTAGAAGACTCGGGTGTCTATAAGACTAGAAGTAGTAGGATTACAAGAATTATGTCTAATGGTCTCACTTACTTTGGCAAAAAAAGGCAGGCTGGAATTAAAAAACAAATTAGTGCAGATTTGTGCCATGCAAGAGGATGTCTATCCAACCAAGGATCTTGTCACAAATTGGCAGCCATTTGCGGCCACCCTTGATCTCCAACCGTTTAAAAAAATTCAATAGGTCCAAGGCCATCTGATGAGGAAGAATCGTCATCCGAAGTGGAGGGAATCATTGCGGCCGCCACCACCGCCTCCTCCTCCGCTCCAACCACCAGAGACACCATCACCGCCGGCAACAGTAGCATAAGTAGCATAAGAAATATGAGACTTGGGTGCGTTGAATTTATTAATTGGAAGATGAGAGATGGAATCCTAATTGCATACAAATTCCTTAAATTAAGGAATTCTAATTGCACTTAATTATGTAAATAAAACTTTAAATACATTAATTGTGTAAATATTTTATGAGTGCACTTTTATTGTAATTATGTTTTAAAATGTACTATAAAATGTAATTGTTCCTTATTTTTATTAGTTCATATAATTTAAATCCTAATTTGTCCCAAACATTAAAAAAGCCCAATTAAAATATTTAAAACATAGATTAAATGTTATTTTTTTAATCCTTTTTTTTTGGGTATTACAGAGGCCTAGACTACAACTGAGTCAAAGATTTTTGGTATTTTTTTCCTTTTCTAACAATAGAAAGACTTAATTTTATCAAAATTCGTGTATTGATATATTTCAAAATCGTAATTCGACAAAAAAAATTCAATACATTGCAGGACTCTGGAAAAATAGTCCTAAACTTTTTGATGACACAAATTCCTATCAAAAATGCAAAATGAGATTTGAGGGAAAATTTTCTTAAAGAAAAGTGGCTAATTGTGAGACTTACTATATTTTTCCATAACACCCAAACATGCATGTGAAAAAAATAAACGGTTACAATTTTCTTACTTTACTTTCCATTCCTTTCTTTTAATGGATGATTTTATGTAAAGAATTATAGCTGCACTGTGAATATATATAGAGTATAACTTCTATATTTATATTTTGAGTTTGTGTTTTGAGCAAATATAGTTTAAGAAAAAGGTTTTATTAAGGAAAATACCAGATTTTAACTTATCCTATAAAAATTAGAGAAAAATATATGTACACAGCTGTGTAGTATACAGTTGGCTATGACAACAATTCTATGAAATAGTGTGATAATAAATGTATTGAGAACTTATTTTGAGTTTGAATACTGTCTAGAAGACAATATTTGTATTAAAACTCACAGCTCATGTTGTATATTTAAGATTGTATTTGTATTCTGTACCATATATTTGGCGACTCAGAATATGTGATGTATACCTATTTTGGGGGCGTTACATAAAAGCTAATAAGTTGTTAATTAAGTATTAATTATCATGACAATTTTAAGGAAATTGTCTTATTTTATGTTATTATCAATAGAAAGAAACTTTTTTGAGAAACAAAAAGAAAAGTATTAAATGAAACTTTATCTGCGGGACGGAAGGAGTATTAAAGTTTTTAATAATTTTTAACCGAATATTTTGTTTAATTAAATTTTTGTAAGAGCACATTTGGTGTATATTATATATGCACATTTGAAAAGTACCGACACTAACAGTACTACTTATAATTACTATATCATTCAATTTAAACACATTCTAATTATTTAAAATAAATTTATAAATCTTAATTAAAATTCAAAATTAATATAATTTCGTTCAGATTTTAAAAATAATAAAGTTGATAATTACTAGTACTTCACAGTTAGTTTACAATTGTTATATTTATTCGTATCAAAATTCAAAAAAATAACTTCATATCAATTTTGAATTTTAAATTTTAACGAACTGACTTTAAAAGTCAAAATATATATTTAATTTTAAAAAATAGAAATATTTTTAAGATTCAAGTCAAGGGTTTAAATTCTGCAAATGTACAAGAAGTAATAATCTTCTTTTCAGTCACTTAAACATAGTTGATTAAATTTACTTCACGTGCACAATAGAAGTATGTGGGGTTAATTGTTAAGTATCACATGCACTTAATTTTATTCATTTCATAAATGAGAGAGATACTCCTGGTTTCTCTGGCTACTGTTAACGCTAAATATTTTACGCATGATAAAATTATCAATACAACAAATTAAAAGTGTTAATAATTGCTGAAAAATGGATTTTGTTGTTGTGATGTTAATTCACGAAATACACTCATATAAACACACAAATCATTATTATTTTTCAGCACTAAAATACCTCTATTGTTAAACTTTGTCCAACCTGTAATTATTTTTATATCGGAATAATTATCTCCCGATAATCCAGACCGTCAAACTTTTTCGTGTAGTTTCGTTTATGTACAAAATTGGACTCGATTTTGATAATTGAGGCACGTAAACGAATCTTAGCTTAACAACTACCTAAAATAAACAAGCACATGCACTAATTAAGGTACTTGAATAATAATACCACACTTAATTGGTTGGAACATGAATATTAATGCATGCATGGTGGTAGGTACATTGATTTTATTAGTACTATAAAAAAGCGTATTGTTGGAGCTAGTACGTACTGCCATAGTTCCACAATCAAAGGAGTAACGTCAAATTTTAATTTTTAAATAATCAATTTAACATAAAAAGTCAAATTAAGCTAATTTTTAAAGAGCATAGAAAGTAGAACTGGCAAAAATAATTATAATTGATTTTGGATTATACAAAAATGGTTATGAGGTAATTAAAAATCAAAATCATATAGTCTATTTAAAATATAATTTAAATGGTTTCAACCCATATAATTACATGTTGAAACTAATTAACCATTTTTCATGCCCAAATTAAACATGGATATACGTCCTTAGTTTATTTTCTCGTGATTCCTAGTCTGATATTAACACCCTCAAGAAGGGCTCATGAGGCCTTTTTGAATGATAATGTTCGAATTTCTTTATTTATATTTCTAAATTTTGTAATAATAAAGATGTAAACGATTTATAATATACTTTTATGTGGTAATATAAGTTAATTAAAGCACAAAACAATATAATAACAGCATAAACAAATAAAAAACAGTCAAACAGGCCTGAAGGCCTAACATGAAGTTTGCAAGCTTAGCCTGTAACATGAACCCAATGATTTTAACGGACTATAATTATACACATTTATAAATATAAGTAAAAACTAGTTAAATTAGTTTCAATTCATATTTATAGTTAATAATATGGGTTCAAAATTTAACAAATCTATAACGTTGTAAAAATTAGTTAATTAACTCAATAGTTTCAAGTGATTTTAATTAATTGTACGGTTATTAACTTAAATTGTCAATGTAATAGAAAGTGTTATAGTATGTTTAAATGGATCAATCAAGTATTATATGTTTAAATGGATCGCACTAAACTTGAAATATGAGTTAACCTGACTCATAAATCATAAATCCTAATAATGGAATTCAGTTGAGTGAGATTAAGCTATAGCAAGTATGGCTCGATTCCCTCGGGGCTCCTGGCTGTGCCTTTTAAGCTGCCGCCTCAACCTGGTTTCCTGTTCCGTTAGATGTAGGTTTCGGCCCTTCTTGTTTGTTCGAGTCTTTTGTGGCTTAGGTTGCTCATAATCCAACGCCTAGACGTCTACCATGACCAGCACCGGCATCTCCACAACGACCACCCCTCATTCCACCACCTCTCATTCCACGGGCCGACAACCACCGCCCCCAACATGAAGACCACCGCCACTTCAATTGTTGAAACATTCAACTTAAAACTAATTAGTACTTCAATTCTCAAGTATATATAGTGGTGAGTTTTCAAGTCTAACTTTTGGGACTTTAACATAATAACATGTCCTCTAAGTGTTCCCTCCACGTAGAGATGTCGCAGAATTTATGAAGGATTTCTGTGGAGGATAAAAATAACAAAAATACATATAATAACGTTTCCTCTGATATCATGAATATATATAAAACAATGGCTTTGCTAGCTGATGCTGATTGTATTAATTTGAATACTAATGTTAGTGAGCCTTTTGGCCACCTTTGCATGCACCCAAAAAAGTAAAGTAAAAAAAAGGTCAGTTAATTTATTCCCATGCAAAACCAATTTAATACATATACAGGATAATATCATGGTCGACCTAATGGTTTATGAGTTAAAGGTGGATCGAATGGCGTTGGACGGCCACATTCAATCATCAATAATACGGTGGCGGAAATTTATTGCTCAAATTGTCTAGAAGTGTAACAAAAGTATTTTACGTACAGTATATATATACGTGTAACATTAATTAATTTAATGCATGCACTTCATAAATATTTGGGTATCAAATTCCCGACAATATTATAGACTCGTTTTTTTTGTTCAATGTCATCACTTTTTGCTTTACAATATGACCCAACAATATATATATATATATATATATATATATATATATATATATATATATATATATTGTTGGGTCATGATATTTCTCACATCGGGCCGCATGAATTGAGTCCACTTGTTTAGTTAGTCCATTGGGTCCTCATTATTGAGCCTTAAAAGTTATGGGCCTAATCATTATATTATGGGTCCTTAACATTAATATACAACAATTAGAAAGTATTTACAAAAATAAAACACAAACAACATATTTACAAAAATAACGCAACATAATATTAAGCTTACTAAAATTAGGGATCTTTTTTCTCCCTACACGTCAGTTACCTCTCTCTCATCTTCAACCGCTCCTAAAATCAAGCGACTGGGATCCAAAATTCCATCAACTGAGATTCAAGCAACTGAAATCCAAATCTTCTGTCGCGACACACCTCTGGGATCGGAGAAGACGAAACTTTTTGTTGCGACGGCACGCTGAGATCGGAAAATAACATACAAAATCAACAGCAACTTCAAGTTCAGTAACGAAACAGTACAATCGAACGGCAGTGATTGTTGAATACAAAATCACAGCAACTTTGATACAAATTTGAATACTGAGGTATGTGAGATTAAAATTCATATGCATATAGTTACCTATGGTTACCGCGAATTCCTATATTGATTACCTTTCTTAAGTTTTTCACACTTCAAATAGTTACTGCAATTTCCTATAACGTTTGGATGATTCATTGATATGTTTTTTATTATGGTTACTAAATATATATAAATTGGTTACTGATATTTGTGTATTTGTTTGCTAAATAATGTTTATTTGATGGCTTTATAATTTTTAAATGAGTTTGGTTACCTTCATGGAACTGTTGGTTACTCTATAATGTTGTCTTGTTTACTGAATAACATTATAATGTCTAATATTGTTTTGGTTACTGTCTAATGCTGTCTTGGTTACTGTGTAACAATATATTGATTACTGATTAATGCTGATTCGGTTACTGTGTAACATTATTATAATGGTTACTGAATATTTGGTTACTGTCTAATGCTGTCTTGGTTACTGTATAATATGTATTTAGATACTATAAGATGTTTATTTGGTTACTCTATAATGTTATTGTGTTTTATAATTATTTCTTTTATATTGGTGGTTACTTATTGACTACATTGGTTACCTTCATACAACTGCTAATCTGATTATATATATTGGATGTTGTATACTATTTAATTGGTTACAGTATAATGTTTATTTGGTTGCAGTGACCATTTGGAAATTTCTGTCAAATTTGGAGTGTCGGATTTTGGCATTTTTAGATCCTAATTTCATTGGAAACGGGTCAACGATCAAAAGTCACCAGCTTTGCTGGTGAACTGCAGGGTTTTTTGGTTGAATTCCATCATTTAGGCCTTCAAAATTGCATGTAAAAATTTGGTTTATTTTCTGGTTACTAAAATTATGTAATTTGGTTACTGTCTAATATTAATTTGGTTACTTTACAATGTTTATTCAGTTGTTAGACAATGGTTATTGACAGTAACCAATACAACAAATTTAATTGTTTACAGGAATATATAATTGTTTACTGCTAGTAACTATTAACCACATGATTGGTAACATTTTTGATGGTGTACAGTAACAAAAATTGATGTTGATTAATATTTTAATTTTTGATTCCATCATGAGTTATCAATATAAAGTAAACATATACATTGAACAATTGGTAACTGTTCTGAAATATTTTTATGTAAATTTGATTATCTATATAAAATAAAATGGTTACCTCTATATTTATATTTAGTTACCAACTGGCATAGACCATTTCTAAATAACTTTTATAACTATGTAATTTAAAAGTATCCATCAGCTAGATAAATAGGAACCCTCACATGTACATTAAGCACTTGATAACTGTTTTGATATAAGTTTTTAATTATTTGGTTACTAACAAAAAACTAAAATGGTTACCCTTATAATAACTAAAATCCCTCACTGATTGTATAATAATAGTAGTCAAACACAATTAAATAACAGTAAAACAAATATAATAAATAAGTAACCAAATAGTTACATAACAGTAACCATAATATGTTTTAATGGTAACCAAAACATAAAAGAACCTGTGTATCCAGTATCTTGTAATGAATGTGATATTGTTTGTTTAGGAAACCCAATTATACTATGACATGTACATTTCACAATTGATATATGTCCTGAAACAAGATTGTAACTCTCTGGTTACTATCAAAACAATAGTTGGTTACCTTTATATACATATTTGGTTACCAACTGTACATCTCAAACAATGTATCCTACACAACTTAAAAGATACAATAAATAATAACTAAAATACCTCATTGATTGTACAATAATAGTAGTCAAAAATCATTAAATAACAGTAACCATAATGTAACATAATAAAACAGTAACTACATAATTATATGATAGTAACCAGAACAAGTTTTAATGGTAACCAAAATATAATAAATAAGTAACCAAATAGTTATATAAAAAGTAACTAAAACATGTTTTAATGTTAACCAAAACAGAAACAACCTGTATATCCAACCCAGTTTAGGCAACCCATGTATACTCTCACATATACATTTAACACTTGATATATGTCCTGATATAAGCTTGTAACTATCTGGTTACTTCTAAAAAATAAAATAGTTACCCTTCTATACATGTTTGGTTACCAAACTGCACCTTTAAAATAATGTATCAGACACAACTTAATACGAACCAACAAATAATGTCAAATAATTGATTATATAATCAAATATGTAATTTCATTTACATAAGCTCCAATAAACATTACATACTCACTAACCATAACAAATGGTTATGGATATCCAACAAAAATCAAAGTACGAAACATAATTCATAATGACAAGACAACGATAACTGAACTAATCAAAATTTGGTACAAATCTTCTTGAAACTTGAGCTTTTTGGTTGCTGCTACTTTCTTCTTCATGGTTGCTCTCATTCTCTAGAAAAGACTTCCGCATTATGAACCTGTGGGAGGAAGAGAAATACCTTGAGATTAGTGAATAGAGAGCTCATGTAGGATGTGTTTGTGGAAATGAAAGTAGAAAATAGCATAAACCTTGTAGAATATATTTGAAGGGATTTATAAAAAATATAATACATCAATGTATACTAAGCAAATACATGGTAACCAAAAATCATAAGCTAATAGTAACAAAAAATATATTAAAGAAGTAAACAAACAGTTATATGTTAGTAACCAAAATATATTTTAATGGTAACCAATACATAAACAACATATAGACCAAACACAGTTTAGTCAATCCATGTATACTAACCAAATACATGGTAACCAGAACAACACAAAATAGTACCCAAAATCCCAACTCAAGGGAACAAAAATGGTATCCAAATCATAAACTAACAGTAACAAAAAACTTACTAAAGAAATAACCGAACATTTATATGATAGTAACCAAAATATGTTTTAATGGTAACCAATACATAAACAACATGTACAACAAAAACCAGTAACCAAAGTATAATGCAGAAGTAACCAAACAGTTATATTATAGTAACAATAACAAAATTTAAATTAGCACACCTTTAAAATTTTTTGGGTTGAAAATATCTTCTGGCTATGAACTTGAGCTTCTGTCTTAACTACAGGAACATCAAAATCAGAATCCAACTGCACAAATCCAAATAAATTTCTTCAAATCCTTAATAAAATCACCCTCTGTTATTCTTTTTCTCTTTCCATCCTTCTTCCTTGTATCAATCATTCAATACAAAACATAAAAACAACACAAATCCAAACAATCAATACTCAATTCTGTTAGAAACATAGCGTATATATATGATCATATTGACAATTAATTAGTAGAATGAGAATTAACAGAAATTAGAAACAGCCCTTAGAGAGAGAAACCAGAATCGTTTCAGTTGGAGAGAGAGTTGGAGAGAGAAAGTCGCGTATTCGACTGTGTGGTTTGTTGATTAACAAGTGCAACAAAAGTAAATTAAAAAATAATTAATTTACGCCACCAATTTGTCTAACAAACTGTGATGAAGAAGAAGAAGAGAGAAATACGAGAACAAAAGTTATGGAGAAGGAGAAGGAGAAGAAGAAGATTTTAGAGAGAGAAATATCATGCGTTTGAAATAAAAAACCACCAGATAATGATCCCTAAATTAAGGAAACTGCCCATTAATATTAATCCCTTAATTTAAGGACCTTTAATTGTATTAAAATTAATAATAAAAATGATAAAATGTTTTACTTTTGTAATTATTTTATGAGTGTATGATTTTTGTAATTACTTTCATAAATGTACTAATATATGTAATTAATCCTTATATTATTCATATTGGATCCCTTTAAGACCGGGTCGGATCAATGGATTGACCCGTTAGATATTTTAATATCTATTACTTTGACTTGTAATGATAAAAAAGCATGACAATTGATTAAGATACCTGCAATGCATTAATGTGGATGAGATTATAGCCGGCCGGCGGCATAAACAGCGGAAGAGAAAGGTGACAACCTGCAGGCAGTCGACAGAAATCACTGAGGAGTGGGGGGCTATGTCAGACGGTAGTGGGTGGCACGGTAAACCGGGCAAGAGAATATAACCTAACAAGAAAGTCTTCAAGAAAAAGGTACGTACACGTACACACATTCCAACTGATAATTTTATCTCTCAATACACTAGAAATTATTATCCTCCATTGTTAACCCTTGTGAACACCGATATTGACTCTCACGCCTGAGCTATCTCCCGACGGTCGAAGCCGTCAAGCTTTTGGTGTTTATCGTGTTTACTGTGCAGGATCAGGGCGTCTTACGTGATTGGGACGTGGCAGGAGATCATGGCGTTAACATTAGCGCTAGAAGGAGGGCTTTAGTTCTAGTGTCATTGAGTTTTTAATCACATTCATTTAACCTACTTCGAAAGATGGTGAGGAGTAGAGATGATACGCCAGAGGGGAAATCGATGGTTGTGAGCTCATCGTTGCCTCGTATTTCTGTTAAGGATCGTCTGGGTCCTTCCAAAAGTGCTCATGAGAGTACGACATCTAAGCACGAATCAGGTGAAGGATACTTCGAGATTTTCTGATGAAAGAATTGAAGGAGCTCAGAAAGCAGTTGGCTGAGGTCCAACAGGTGAAGGATACTTCGAGAAAGAAGGCATCCCCGTTTTTCTCGGACATTCTTAAGGAAAAGGCAGACATTACCAAGAAGTTGCCACGCATGAAGAGTTACGATGGGTCTGGGGACCCTTATGACCATAGCCAAGCGTTCGACCGGCTGATGAATTATTATGATTTCATTGATGCTGCCAAATGTCACACGTTTGTCACAACGTTGAGGAATGATGTGAGACAGTGGATGGAGACTTTGCCAGCGGATTCAGTATCTTCATAGACCGAGCTTTGTGATAAGTTCTATGTCCGTTTCGGGATGAACCGAAGATGAGGGAAGCCTACAGGTTCTTTGGCGCAGGTCCGACAGTTCACCAATGAAACCTTAGGTCAGTATGTGAAGAGTTTCAGGGAGGTAGTTGGTCAGGTATCCGATCTTAATGATCTTCAAGCTGTAGGGTTGTTTCAAAAAGGCCTGGATCTGGTGAAGTCTGAGAAACTGGTGAAGAAGCTGATGTTTCACCATCCGAAGAGCTTAGCCGAGGCTTTTGACAAAGCAGAAGGCTATATTGTAGTGGAGGAGGCTATGAACAGTCTGAAACGTCCTTCTTCGAAGCGAATAAAGGAGGTAGATACTCCTAAGACTGAAGGCGATCAGAAGAGGTCGGGAGGTTATAATGATCGGCCAGAGGGCAGTTCGAAGAAGTACAACAACTCATGGTGACAGGGAAGTAGTCGTCCACCTGCTCCTACCCCGAAGGTGAATAAGGTTTACACCAAACTAAATACGGATAGGTCGGTGATTTTAGACCAGATCAGGAACCAGCCATTCTTTGAGCCACCTCGTGATAACTATAAGACAGGACAGGGCAACGCTCAGAAATATTGTGGCTATCATCAAGCCGCGGGTCATGACACTAATGAGTGTTGCAATCTGAAGGACTTTGTGTAGAGGAAGATTCAAAGTGGTTTGCTAGTTCAGTATGTGGCCGGGAGGGACCAACAAGATCAGCAGAATGTCGACCGTACTGTTCAGATGGTTCAAACGGTTCCACCCATCCAGAATGTTTCAACACCTCCATCGAGGCACGTCATTGATGTAATAATCGGTGGGACAGTATAGAAATTGGTAGGGAAGAAGAGGAGGGGGTACCTAGATTCGGTCATGTCCGTGGAGGGTGCTCCCCCGAAGACCGACAGACCATTTTTGGGAACAACTATATCTTTCAGTGATGCTGATTATTCTTCGGAGCCCATCAAACCCCATGAAGGAGCCTTGGTGATCACAACACAAGTGGGTTCGGTAGACATGAAGCGAATGATGATTGATAACGGGTCTTCCGTTGATATTCTATATGTTCATGCTTATCAGAGGATGCATCTTAATGGGCGAAAGATGGAGGTCGGGCAGGAGGCTCCCCTATATGGCTTTAACAACAATCCAGTCAAAGTTACATGCACTATTGAACTCCCAGTGGTCTTCGGCACAGCTCCTCGGCAGGTAGAAATAACCTGTAAATTTTATGTTGTGCATGTAGATTCGGCTTACAACGCCATTTTGGGATGACCTAACTTGACTGCTATCTAAGCAGTGACCTCCATTCCTCACTTCAAGATCAAGTTTCCAACGGCACACCGAGTTGGAGAGGTGGCAGGGGACTTGGATCTGGCCTGGCGCAGTTATCGAAATGTTGTTATTTTCTCGGGAGTAGGGGTCAGTAAGCAGAAGTAAACTATGACAATTGAGATCGAGCCCTTCACTGAAAGTAGTTCGGAACCATTGGTTGTCCTTTCAGGAGAGACGGAGGAGATTGAGCTGGTCCTGGGAAAGAAAAACAAAACAATGAAGATTGGTTCCGGTCTTCTGGAACCTCTTCGGAAAAACCTTATGGACCTTCTTCGTTGCTATGCAGAAATCTTCGCATGGGAGCCACAAGACATGCCTGGAATCAGCCGAAAGATTGTCGAGCATCGACTAGATGTGGATCCCTCAAAGAAACCAGTTCAGCAGAAAAGGCGAATCTTTGCACCTGAGCGTCAGAGGATCATCGATGAGGAGATTGCTAAGCTGATAGCTGCTGACTTCATCTTTGAGATCGACTACCCGTAGTGGATGGCTAATGTAGTGTTGGTGCAGAAGTAGAACTGGAAATGGCGAGTTTGCATCGACTATACCGACCTGAACAAAGCTTGTCCGAAGAACTTCTATCCTCTGCCCCATATCGATCAGCTCATCGATGCCATTTCGGGGTATGCACTACTAAGCTTTTATGGATGCTTTTTTATGTTATCATCAAATTTCCATGTACAAGGAGAACATTCTGAAGACATCATTCATTATACACCGTTTGGTGTATGCATATAAGAAGATGACCTTTCGCCTAATAAATAGTGGAGCCACTTACCAGAGAATGATGAACTTCATCTTCGAGAGGCAGCTGGGGAGGAACATGGAAGTATACGTGGACGATATGATCGTGAAGAGCATGCATGTTCAGAAACACTTGGATGATCTGGAGGAGTGCTTTCAGACTATCCGACATCACAAGTTGAGGCTCAATCTAGCAAAATGCACCTTCGGGCTCGGTGCAGGGAAGTTCCTGGGTTATCTGGTTAGTTAGAGGGGTATTGAGGCCAATCCGGAGAAGATCCAGACTATTCTCGACATGAAGACTCCTCAGTCGTTCAAAGACATTCAACGTCTGACTGGTAGGATTGCAGCTTTGAGGAGGTGCATGTCTAAATTTGCAGAAAGATGCTTGTCATTCTTTGATACACTGAAGGGGTCGAAGAATGCAAAGACATTTCAGTGGACTTCGGAGTGTGAAGACGCCTTCCGAGGCATAAAGACCTATTTGTCTTCGGTTCCTTTATTGGTGAAGCCTGCTCAATCTGAGACCTTATATTTATATCTGGCAGCTAGTTCGTTGGCAGTGGGAGCTGTTTTGGTTCGGGAAGCAGGAGGGAAGTAGCATCCGGTTTATTATGTCATCCATGTCCGAAGGGATGCTGAAACCAGGTACCCGAATATTGAAAAATTTGATTTTACTTTGATAATTCCTAGTCGAAAGCTTCGGCAATATTTTCAAGGTCGGATCCTGGTCGTCTACACGGATCAACCATTGAAGAAGGTGATGAGCAAACCAGAGGTTTCGGGGAGATTAGCAGCGTGGACAATGGAATTATCCCATTTTTTTATTAAATATCATCCCCGAACCATTCATGGTGGAATATTCGTTCTCCGAAGCAGATGCTGAGCTGCCAGAAGTTGAGATGCTGAGGGGTTCAAAGTGCAGCAGGCCATCTGATTTGTGTTCAGAGCAACAAACAACGAGGCCGAGTATGAAGCAGTGATGGCAGGAGTTCGACTTGTGAAGAGTCTAGAAGTTGTTCAGAAGCTGATCATTTATAGTGACTCTCAGTTGGTTGTCAAACAGTTATTAGGAGATTATGAAGCTCGTGGGACAAGAATGATCAAGTATTTGGCTGAGTTGAAAGACCGACTTCAGTATTTCATCTCTTATGAGTTTCAGGGCATAGAACGTAACGATAATTCCATTGTCGATGCATTATCAAAACTGGCCACCACGGATGATGTCGTTTTCAATGGGTCTGTTTATCTAGAGGTTTTGCAACAGCCGAGTATCCAGCATGAAACGATGATGTATATCGAGTGATCTAACTGCTGGATGACTCCCTACATTGAATATTTTACAGATGGCGTCCTTCCTTCGGATCAAATGCTGGCAAAGAAGATCAAGTACAAAAGTGCCAATTTCATTCTTATTGATGGGGATCTTTATCGAAGGGCATTGTCGTCACCATTGCTCAAGTATTTGGTCCTGACCGAAGCTGAATATGTTCTTCAGGAAGTTTACGAAGGCATCTGTGGCGATCATATGGTTGCTAAGTCATTAGCCTACAAAGTACTTCGGCAGGGGTACTACTGGCCTACGATCTACAGGGAAGCTACGGATATGATAAGAAATGCGAGAAGTGTCAGCTCAACAGTTCGATCCCATATCAGCCACCAGAAGAGTTATACTCGATCTTATCTCCTATACCCATTGCTGTCTGGGGTAGATATACTGGGTCCGTTGCCAAAAGCGAAAGGTCAGGTCAGTTTCGTCATAGTGGCTATCGATTATATGACCAAGTGGGTAGAGGCGAAACCACTTCGGCTGATAACGGAGCAAGAGTGTTTGAAGTTCATGAAGGAGTCCGTAGTGTTTCATTTCGGAATTCCTAAAGTGGTGATATCGGACAATGGACGCCAGTTTGTGGGATCAAAATTTAAAGGATTTCTGAAAGAGCTGGGGGTTCAGTATAAGAAGACTTCGGTGGCTCATCCACAATCGAATGGGCAAGTTGAAGTGACCAACAGGATGCTGCTGAACGGAATCAAGCGCAGACTGGACGAAGCTAAAGGAATATGGCCAGAGGAGCTACTCAGTGTGTTATGGGCTTATCGGACCACACCGAGGACTACCACAGGGGATTCACCTTTCAGATTAGCCTATGGTACTGATGCCTTAGTCCCAGTCAAGATTGGATCTCCAAGTCTTCGGGTCAGTCAATTCAAAGAGATCTATAATGACGAAGGACTGAAGTCCAAGTTGGATCTGTTGAAAGAAGTTAGAGAGGTGGCTTTGATCAATTTAACAGCCTACCAGCGGAGAGTTTCCAAACACTACAGCAAGGGGGTTAAGCTTCACAGATTTAAAGTGGGGGACTTCGTCCTCAGAGAATTTGAAGCATCTACATCTCAGAACATGGGAAAGCTGATGCCGAACTGGGAAGGACCGTATGAGGTGATCGAAGTACCAAAGCCAAGGACTTATCGGTTAAAGGCATTGGACGGATCCGAGATCAAGAACACTTAGCATGTTGGCAGGCTTCGGAAATACTTTCAATAGAGATCGAGTCAGTTTACCGGAAGTCTGTACATGATTGTTCACCATCAATAAAATATTCACTTTTTCACAACTGATCTTCTTCTTATTTGTCCTAAGTTCACAATTGTGTAAGGAGGTATGGTTGGACTCGCTAGCCATTCGATGGTAGCCTTTTTGTCAGGTTTGTCCTTATGAATTTGTCTTACCGCGAGTGGTAAACAAATTCCATGGTCCTCAATGGTGTAAGGAGGTATGGTCGGACTCGCTGGCCATTCGATGACAGTCTTTTTGTCAGGTGTGTCCTTATGAATTTGTCTTACCGCGAGTGGTAAGCAAATTCCATGGTCCTCAATGGTGTAAGGAGGTATGGTCGGACTAGTTGGCCATTCGATTGCAGCCTTTTTGTCAGGTGTGTCCTTATGAATTTGTTTTACCGTGAGTGATAAGCAAATTCCATGGTCCTCAATGGTGTAAGAAGGTATGGTCGGACTCGCTGGCCATTCGATGACAGCCTTTTGTCAAGTGTGTCCTTATGAATTTGTCTTACTGCGAGTGGTGAGCAAATTCCATGGTCCTCAACGGTGTAAGGAGGTATGATTGGACTCGCTGGCCATTCGATGGCAGCCTTTTTGTCAGGTGTGTCCTTATATACTTGTTCTACCCCGAGTGGTAAACAAGATCTTGATGGTGCAAGAAGAATCAGCCGAATTCACCTTACACATGACCTGCTTCACACTTCGGAAATGATAAGTATACATCACTTTATTTTGTTCAAGTGTTGAGTTCGGTTCATTCAGTTCAGTTCATTTAATTCAGTCCATTTCATTTCTTAACATTTATATACCTTATCTGATTCATGACCTAAGTTAAGTTCATTCAAGTTCATTGATGCTGAATTATTGACAAGAAAAGTATTAGACAGAAGCCACGAAAAAAGAAATTTGAAGATTCGTTCATCCATCCAACTATAATATTAAACTATTACATAAAATTAAAAAAATGTATTCTGATAAAGTTCTTAAAAAGCAATTCTCAAAAAGATAGAAATTTTCATGAATATTCTTAAACAATTCTAGAGAAAACAAGAGTATTCATTTCAGACATTATCCTCGCCCTCTAAAGAGTCGAGCAGAGTCGGGTCCACCTTGGCTGATATCAGTTTTTCTTTACCACGACTTCGACAAAGCTCATAGCCTTCAGAGTATATTTTCATGATCTCTCCATTGATCTTGTTTGATTTCCAATACTCTTCGCAGATCTGCTTGCGGAGATCATCAGTTAAGGGAGGTCCCAGATCCCGAAGAGCCCGGAGTTCCCTGATTTCCTCTTCGAGCTTCTAACGTCTATTCAGATGGAGAGTCTCTTGTAACTCCAGCTTTGAAATCAATTTGGTCAAGATCTTAGTGTTAGCCTTCAGTTCTTTGATCTTCTCCATTCTTATTTCACTCCTCTGAACCAAGTCAATATTCATCTTGACGATCTCTTGGTATTGGGCCTTGGTTGACTTCAATTCTTCATTGGACGATTTTGCATCTTCCTTGGTCTGGGCCAACTCCTTTCGAAGACCTTAATTAGTGTGGAGAACGCTTTCACATTGAGCCTTTTCCCGAGCCAAAGCCGACTTCAGGATGGCATTCTCTTTTCTTATTGTATCTTCTTCGGCTTCAACTTCGATAGATTTTGGACGCAGACGCCCGAATACAGCATTGGCCTACATATATTTCGCATTGATTGATCAATTTCAAATATTTAAGCTTAGAGATAAATGTAGAAATTAAGGAGAGACCCATTTACCTTCGCCAGATAGCTCATGCCTTAGTTAAGCAGATCCATGTTTGAACTGTTACCAAATCGATGGTCATCGGTCTCACGGACGAAGGCGTCAAACAGTTAAAAGGGGAAGTTGACATTAAACCGAGGCCACATGGTTGGAGAGGCCATATCACCATGCTAAAACTCGGAAGTTGACTGTTTTGGAGGGAAAGGTATGAGCTGATCGCGAGTTAGTGACGGATCCATATATATGTTTTCCGGAGAGGGGGATCGAGCAGGATTAGATTAATGAACCGGCAAAGGGATAGAAGATGAGTCTGGATGACTGTCTGTTGGTTGTTTCCTTTTTTGAGAAAGTGTGGGGATGGGTTCGATCCGATCGTCATCAGGCACTTGGATTTCAGTTGGGATTATTAGAGGAATACCAGTCGAGGAAGGAGGAACTCGAAGCTCATCAGCGGTTAAGGGTGTAATCTTTGTCCTCAACTTTTTAACACGAAGGTCCTTCGCCCGTTCGTGCAGAGGTATGTCAAAAAGACTCCTTTTGGTGGGAGCGGATTCAAGAGGTACAGAAGTAGGATTGGATGAGGGGTTTGCTTTTGGGTTTGCTTCTAGATTTATTTTTGGATCTATCTCAGGATCTGTATCTGGGCAGATGGATTTAGATCTCCTAGCAGCTCTTTTTCTTCGTCGGGGTTTAAGGGATTTTTCAGGTATAAGGGACTCATCAATTTGTGGATCATTAACCGGAGGGTTGACAACGGGTGTTCCAGTGGTGGGAGGATTGGCTTGAGGAAACTCTTCTGTTGGGAACTCTTCATTTGCATCTGTAATCTTCCCAGCCAAAAAATCTTCAAATTTTTTTACCTTTGAAGAGTTCGGTCTAATCAAAGACACTGCAAAGATTATATAACAACATATCAGAACCAACATTATCAAAGGTTTCATAAAAATATGCACGAAAATAGTTCGACACTTACGTTTATGATCAAACAGCCATGCCTGTTTGGAAAGAAGTCCGTGTTTCCATTCTTCCTTCAGGAAATTCTCGAAAAGCTCTATCATCTTTTTCACTCTTTCATCGGAGATGTCACCAAAGTCTGCAGAAATTTTTTCGTCAGTGGCCCAGTTCGGTAAGGAGGCAATTTCTGGTCCTTTGACGAAAAACCATCTCTCATGCCACCCCCTGTTGCTCGAAGGAGTGTTTATTAAAGACCGCCTCTCAAATCTTTCACCTGCCTTTGGTGCTTGCTTACTAAGAACTTTAAACCTTTTTTCCCTAGACTGGGCAACTTTGTAAACAGTAAAGAAGAAATCAAGGGTGGGTTCGACACCCAATTCATGGCAGAAAGTGATGAACGCTAAGATATAGATATATGAGTTTGGGACTAGTTAGGCGAACCCAACACCGATAAACCCTAACAGGGTAACCAAAAATATGTGAAAAGGGAAACGAACCCCCTTTTCGAGCAGAGTCACCGGGACAGCCGTCCACCCATCTGGACGTTGATACATCTTTTCATCAGATTTGGGGGCTCTTATCAAGTGAGTATTGGGGATGTGGTAACGAGCTTTAATCTTTCGCAATTCAATTTCAGAAATAGAGGAGGGAGTGTTGGCATGAGGAAACTGTTCTCTATTTTTGAAGAAATCAGAGGGGTTAGGAATGGATTTCGGTGACAGAGATTTCTTACTCGGAGTATCAGTCTTGGGGTTAGAACTTGAGGCTTCTTCATTAGGGTTTGGACTGGGCGGTACGGTGTTGATTGGGGTCGCTCGGAGAGGAGAGCTCTGATCGGTATTTAGGACCACCATTGTTGTTAGATCACAGAGAATGAGAGAGTTCGAAGGAGAAGTAAATAAAGCTCAGGAGTCCGGAATTTCAAATTGGTAGGTAAAATTATCAAATTTGGTAAAGTTTACCTTTTATATTGACAGTTACACCAGACTCGAGGGTGGCACATTAATTGATAGTCATAATGAGAAATATGAAAGGTTAGCGTCCTATTCAAGCCTCATACATTAACCGGGTCTAGTTTCAAATATTCTTCAGATTGGGCCTCTCATATTAGACCTTCAATCTCTTTCTATTTTGTCTTACAAATCTTATCGATTGGATTTTTATTTTTCATTATGGGCCTTTAGTAAGTCCAATCATATCATGAATCTTTTATAGTTTCCTATTAAACCCCCTGTTTAATAAAAAACTAGGGGACAATGTTGGGTCATGATATTTCTCACATTGGGCCGCGTGGATTGGGTCCACTTGTTTAGTTAGTCCATTGGGTCCTCATTATTGAGCCTTAAAAGTTATGGGCCTAATCATTATATTATTCATATTGGATTCCTTTAAGACCGGGTCGGATCAATGGATTGACCCGTTAGATATTTTAATATCTATTACTTTGACTTGTAATGATAAAAAAACATGACAGTTGATTAAGATACTTCCAATGCATTAATGTGGATGAGATTATAGCCGGCCGGCGGCATAAACAGTGGAAGAAAAAGGTGACAACCTGCAGGCAGTCGACAGAAATCACTGAGGAGTGGGGGGGCTGTGTTCTCAAACGGTAGTGGGTGACACGGTAAACCGGGCAAGAGAGTATAACCTAACAAGAAAGTCTTCAAAAAAAAAGGTACGTACACGTACACACATTCCAACTGATAATATTATCTCTCAATACAATAGAGATTATTATCCTCCATTGTTAACCCTTGTGAACACCGATACTGACTTTCACGCCTGAGTTATCCCCCGACGGTCGAAGCCGTCAAGCTTTTGGTGTTTATCGTGTTTACTGTACAGGATCAGGGCGTCTTACGTGATTGGAACGCGAGAAGAGATCTTGGCGTTAACATATGTATAGACACACACAAATAAGTGAAATATATATCCATCTATATACAAGCCAGTAAAATATTTATTGTTGACTTCATGCATACGAGTAGGAATATGGTTAATTATATTGATATTCATTTTCCGAATGAACAGAACTCAAATAATATAAGCTGAACATGAACAATGAGTTAACCCGAGACTAATAAATTAAATTATCCCTAGAAGTTTATACGTGTGGTATAATGGAAATATGTTGACAGAGATTTAAGGTACGTAATTAATTAATTAAGACTGTTAGTACGTACGTAGCAGCATTCACGCCATATTGATGATGATAAATTAAGGAGGTAGCTGTCTGCAGCTACAGCAGTTGTGCACGCAACCGCGCTGCCGCGCGTAATATATATAAATTGAGGTGGAATTTGAGTAATTAGCTAAGCCGGTAGTAATAAGTATATATGGCTCGATTCCGTGAGAAGTCGGCCTCATCCCTTGCGCTGGTGCTTGTATTTGTTGCCGCAATATTATGCGCGGTGGTGGGCAATCATGGAGCCGAGGGGCAGAATCAGCTCGGCTCCTGCCTTTTAAGCTGCCGCCTCAACCTGGTTTCCTGTTCCGTTGGGTGTAGGTTCACGAGGGCCTTCTTCTTTCGTCGCTTCTGTCTCGGACAATGTGCCGTCTCCAACTATCAATGTCTCCAGTCTTGCGTGGTTCCTAATCCACCGCCACTGCCGCCGCCAATCGTTCCACCACCACCGCCGGTCATTCCACGGCCACCACCACCCGCTTCTCCACAACGACCACCTCTCACTCCACCAATCAATCCACAGCGCCCCCCGCCGCCCCCAGCACCAAGACCACCGCCACAAACACCACCACTTATTCCACCAATCTTTCCGATTCCACCAATCCTTCCGATTCCACCAATCTTCCACTTCCACCCATTTTTCCACGACAACCACCGCCACCACAATCCACATTGCTGTCACCATCACCATCACCTTCAGTTGACCCCAAAAATTAAGTATGATACAGGATTAGGCCTGCATGACCTTATATAATAAAATTAATTTCCCGGCCATGCATATTAATGTAGTGAATGGTTGGCCAATCTTCGGCCCATAAGTAAATAAATAATTTCCACTTCTTTCAATAAATTACTTCTCTCTTGAAGCTATGATCTCTCTTTGTGTATTTTACATTCCAATTATGTTCAAAATTTCCGCTTATATATGTCAAATACAATTATGATATTTATCTTCCATGTTCTTTAATTTATTTATTTTGCCTTGAAATATAGTATAAGTTATTTTTTTTAATTATCTTCTTCTTTTGCAGCAAATAATTAATGGGTGATCGAATACTTTTTTAATAAAAATTAGTAATAAAATAATTAAATGACATATCGATGATCACACATGATCAATAGAAGATTATAATGTAAATTAATAGTCAAGTTAATTAATTAGTTTTTTAATATAGGACATTTTAAATTAATGAATAATTAATGCTATTGTTTTCCGAAAATCTACTATTTTTTATTTTATAAAAAAAATTGATATAATAATTAGCGCTTGTGAAAAAATAAATGGCAAATTGTATTTTATGCATAAATTGCTGTATAAATTATAAAACGAATAACCATATATATGTATCATAGGTTATATGTTATGTATGCATGAAGTAACTTTCCACAACCTTCTTCCGGGACTATAGAGCTCTGGCGGGGGACTATTATTGTAATATCCGGAATTTTTAATAATATAGTTAAAATATTTTTAAAAGAAAATAAGTACTTAGTGGTTAATAGAAATTGTAATTAATTCAATAATAAAGTTAATTGAGTAATTATTACTTATGAGTGAATAATTATAACATAAGATAACTAATTATTATAATATTAATCTTTTTGAATTTCAAAAAAAAAATTAGCGTAACAACTAGCTAGCTATCTTGCCGATTAAAAAAAATTATTGTTATAATAAATAAGACAACACAATTAAAATCTAAAAAAGATTAAAATTACTCCAAACTAACTACGTTTAGAGAGAAGAAGAGAACACAAGAAAGATGGGCGGAGAAAGATTTGAAGATGAAAACTTGAAATTTGGTAAGATCTTTTCATCTTCTTCTTTAATTTTGATTTTACTTGATAAATATTGATTTGGTATTTTGGATATTTTGAGATTTTTCTTGGGAGATTTTGGAAATTAAAATCAATGAAAATTAGCAAAGGAAAAGAAATACATTGAAAGTAAGAACGTTCAATAT
This sequence comes from Panax japonicus, assembly GCA_020205505.1. Classification (NCBI taxonomy): domain Eukaryota; kingdom Viridiplantae; phylum Streptophyta; class Magnoliopsida; order Apiales; family Araliaceae; genus Panax; species Panax japonicus. Next base: position 20,122,538 of record CM035095.1, read on the forward strand.
TGTATGGTCAATAATTCTTAATTTAATTGTTGGAACGTTCTCAATTTTGGATATTTTGTAGTTCTATAAGTTGGGAGGATGTCTACCAATTTAATTTGAACAGTTGAAGTTAGTTAAGTACTTTATTTGTTATGGAATTTAGGAGATTGCTAATTTGAATTTTTCGCAGTAGATTTTGTGTAATTTATACTAATGTTTAAAAATGGATAATTTGGTGGTTTTGTGTATGATTTGGGTTATTCATTAGTTTAAATTGGAGCCCTTGAAGTCTAGTTTTTGTTTACGATTTTAGATTTAGAAAATAAGTTAAATATGAGGGAGTTTCGGTAGAAACAATAGCATGTTGATGATATTTGGACATATTTGAGAATTTGATGTTTATGATTCATGATTAACTATTAAAACTCTAATTATGCATACGAGTTGAAGTAGTAATTGATTCTTAATTTGGTTGAGACAACGTTTTATATCACGAGATTAATATTTTGGGTACTTGTACCGTAAGTGGCTCTAATCAACTATTTAGTATTTTGAAATTATGTATCTTAAGTGGTTTTTTGAACTATTTAAATAGTATTTTTTAAAATTTGCCTAATATAAAGGTACTGTTTTAAAATTTGTTATTTTTTATTTATGGCTTCCATTTAAATGAAAAGATTACTCTTTTATTTTAAAATTTGGATCAAGTATCTAAATAGAATTTTGATTTAGAAAATAAGATTATATGATCTTGAACTGTGAAAAATTAAAGTATAGTTTAGAACATCGATAATATTGAGAAACGTTTTTGAAATCCTCTAGTTTGATTATGTACAAAACCTGTTAGTGTTTATACTTAGTTCCAGACCTAATAATATAAGACATACTTAAACGTATACCTTTTAGATGTCATTCGGGAAGCGCTGCACTTTATAGATACATTAGTTGGGTGTGTGATCATTGACATTATAAAACTTTGGACTGTGTTACAGAGTTATTGTAATCTTAGTCGCTAAGGTTGTAGATTAAAAGATATATTAAATACATTGAAATTATTTTTGAATATAAATTTGCTTTGTTATTATTTGTTTTAATTTTGAAAGTATACCTACTATTGTTATCGAACAAAAGTTACTTCAGAAAAAATATTTTACAAATTATATTTGATCCATTTAAATGGTAAAGATTGTCAGTTGTTGAGCTTTATTGCTCACCCTTAAAATATTACAGGATATATATGTTTCGAGAACTGGAACGCTAATAAACATGAGATGATTAATTTTAAGTTTCAGTATATATAGTATTGTGGTTTTGATTTTTGTTAACTTTAATTTCGAGAAGTTGCACCTCCGTTGATATTGACATATTGTTTTAGGATCAATACTTTTTGCTCATTCGATGAAAATTTTATTGAGCTTTTTTGATAGTTACATTATTTATTCATAGTTTTGTAATTGTTTCGAGTATCGCATTTAGATTTTAGTCGCCTTGCGGGCTTTTGGGACTTACAACATATATATAGCATTTCGGGTCTATATATAACGGGTTCGGGGATGTTACAATTATTTTTCAGAAGCTAAAGGAAAATGAATTGATTTTGTAATTATGAATTAATGCATTATTTAAAGATTAACAGCATATTGCCAAATTAATTAATGGAAAAAAATAAGAGAATGAAAAGTACATAAAAATTGATAAAAACTCTAAAATTAATTACACGGTTTACTTGGCCTTGAAATTTAAGTTACATAACGCATCAATGCAAACATAAACACATTTGATCTGATTTTCTTTCTTTTTTTTTGTTTTACTATATTCGCCACCCTAATTTTACATGGATTAAATTTGGTGTAAATTGGTATTTAAAAAGATAAGTGCCCAGAAATTTTAAAAATATGACACACATGCATCCAGCAAGCAACAAAATCAAATTAACCTTTTGAGTCAACATTTGGTTGTAGATAAGCATGTATGGACATGTTATATTCCCGACAATAGATAATTAAATCAACAAGTCAACTGAAAATTCTAATTTTTAAAAAATAAATAAATAAAGAGTATGTTTTTGTACATGTAAGATATGTAATATGTAAATGACAAGATAAGTAGCTAATCATGCAAGATATGCATGTTCGGCAGTGACTTATAAATTGGTCAAATTAATTTATAAGTCATTTATCATTATTTTCTTGTTTAGTAATGACTTATTTTTTTATTTATAAGTTGATTTTTAAATTAAAAAATAAGCAAATATTTGTAATTTATTTTAAAATGACTTATAAGTCATTTTAAAATAAGTTTGTTTGATTCTATTTTATCCCTCATCTATTTTGCCCCTCTTTTTATTAATGTTCATTTTAATAATATTTATATTTGAATTGAACTTATAAGTCATTATGAGCCGAACACCATCATAGATTGTATTAACTTAACTGCTGACTTATAAGACAAATTGACGTCGAACGCTTTTATTTATAAGTCACAACTTATAAGTCAACTTATATTGTAACTTTAAGTCATTTTAAAATAAGTCGTTGCCTAATGGGCTAGTGTAATATACAAGTGTTAGAATCGTAGCTTTGTAGAGTCAAAATTGTTGTTGAAGACATGACACGGGTGATCCATGTCCTTAAGGTCTTTATCACCTTCACCACTATCGGTTTGCTAAGAGTTACTGCAGACGATATACCTCCAGAATATATATCAAGCCTTGGTGAATTATCTGTGATAGCAATTCACAGAAAATTTCAATAGAACACTACTTTGTAGTAGTTGTTTGTTTGTAAAAATATTGGAGAAGATAGAAAAATACATGTGCAAAATCATATATGTAAACTTATGCATATATCTCATCTTATGTATATATATCAACATATATATATATATACGGTCCGGATCAAGTGCATACCCCTTATCTTACTCACCCGTGCTTACCCTCTTTTAGGCGACAGTTTCGGTCATACAACCATCGTCTATACTTTTAGCGACGGACAACATATAATGTCGCTAAAAGTATAAACGACGGTTGTATGATCGAAACCGTCGCCTAAAGGAGGGTAAGCACGGGTGAGTAAGATAAGGGGTATGCACTTGATCCTTACTATATATATATACATACATATATAGATACATATATATATATATATATAAGTTACATAATATACTATTTAATTCTATATTTAACCATACTTATTAATACTAAATATGTAAGTTACATACTAGATTAATAAATATATAAGTTACATACTAGTTAGTATTAATGTAGTGGTTAATTAGAATTAGCACTCAATATTTTCCTTTTGTTCCAAAAAATAAAATAAAATGGACTTCTATTAAATGGAACTAAGGAAAAATAGTTTTATCAAACAAATTTGCACCTTATTAAATGTCTCACTATAGACACTAATCAAATGATTTCTCTACACAAATCAAATAAAATTCTCTTTTATTCTCCACGTTGAGGATATTAATTTACACATTTTATACTTACTTAAATTATGTTCACAGATGAGTTTTATCAAACTCAAATATTACATATTATAAGTCATAAAAGTATAAAATAAGGTGCAATATATAACAATCCCCCACTTGTTTGGAAAAACTATTTTTCATCCAAACAACTTCCTATCAAACAACTCCAAGGCATGTGTGCATAAAAGAGGGTGTGACGAACATTGAACCTTCCCTTAGTGTAAACAACTCAAAGTCACATCGAAGTTGAAGGTTTCCGTAGATTGAACCTCTACTTTTATATGATATGACCGGAATTGTCACACACACACACAAAATCCTCCTACCACGATAAGTATTCTTAATTTCTTTGCGCTAATATGGCCATTCACAATACCCTGTTAATTCATGAACCTCTAAGAGAGTAAACCACAACCCTCTATAAAAAGTGGTTCCACTTTTAGTTCATATAGGTAAAGTGTTTCACATGTGTTTCTGTTGCTAAGAACACAACAACTTTGTTAAAAGTATAACTCAACCTCGGTCGTGCAACAGACATTACTATCTTAAACTACATATGGAACCACATCGATAGTAACACAGTCAGCAACTGTGACTTGTTTTTTCCCATTGAACCTATAAACTAGGGGTAACCTAGAAATAGGTTGGGTTCCCATCACCCCTGACTCAAAGTGGTTTAAGTTTCATATCACAAGTAGTTAAACTTACTAAGATCTCGTCAAAGTCTTAGTAAAAAGATAAGTCAAGTCGTCGCTTGACTTTCTCGTAGATAAATATTATAATACCTTCTTGTATCAATTATCTAATAAAAATTATGTTTATGACCAACATGTCAAGACTTACCATTAAAGGAAATCTCATATGCTCTATACAAAACAATTTCATTATCACATCATAATGAACTAAGCAATGGAAGTGGCCACAATTTGATGTTTTAACAACAAATTTCGATTCCGTTTACTTTTTCCATCATATAAAGCAATGATATTACTTGCTACTCCAAGTAAATTATTCCCTCACTAAGGGATAATATATCCATCTACTTGTAAAAATATAATTATATATTCACCTACTTGAGAATATTTTCATACTTATTCAAGATCACAACCAGTTATGAATCCAAGATTAATAATTTGTACTGCATAAAAAATTTCAGTAACACAATATTGTGAAATAGGAGGCTTTAGACTAGGCTACAATCACTACTAGAAAAACAAGAATACGTGACGGAATTTTATGACAGTTTTTAAAAACCATCACAAAAGATAGTAATTTGTGATGGACTTTTTAAGCAATCACAAAATAATAGTATATATGATGGCTCTTAGTGATGACTAATTTTGCCATCAATGTATTATAATTGTGATGGTCATGTCAATCACACCAATTTTTTTACGCAAAATAAATTTTCTTTTTGTGACGCAATAAGTCATCACTTATAGATATACCCTTTTCGTGATTGCATTTAAGCTATCGCTAATATTTTAATATAAGAAATAATCAAAACAATATTTTATGACGGTCGTGAAAATCATTAAAAAGTTAGATTTTTGTGACGACTTTTATTTGCAATTACAAAAAGAAGGTATTTTGTGATAGAATTTTCAAGCCGTCACAAAACAATACAATATATGATGGCTCTTAGTGATGACTAATTTTACCATCATTATAGAGTATTTGTGACTGCCATTGCAATCACCAAATCTTATTTGAAAGTAATTTTGTTTAGTAAGTCAAATCACATATGTTTCCTTTTATATTTTGTTTTAAAATTATAATCATGATCTGGACTTTGGTGTATTGGTAATACTCGTTATTTAGTTTGTAAATGGGAGAGGGTTCGAATCCTACAAGTATCATTTGATACAATTAATATAAATATAATTAATATAGTGAAATAAATTATACGTAAAAAGATATTCACGTTCTTACATTTGATCCTTAAAGTCTTATTTTTTTGTGATGACTTTGACAATCACAATAGATTATATGTTAATGTGATTGTATTAATCATCACAAAAACACTAAGCGTTTACGTGATTGCCAAAACCATCACGTAACACCTTTCATGATGGGCGTATACAAGACGACCATTGTGATGCTTAAAACCATCACGTATACCTTTCGTGATGATTTTCCTACTTTTTGTGATGGATTTAGGTCATCACAAATGACCATTTTTTTAGTAGTGAATCAATGTTTTAACAAACACCTTAATCCATTAAACTTCCCTCATAAAATAATAACATTAGATTCATATTGTGAAATGAAAAATACTCATTTGTTTCTTACTCATCTAAGAAACAAAACCCAATATTGAGTGAAAATTCACCTACTTGTAAATTTATAATTTTTCTCACTAAAATATAAGTGACACTTATGTGATCTATTAAAACATTGAGAGATCTAACAAAAACCAATGTAAATAATTAATATACTAAGTTTAAAACTGTATGTAATATCTGATCTCATGCATTGCATATCAAACACAAGGCTCCCACTAGCGAATGTGTACTTCAGCTTTATAATAGCTATATCAGAATTAACTTTTAATGTACCACTACTATTAAAGAATTATTAAATTCTCCAATCTCAAGGTATATCATGATCAAACTCAGTTTAGTATAGCCTCTCAATACAATTTAATTGATTTAGTTGGAATCCTCATTATTATTTTCACATGATAATAAAATAACATCTATTTTACAAGTCGATCTTTCAACATAAAGACAAAAATAGATAAGTCTTAAACTCGTTTACATTAACAATACTATGTAAAATGATCAACATATCATTAATATACACAAAAACTATCACATTATAGTTTATACAATTATATTGTTAGTGTAAACATATAAATAATTTTATATCCGATAGAATCTCAAGGTTAATATGCACATATTATCACCTAATATTTATCCACTTGAATATTTATAACTTAGTTTCAATCTCACTATTAAACTAAATCACAATAAATATTTTGGATCATATTTAGGCTAATAAAATAGGTATTTTATTTACCAAATTATTATATTGATTTTTTTCACCAAATCAATATTGCTCTTTCTAGGTTCAATTTATAACTTTGTTGAACCTTAGATAATTAATTATGTGAAATAAGTTCACACTTTAATATGATTCAAAAGTTTGTGTTTCAAAGACTTTCATTTCATAGAATTACACAACCAATTTAATTTCGCAACATGAAATTCATAAGCCTTACTATTTCTTACATAAATAAAATTATGCTCCAAATAGTTCAAAAGCTAAATTTAGTCCATAAATAAAAATCTTAAAGAATCACCCCCACACTTTTAAATAATTGAAATCTCATTGAATAATTTCACTTCACAATATTATGCTCACTACTTAAAATAAATTTTAGATTAATTAACATTTTATGTAACAATATTGTTCCTATAAATATTACTTCCACATAAGAATATTAAGGAACACTTCTCAAAACATAAAATAAGTTCTTGCATATTTTATGTATTAGTTATTCATATAAAGATTGTTTCAATATAAGAATCTTTTAGAATACCCCTACATAAGAAAACAAGCTCTTATTTTTTGAATTACATAAAATCTCAAATCTAAAAAAATATTTAATATAAGCACTTAATAAATTATACATGTAAATTTTTTAAGTATACCAACACGTAACACTTGACTCTATATAAAAAGTATAAAATTCATTATATACAAATTATAGCACAACTCATCATATTGCACAAATTTATTTGCATATAAAATATAAAAATTTATATTTACTTTCTAAGAAATTAATTTATCACACAAAATTAATTTATGTAGAAAGCAAATAAAATTCTCACACGTGAATTAGTATATCCTCAAGTATTTTTTTTGTCCCAACTTGGATAGGAAATATCATAAACAATATATCTTTTGACATTTACAATATAGAATTCATGACAATCTTCATAATAATATGAAATACTTGAACTTCACTATATTTATAAAAAAGTCAAAAAAAATTTTTTACCTCAAGTAGGATATACAAAATTCATATAATCACATTAAAATTTACAACTTCTTGGACAAAAAGTACACACAAAAAATAAATCAACATATATCAATTGTGATTATCCCAAAAACATTGTGAATAACATTTCTAAGTGTTTTCTCAATATCACAATCACATTGTATACAAGATTTATTCAACAAAATTTACTTCTACAATATCTCTTCCAACTATTAGTTGATAATTAATTTATTATCCACAAACAAAGTAATTTATCTCAAAATTCATGCATACAAATACCAAGTAATATTATACACTAAATATTACCTCAAACTTTCTATACATAATTTTGTTCAAGACGAACATAAATTTACTTTATTCTCAAAATAAATTAATTTACAACTAATTTGTTATACATAGAGACAAGTAAACTTCTCAAATTTTACTACAACTTTCTCATAATAAATTAATCTCAATTAGTATATAAAAAAGATTTGTCTCAAATTTCATACATACATATACACATCATAATATTTTATCTACTCATAAAATATTATAAACAAAATACATATATGCATAACATTAAATTTATTCCATCATGAACAAAAATTTAATTACTTTTCTTGTCTCACAAAACTAATTAATTAATTTATTACAATAAAATGGAAGTAAAATAATACTCAAACATACAATATCATCTACACATGATATAATACATAAAACATATACTTTCAAGTATATACACATACAAAATGATACACAATTATCATTTATAAAAATAAAGGCTAATGTTAAAAAACACACCTTTTAGAATTAAATCCGAAGAACAACATAATCTCTTCAGAAAGATTTCTAAGCATCAACATTTGGTGTTTTTCCATGATGATCACTCTTCATCTTCTTCGCATCAATTTACAAACATGTAAATTGTAATCTTTTTCACTTCATTTTTTCTCCACAATCTATCTTCTAACAGGAATTATCAATAAAAATAATTAGCTTAATATCTCAATATATTACTAATTATCATAAAAATTCCATTGATAAAATAGATACAAGAAAAATGATACTTATCTTTGAAAACTGTGTTGTGATCTTCCATCTCACCAAAATCATGACTCTAACAAATATTATAAAGACCTTAAGATTGTTAGAATCGTAGCTTTGTAAAGTTAAAATTGTTGTTGAAGACATGACACGGGTGATCCCTGTCCTTAATGTCTTTATCGCCCTCACCACTATCAGATTGCTAAGAGTTACAGACGATATACCTTCAGGATATATGTCAAGCCTTGGCGAATTATCTGTGATAGCAATTCACAGAAAATTCCAATAGAACACTACTTTGTAGTAGTTGTTTGTTTGTAAAAATATTGGAGAAGATAGAAAAATACATGTACAAAATCATATATGTAAACTTATGCATATATCTCATCGTATGTATATATATCAACATATATATATATATATATATATATATATATATATATATATATATATATATACACATACATATATATATATATATATATAAGTTACATAATATACTATTTAATTCTATATTTAACCATACTTCTTAATACTAAATATGTAAGTTACATACTAGTTAGTATTAATGTAGTGGTTAATTAGAATTAGCACTCAATATTTTTCTTTTGTTCCAAAAAATAAAATAAAATGGACTTCTATTAAATGGAACTAAGGAAAAATAATTTTATCAAACAATTTTGCACCTTATTAAATGTCTCACTATAGACACTAATCAAATAAAATTTTCTTTTATTCTCCACGTTGAGGACATTAATTTACACATTTTATACTTATTTAAATTATATCCACAGATGAGTTTTATCAAACTCAAATATGACATATTATAAGTCACAAAAATATAAAATAAAGTGCAATATATAACAGCAAGAGTGAGTAGTTAGTTGGGGGCTCTAAAAGAATGGAACTAACTTGCTAATCATGCTTTCTGTATGAAAAAAGTGGTTGTAATCCTTGATCGTTTATTAATTATAAAACGCATGCAATCGCAGTGTAACGTACAAAGCCTCTTCCCTCCCAATAATAGATGCTTTAATTTATAATTCATATATATACATATAGACGTACGTATATATTGGTGGAACTAACTAGGATGGGTACGGCCGCTGTAAAAGTGCCGGTGGCTGTGGTTGTGGTGGTGCTGTTAATACTCGGGGCGGCGATGGATGATCAGCATCATGTTGAGGGTCAGGAATGCATTCTTGGTTGCGGTAATAGAGTGATTGCTTGTGGCCTAGAGTGTCAAATAAGGGGAGGCGCCAACATAGTTATTTGTGTTACAAATTGTGGCCTCATAAACATAGATTGCTTGGGCTCTTGCATAAAATTACCATCGCCACCTCCACCTCCTCTTAAACTTCTACAATATCTCTGAGATCAGATAGTAAACATTCGAACTGCAATTATTTGATGGGTGTATATATATAGTACATTTCAAGGACTCACTCCCTTTAGTGATGGACCGGGCAACGGTTCGATCCGTCGCTATATCAAAGAAGTGTCGTTTTAGCTTTTAACAATAAACAACCTATAGTGACGGACCGACCGTCGCCCTGTCCGTTTCTCTAAAAAGGGTATGCCCTGATTCTTTCCCTATATATATATATATATATATATATATATATATATATATATATATATATAGTACACAGTCGTCATAGACTTAGAAAAGCTATAGCGACGGATGAGCCATCGTTATAGTCTAAAAAAATCGTCGTCATAGACGATTGCATATTACACAGCCTACACAGAAGTGTATATACATTAAGATTAGTGGTTGGTGCTATATATAGGCCTTCAAATAACCAGGCTCCAGTTATATAATATGAAGTCTAGGACAAATTAATTCTTAGCAAGTTCATGATCACTTTCCCGCCCATATACATGTATTGAATGGTACTTGTTAAATAAATAAATTCATGATTTTCACAACTCTTAATTAGTTCTTTTGAAGCTACCTACGTACTACTTCAAAATGTATTAGCTCTCTCTATTCCTCTGTGTGTGTTAATTTTACATGAATATCTTTTAATTATTTAAAAACATTTAACTTGTTTCAAGCCAAAGCTGAAAATAAGTCGAATCTGAACAATAGTACTCTTCTCAAATTCTACACGATCAGCAATTTTTTTGAAATTCATTTATATATTCGATCCAAATTTGATAGCTTTTTTTTTTGAATTCTTATTTTGACTCTAATTCATTTATAAATCTCGAATTTGACTCTGCTCAACTCATTTTTTGAATTGATCAAATTATTCATATGATTTTGGTCGAGTTTGAACTTAAGATATATAGTTCAAATAATGAAGGTAATAAAAGAAATTTCACTAAAAAAGACTTAAAACTTCATTACTTGGAATTAATATACATTATAATTAAAATTTACAAATTACAAATAATGTAGTTAACTCAAATTACATCAGCAACAACCATTTATCTCCAATTCTACATTCATATATATGCAGCAGTAGGCAGTAGCCAACTAAAGAGGGCAAAATTAAAACTTTGTAATAACTTAACAAACTTTTTAAAGGAATAAATAACTAAGTTATAAGCAACTTATATTTTATAGGCTAAAACACTAAACAAGGCATTGACCAAATAACAATAACGAATTTTGTTTAAACAAAAAATTAATAATGGACGACGCAAAGTGCTAATAAATTTGGAGATATCATATACATTGATCCGATAAGCTACGCTGCAAGAGTGAGGACTCATTCCTTGTGAGGAGGGGGGAGGGAGGGAGGGAGGGGGAGGGAGGGAGGGAGGGAGGGAGGGGGGGAGGGAGGGGGGGGGGGGAGACTGGTAGCTGCTGCTAATTAATATTCCTCCTATTCCTATTCCTATTCCACACGCATACATAATACATTACTTAACTGATCGATCCATTGACATGCGATTGTAAATAATATTGATTCCTATATTATAAAATGCTCATTGGAATCCAATTATCATAAGGTTAACTTCATGATAAATTGGTTAATTGACCAACATGCAAAGAGATTACCACCTGACCTGCGTGTCGTATTAGTCAATTAATCAAAAATACTAACCACTCCCGGCTCATTGTATGAATTAATTATCTATTTAGTACAGAAATAATTCAAACAAATGCAAAAGCTGTGGATTATGGGTACTAGGGCTGGTGACAAAACGGTAACTATGGGTACTAGGGATACATATGTAAAAGGACTACTTTTTAGGATAATTTTATGTTATCTGATATAGTCTTAATATTAGGTAAGAATCTAGTTGGGATGGTGTGATATTGAAAATGATAATAAAAAAGTAATGGTAAATTAGAAACATCGTGTCACTTTATAATACTAAAATAGAAACTTATTTTGTAACGGATTAAAAAGAAACAGAAAGGAGTATATCTATTGCATTATCACCGTCATAGTGCTGAAGGACAGGAGGTAATGGTGTGGTGTTGTTAATACTGGGAGCGGAGCGGAGCTGTGATGAATGGTCATCCTGCTGAGGGACAGCAAGCAGCGGAATGCCATATTAAAGTGGTGCCGAGTGTCAAACAGAATCCAGAAACTTACATATGAAAATAGACATTTACATATCCATATTCACAACCAGTTAAAGGCAAACATACGACAGATTTAGTTACTGGGTACGCAAGTTCGTCTTAAACAAACCTTAAGAAATGCAACTTGAAAGTGTTAACAGATCAATTAATATGTAACAGGTATTTTGTTACAAGATTTTGTACTACCCCTTTGTTTACAAAAGGAGTATCATTTATCAATTATTTTTAGTTCCAAATGGAAAGCCTTCTTAAAATTAATTTGGTGCTAGTACTAAGTGACAATGCCTTCAAATTAATTTGACTTTCACGACATCAATGTCACTAAACATTAAATAAATAAAGGAAGAAAGTTGGATCCTTAAATTTTATGAACTCATAGGACTCATTTTGTTGAATGGAGAGACTGTGACCATAGATTTAGATAAAAACGCTAACGACGATGAGGTAGAAAGAAGGGAAGTTGGTACTCACGCCATAATTGTGAATGAAAACAGAGGGCTGCTGCTATTATTCCGCACGCATACATCACTTGCAGCACCTGATCATTTGTTATAAAATTCAGTTACAGTTGCAACCGCATAATATTATTGTATAGTAAAGAGAATCAATTTAAATCACACAAATTAAATGGCAAAGCGGAGTATGGGTGCTAAGGCAGGTGAAAAAAGGATGGCTATGGTGCTGCTGTAAATATTTAGGACGCTGAGGGACAGCAGGGAGGTTACCTGTAGTTTTCGGTGTATCTCAAAGGGAGAGGAGCCTTTGACATATATTCTTGTAATTTAAAATTTTGGTCTCTCAAATTTAAGATGTTTGGGCTTGTGCATACCTGAACCACCTACACCTGAGCCATCTCCTCCTCATTTTCTTCAACTTCAAAGACTATCTGAAATCAGAGTAAAAATCATTTACACTGCAATAAATTCACCCCTAATGATTGCATGTATTATACTGATAAATAGTTGGTGCCTATAAGTCAACATAAGTAGTACTCCCAAGTCCCAGGACACATTCTAAACCTGTTTTGAAATATGTATTGGATCGGTCCGAAAACCTATTTATCCTGCACTTCATTTCCGCAAAGCTCTCTACTTTTTGTGCAGCAGTATAAATGCTAAACACCCAACTTAGAAGGGTACATGCAAATAAGGACCAAAATTAGTAATCTTAAACAATAATTTTTTCTTCCCTGCTAAAAGAATAAAGAACAAGTAAATGTTTTAATAATTCATTGATCACAAGAAGAAATAAAACCCTACACAACTCTATTTCCAGCTTACAGGGTGTAACCCTTTTGTAGTTTATATGCCTTGTTGGTCCAGATGTCCTCTTGTCGGCTCTCCTTCAACTTGAATAGACGTTCACTGATGTGGTTAAATAGTCCACCATCTTGTGACACATTTCAGTGAGCCTTCCAAATCTTTTAGCAAAATATGTATGTTATCCATTTCGTTTCTGGGTTGGAGTTCCACTGATGGAGATAAACAATTAGCTTGATTGTGCTTTGCGACTGCCCTTTTCCTCGATGCCTGATTGTGAAAATCTCTGTCTAAGAACCTGTAGAACCTCTTCTACTTTCACTTCTCTTAGAGCCAATAAAACCATGGCATGATAGAGCACATCTGCCATCTCCGATGCAGTGCGTGGCTTTTCCTCGTTTTCTTCCAGTGTTCGGCATAACTCATCAGCCTCTTCCCTGCAAGAAATATGTTCAACCTTATTTATTTTAATTTATGCAGCTCACACTCAATGACAATGGCTTAACATTAATAATCCAGCTTTGCACAGTCCTGAATGCCCAAAATCACTTTCAGAAGAAAAAAAATGTAATTCTCAGAATTTCAACAATGCAAGTCACATTACCGGATCTTTGAGCAAAGCAACTTGTTATCCAGCAATTATCGTCTTGTCCATGAGGGTTTGCCTTTTGGGGGTTCTGATATTTCTGCTTTTCTTTGGGCAATTGTGGATTCTAAAGTCTGTAATGTTGTCGATGCCAGTCAATTTTCATTAACCTAAACAAAGATAGTTATTTTACCAAATATTAAATTTAACAAAAAAAATCTTGTAAAAGAGCAAGACTTAAGGAAAATGAATAAGGTAGTGTACAAAAGGCAAAGAATGTAACCTGTGAATGATTTAGAAAATCAAAAACAGATGTGTAATAGCAAGTCTCTGATCCAGTGTGGCAAGAGGGTCCATCAGGCTTCCCCAATGTATAGTATCTACCAAAGAGTTCAATTTTTAAACTCCAAGCAAGCAGGATGATTACTTATGACTTTGTATATTTTGATCGAGCAAAACTTACTGAATCACGATCACAATCAATAAATATATCATAGATATTGATGAAATTCATAGAGGTCTCTCCTTTTGTCCATAATTTTGACCTTGACCTGCTATAAAATGTTGCCTTCTTAGAGGAAATGGTGGTCACAAGTGCATCCCTGTTGACAAAGCCTTGCATTAAAACCGCTCCTGTGTCAACATGTTGAGCTATAGCCACCGCCAAACCTTTGTCATCCCATTTCACACTATCCAACAATGTATCAAGCTGAAATGTACTTCGTTAGATACTTAATAATCATATGTTAACAAGAACAGTATAATCTATTAAAAAAATGAAGAAAAAAATAATAAAATACTTTTCAAGGAGAGTATATTTAATGTATGGCCCCTCCATTCTAAAAAAGAAAAAAGGAAAAGAGAGTACCATTTTATTTGTAAATTACAAAACAAATGGTACTCTTTAGGATGGAGGGAGAACTTATTTTCAAACTACCATTATCAGCATTGACACAAACCTGATTAAGCAAATCACATTGCAGAACAAAGCAGAACAAAACAATATAATTCATATGGCAATTGAGATACAATTTATACAACAAAGAGATACACAAGCATACAAGAAGTACAGGTGTGGTTCCAAGTCTCCAACTAACAAGCAAGCCAAAAATAACGAGTCATTGATAAACTAGATGCACCATTAAAGGGCAGTGGTAACAAAAGACCTCATTCCATTAAGTGGTAAATGGAGCCTCTATTCATGAAAGGCTTAGGCTTTACCCTGCCCCCAAAACACAAATAAAAAATATATATTCTCAAAATATAATGTCTAGGCGTAACTCGCATAATGATTGTAACTACATTACCAGGCAACAATTAACAACAGCAAGATAGGAACCCAATATTAGGCACACAAAAAAGAAGATAGGAACCCAGTGTTGGAGTTTTCCATCTCTGACTTTTCTTGTCAAGTTGTCCAAGCCATTCAGTCCCCACAACCGTTATTGTGGAAGACATCTGCCTATATCTGTTTTAAACTACAAGAAAAGAAAAACTGCAAGAAATTATAAAACTTCATGTCTATATCTTTTTAACATAATTTCCAGATGTAGCTCTCAAAATCATTGTAATTATATATCGCAACCATGGACACCATCAGAATTGGAACCCACTGCCGCAGTTTTTAATCTCTGTGGTTTCTTTTACAACACATTCAAAAGTATAACCATGGCTATGTATAACTTGACCTATGGAAAACGGAAAACTACCAAGAAAATGGGAAAAGTTTCTTGTGTTTTGCTTTTTCTCTTACTGCTTGTGCAATTTAGCTTGCATCATTGGCACTTACATCAAACACTTGAATAACCTTGTCAAACGCATACACAATCAAGTTATCAGCTAAAAATAACATGGCATACTATTTTAATAAAATTGAAACACCAAATTAGAGAAGTTGGTCATGATACGTTGGAAGGCATTTCAGATACTTTCTTTGTTTTTCAAGTTTGGGGTGTTTGTTCTTTGGCCAAAATTTCAAAACACTTCCACTACGTTTGTGAGTTTTAAAAAGTAGAGAAAGGAAAGGAGAGAAGGATAGGAATTTTTGGGAGAAACTAAAAGTCTTTTTTTAGGATTGAAAAGAAAAGAGAAGGTGGGGATTTTTGAAGCAAATTTCCTTCCAAAAATTTCTTACCAAAATTGGCAAGATTTGGGATAAATTGATCAAAAACTTGATTTACTTTCTTTTATTAACTTTTCTTTTCTCTCATAAATTTTAAATTATCTTCCTTTCTTTTCTTCTCAAACTCACAAGCACATTGTTCATGCTTAAAAAAAATAACTGAACAGTGGCAATACAAAGAGATATAGGGTCAAGAGGCAAACATAGAAATGAGGAATTAATCATTGAAAACGACAGATTTCAAACAAACCACTACTAAAAAATTAATGGAAGATTATAGATACATAGAAACTTACACATTTTACCAAAATGGAAAGATATCAAGCTCTTTATGTTGGCAGGACAATTTGGCGAAAAAAATAGCTCCATGATTTTTTTTAAAATTAAATCCCAGCTTATATAAATAACGATTAGTAGGTCTATAAGACTATAACTATAACCTATAGCATCACCATACCCACAAACAAAGGAAAGCAGCTGAAAATGAAAATGTATAGAAATAGCAGAAAAGATACATTTTTTTTATGATTAAAACTGATATATCAAAAGGAAACTACAGAATTACCTTAAATTGAATGGGACGATCTTGATTGGGCTTTTCAATGCAAGCATAAACAAGGCATCTCCGTCGGTACCCTTCTCCATTAGAACAGAGAAGTCGGCTTCGGGAAGAAATATTCAGCGATTGAATGCAATTGAAATTCATAGTAGCCACCATAATTCCTGTTCAGGTACTAAACCTCGCCTGATTAAAGAAAAGAGAATCTTTAGTTTAAAAATCCTACGAAATTCTCATGGATTGAAGCAACAACGAGTCAAATTGGGGAAATGAAAAGGAGGAAATATATATATATAACTAGAATTCCAACCCGTGAAAATTAGATACCATGTCAATTAATCACCAAGAAACACATGATTGTATATATATATATTGTTTGAATCAATGAATGGTATTGTTTGAGCTACTAAACTCTATTATTTAATAAAGGAATACTAACTAAAATATTTTAGAAGAAAATGATATTACAGAATACACTTTTCCTTGAGGTTGTAGATCTAATTGAAGTAGCTTTCAAGCTTTAAACTCATAACACCACAACATTATTTTTGTATCTAAATTGATTTGTATGAGATTACTAACTTATTTATTTAAACAAAGTTATTCAAGGTTTCTTAACAAATAGCTAGAAGAAATGCACCAAATACATTACTACAAAAAAAATATTTTGGTGACCTCTATGCTCATTTTATATCATCTACATATTTCATTAAGTGCATTTAAAACAGAGATCAATAGAATAGAGGCACGGTAGAAACTGAAGTTATTCCGCCATCAATACATCAAACAAAAAGTTGATAAAATTGATTCCGACAATCAACAATTGCAGCTAGGCCCAAAAAAACACAAAAGAAAAGATTCATAAATACTAAAATAAAAAATATATAGCCCGTAATTCCTTAGATTGGTATATTCATAGTTGTCAAGGCGCCTCGTCGAGGAATGACGGTAGCTAACCGTCAGGACGCCTAAGCGCCCACCATGACGTTCGTATGGCAATAAGTCGTTCACAGAGTAACATTTATATATTATTTATTTTTCTTTAAAAGTACATTGAAAAATGAAATTTATATACATTAAAACTCAAAACATATTTATTAACAATAATATTTATTTTTTATTGTTAATCTTAAAATAGTATTTATTTTTTATGAATAATAAATATAATAATTTAATAGAAATATCAAAAATAAAAGTTAAATTATTATTGATTATCTTAAACAATATTTAATTTTTATAAATAATAAATATAATATATTATAGTATAAGTAACAAATAAATATTATACTATGCAAAGTATTTAATATTAACTGCATGTCATGTAAAGTAACTAATAGTGATAGTGATAGTGATAGTACCAAAGCATGTTTAGATATACACATGTAGATGAATATATAACATTATTTTTATCCTTCCACTCATCAACATAATGGGACAAGTGTTACAAGTGTTATGTATTAAATGACCAGCTTTCCAACCCATTATCCTTAGTCTGAGATTATCTTTTCACTTATCACCATAGTGGGACAAGTGTTATGTATTAAATGACCAGCTATCCAACCCATTATCCTAAGTCTGTAACATATTATATAATCACAACTATAGTTGTGAGTAAACTGTAAATATATTATATAATCATAATTGTGGTCGTCATCGCCTTGTCGGTCGGAGCTATCAGCCACTCGCCAATCTCTCGCTTTCCTCCTACTCTTCTACTGCTACGATTTCTCTTCTACTGTTGCGATTAGGGCTAGCTGCAAATCTCAAAACGTCATTTTTTTTAACCCATCACAACAAATTCAAGTCGCTCGCTCAACTCGTTTAAGTCATCAAGTCATCAACGAATCAACGACTTGATTTCTTAAGCACCCGACTTACAAACCTCCACCAAGTCTCCCTGTCCTCTTGCCTTCCCCGACCGACTGAACACCTAGGCGACACCTTAACAACTATGAATATATTTTGAATTTTTCAAGTCAATTTGTTAAAATCTTAAATTTTAATATTTATATGATTCGTTTTTAAGTTTTGAAAACAGAAAATATGATAACTCGAAGTACATTTTAGTTAGTTTATTTAATTGATTGAACTAAAACCAAATAAACTTATAGTGAGTTTAACCTTCAGGATTTAAAAATTTTAGTCTAAATAGTCAATATATCTCTAATGTTGGAGACTTGGAGTAGAGGTAGTATTTATTTTCAAGCCAATATAACTAATTGTCCAATCTAAGTATATTTTTCATCTTTTAAGACTGAAAATACATACATCTATTAGATTTTCTTAATTTTTTGGCATTTTTTTACTCCAAAACCAAAAAAAATATATAAACATGCAAAATACAATATGAAAATTTTAAACCTTTTTCAACTTTTACGTTTAGGAAATCTCCATAGACAGAAAGAATAGGGTTTAAAGCTCTCACCACAAGTTTTAGTTTAGTTGAAGTTTTAGTTCTGGTAAAAGACCTTTACCTTAAATTATGTCTTTTAAGCAAAACATTTTGGGATTGAAGTATATACTTTTATAACCAAAGGTACTATAAATAATATGTAATTTAAACATAAGCAAACCTGAGAGAGTTCTTTAGTGACATTTCAATTACTAAACTCCATAACTAAATGCAATATAAATTTAAATCATGATCATTGAATAGTGAATTTTTTTCCAATACCTACGCTTCGATGCAAGTTTAAAGTTACCAGATACACAGATATGATAGAAGATACCTTAAACGTGGTATAGCTTGTAACTAATATCAAGATATATTGATTGAGGAGAAAGCAAGTGCAAGAATAGTTTTTACCTGCAAGAATGATACCACAATCAAATAATAACAAAATTTTAAACCAAAAATTATTATATTCTTGCAACCAAAGTTTTAAACTTCTTCAGCCAATCATACATGTCCATATATTACATATTACTTAAATCATCACTTATTTGAATCTGAATATTGAAATACCAATGGATATCTTCAACTACTTCCGTAAACTAAAGCAAAAACTCTACTCTCTTTTTTTCAATATTTAGAGGGCAATACATATAGTAATTTCGTAATCTCTGTGTAATTATCATAATACCATTTTCAGGCCAAATCATACTTGAGTACTAATTTTAAGGATATATTCTTTGAGATTCAATATCTTAAATCCCTTTCCATGTGTATGTATGCAACTTAACCAAGCTTGGAAGGTTCCTAATAAAAACACGCATATTCTAACTTAGAACCCACCAACAAAGAAAACTAAAAAGAAACTAAATTTCCACTTGGACAAATCAAATCCCAAAAAAAATCAATCTTTCATGAAGAATTTAAGAACCTGTAAAATTAAAAGAACACAGAGACTAAAAACAGAACTTTAACTCTGCCATAAAAATGAAACCTATAGTCACATAAGAGAAAAGGTGTTACGAGCATTTATAACAACTCAAACAATCTGAATTAAAATACTAAGTATCTTTTTTTTCTTTTTTTCCTAAAGATAGATATTAAGCATATTTATTGAAAAAATATTAAGCATCTTCCTGAACAACAGATACCATTATGATGTATATCAGCCAGACTAAATTGAAAGACTGGAAATTTTTCTTCAGGAAACAACTATAATTATAATAAGACATTATTAAATAATAACCTAATAATATAGCTTAATGATTAGTACACTAACAATCATTGAATTGGCAAGGTATGAATTAATATGAAATTCAAGGTGAAAAGAACAGTAACTATTATGAGAAATAAATCAAAACAATTGAATGTCTGTAATGGAGGTTATATGTTTCTCTTCTTATTGGCATTTTATCAAACACGGAATCTGTAACATAGCATAATTTATAGTTTGCATTGAGGGTTATCCATTTTTTACGAAAACCATAATTTATAAGTAAAGACTAACATTTAGGAAATAACAAATCACTGAAAGTAACGCGCGCGCGCGCACACACACACACACACACATATATATATATATATATAGATTTCATCTATGGCAACCGGTTGTCATGGACATTGTTCTAACAACCTCTTTTCGGACCGTTGATTAACTTATTGAAAGGCTAAGATTGAAACATAAATAACTCCCGACCGCTACAAGCTCTTCCGGTTGTTAATAAAAAAAAACACCCCAGCCGGCACAAGCTCTCACTGCTTGGCAGACTCACCTATGTAAAACTCTCACGCCTTTTTGTATTACATAGTTTTACACTAATTTTCACTTCTTAATATTATATTAAATACTAATATTACAAAATATTGTATTAATATTAATATTATAAAATATTATATTAATAATATTACAAAATATTATTATTAATATTTTATATAATAATATTATTATTATAAATATTAATAATAGTGTATTAATATTAATATTATTAATATTTTATAATACTAATATTATTAATATAAATAATATTAATGATTTTGTAATAATATTTAGTTAATGATTTTGTAATAATATTTATTTTAAGATAATATTATTACAAAATTATTAACTAAACTCAACCGGCACAAGTTCTCACGGTTGAGTTTTTTTTTTCTATGTCATTTTGGTTTTCATTCACATTCAGTTTATTTTAATATTTAATTTAAAAGTTTAAGTTAATAATTTTGTGCAAACTGTGAATCAAATATGATCCCGATGGTGCAAGGAGGATCAGCCGAATTCACCTTATGCCTAATTTGTCTCACACTTCGATAACGATAACTATGCATTACTTTATTTTGTTCAAGTGTTGAGTTCGGATTATATCATCATTGTTTTTAACTGTTATATAATTTACTTGATTATTAACTAACAGTTTAAGATAAAGGCACTTGTACATTTTTCGCGTTGATGAATGATGAATTATTGACAAGAAATGTTCACCCAGAAGTAATAAGGCATGAAGGTGATATTTCATTAATATTAACTATTCACAAAAAGTTAGAATTTTTGCAGAAAGTTCTACAGCTAAAGGTAAAGGGGAGGTCATCTTCAGGCTTCTTCCTTGTCATCATAGCCGACTAAAGAGACTAGAAGAGGTTGATCTACCTTGGCCGCGATAAACTTTTTCTTGCCTTTACTTCGGCAGATTTCATATCCTTTGGCATACATATGGACGATCTCATCGTTCAGCTCAGTGGATTTCTTGTATGCTGCCTGGATTTCCTTACGAAGGTCTTCGGTCAGTGGCGGACCCAAATTCCTAAGGGCCCGAAGCTCTTTGAGCTCTTCTTCAAGCTTCTGACGATGTGCCACGAGTTACGAAGGATCCGGAATCGATATCAAATCCCTGATATATCAATGATGACCCGATTTTCGAGTGGCGTTCTCCCTTCGAGAGGCATCCTCTTCGGCTTCTTTGTATTTGGGACGGAGGCACCCGAAGATAACGTTTTCTTGAAAATGACCATTATTAGTCAATCAATTCAAATTGATGGGTAGCGATGTAAACGGATAAGTCAACATATCAAATTCCTTTTGTTCGGTATTTCATTCCTTCGTCCATCAGGTCCATGATGGAACTATTGCCGAATCGATGATCATCGGTATCACGAACGCATGCTATTAGAGGTCGACATGGGAATTTCTCATTGGATTCTGGCAGATAGTGAGGGATCTCATCGATATGCGCTCTACTTGATCTTCGGGCTCTTTGTTAAAAACCACAATTTCAACCAGGGTGTCCGAAGGAAGATCGGCTTCTGTGGGAGGTACTTGTGGCTCTTCGACGGTTGGAGGAGTTATTTGGATTTTCCTCTTTTTTGCACGAAGGACTCAGGTCCGTTCATCAAGAGGCATATCGAGGAAGCCCTCGTTGTAAGTTTGTGTGATGGGTTGTTTTGATTTTCAGCCAGTTTATTTTCTTTGGCGAGGTTAGCTTGTCCCTTCAGTGGAAGTCGGTTCTGTTGCTTGAGCTTCAGTAGTTAAAAGAGCTTCAGTGAGCCTCGGTGAGCTATATTTTGGGCCTTTATTATCATTCCTTTTGCCTTAGACCGATGTCATTTATACTCTTTCATTAAACATCCTGTTTAATAAAAGGCTGGGGGGCAATGTTGGGCCATGATATTTTAGATATTAGGCCCAAAGGGCTTGGGCCGAGCTACTTGGTTAATCTACCGGGTCATTTCAGTTGGGCCCGATCAGTTGGGTCTTCTTTGTTGGGTCGGGTCAGTGGGCTGACCCAGCAGATATTTAAAATATCTTCACTTGGGTTTTGACCGGTGATGATGACAAAGATAATGGCTGACTGATATCCTACATCGCATTAATGAGGATTGGACAGTCGAATTGGACAGTCGGCCAGCGGTGGACAAAGGGGATGAGATCAACATGTAAGCCATCTGCAGTAGGTGGTGTCAGGAGGGTCGGTTGCACGCAAAACCGGATCTTGTAGTATATCATAGCGAGGAGGTCGTCCAAGAAAAGGTAACTCGTAATTTTATCTCTCTCAATAAACTAGATATTTTATCCTTCATTGTTAATTCTTGTGATCGCCTGTACTGACTCTCACACCTGAGCTATCCCCTGACGGTCGAAGCCGTTAAGCTTTTGGTGTTGATCATATTTATTGTGCAGGATCAAAATGTTTTTATGTGATTGGGACGTAGCAAAAAATCTTAGCGTTAACAGAATTCAAAAGCACTTAAATTTTATTAACTTACAACAATTTTTTTCAAGTCCGAAGTCACAACGGGGTGAGTTTAGAGTTTGGTTTCTTGTGGGTCCGCACTCATGATTTGGCTAAATTAAAAGGCTTTATCCTTGGTTTTTGCTTTGTTACTTGGCATGAGGTATATATTTGCATAATACATATAGGAAATTATTAAATCTATAATAGAAATATTATTTTTATAATAAAAGTGTCGTTATAGATCATATAGCGACGATTTTTATCGTTACTATATATTTACAGCGATACTTTTATTTTAAAAATAATAAAAAGTGCTGAATTTCAAAATTACTTGCATATAAAGTATCCATGTGATAAAAGGCAGTAAGAAAGAGAGACCAGCTCTTCTGTCCCTAATTTTTCTGTCCTCTTGTGTTTTTTCATTTAAATTTTGATATTTAATCTCTTACTTAACACTAATTAATTTTAAAATTAAATAAAATGATATGTGTCAAAATTTAAGTGAGGGACACAAGAAGGACATGAAATTTAACAACATAGGATTTGCTCTCCAAAAAAGAATGCCAACTAGGCCTTGTGTCATTTGGCTAACAACTTGGTAGATGAAGTCTCCGGAGATGAAAATAAAGCAACAACAAATGTCATGTGCCTTTTTTGTTTTGGCCGAGTAAGGTGAGTTGATGACTTTCATAGTTCGATAACCGGTTTGATACAGTTAGAATCGGTTCGGTACAATTATTTATCGATGCACAGTCCTATAATAATATGTATGTTGCGAGAGAGAGAAAAAGGACATAGGTTTTTTGCCTATTTAATCTGCAAGGTTGGTAAATGAAAATACTAGAAGAAAGGATCTCATTCGAGAAATGGGTGGAAATTATAGAAATCTCATCTGGAAAAATGGTGGAAGAGAGAGAAAAAAATATTAAATAAGTAGGTGTGTTATTTGTGTTTCATCGTGTCGTTGTTGTGGTAAAATAATTTGAATGTGTATTCAAATTAAAATATCTTTACATTTTTTCAGTTTATTATAGTGAATTTTTCAAATATCGTCTTATGATTTTTACTTGTTAGTTTTAGAGAGTTTTTCACGTAAAAATTTGGGTGTCGTGTTCTTGGTTATTTCTATATTATTATTTTTTGAAGTGATTATTATTTTTATAAAACCGCAAATTTAATTTGTTTGATATATATTGTTGGGTTTATCAAAGACAAATGTACATTTTATTTAAATTTAACTAATTTAATTCACAAACACAATTTTGTACTCGTTTTAATCGTCTAATATAACTATTACTATAGTCTTATTTTGATATGTCTCAATTATACAATATATATATATATATATATATATATATATATATATATATCACTTAAACCACATCTTATATACATTTTATTTACATCTAATATGTCCCCATATTAATCATATACTATTCAATTTTTGTATTTAAAGAACACTTTACAATAAAAAAACTCTCAACTATAACATCGTGTTAAAATTCGTGCACAAACACGAATTGAGGCTAATTTTGTCCATAATTTATTTATTGGGGCTAGTTTTATCCATAAATTATTTAAAAATTTGTGTTAATATTTATTAGGGCTAATTTTGTCCATAAATTGAAGGAGTACAATATTTATTATAACATCTCAATCTGAATAATCTATCTTCAATATTCATGCACCGAAAAAATTTCACAACAAAAAAAGAAATCTACCACATTGAGAACAAAATCTCCCAATAGAAGGTAATAAAATCATTTTAAAATGATAAGAAATTATATTGTACTCCTTCAATTTCAAATTTTATGATCATTCAGATAAAATTTTTAAATAACTCAGAGTTAAAATGATAAAAAGTGTCATTTAGATGTTTTACATTTTTTAGTTATCAAATAATTTTTTAGATTCATATATTATTTCATTCAGATAATCTAATTTATTAAGATATATTAATCATTCAGATCTTAATTACTTCAATTTTATCAAACACTTACCTTAGTTCCTTTTATCTTATCTTTATTAAAGTAAATAAAAACTTTTATCTTATCTTTATTAAAGTAAATAAAAAATCATTGAAGCAAGAAGATCAGATTCGGGAAAGATATATATTATTGGTACATTAATTTTAAATAATTAATTTTTTTTCAATAAAAATTAATTTATATAAATAGTGAGTGAACCCCTTTCTATCTGTAAGAATATTTTTATGTGTATAATTTATGTAAATAGTATTACTCTTTTACTTTTGAGTAGTAATAGATTTCGAGAGCAGATCCTCTGTTCTTATTTTTTCTGTCTTCCTTGTGTCTTTCCACTTAAATTTTGACATATAACTTTTTACTTAACACTAATTAATTTTAAAATTAAATAAAAGGTCATATGTCAAAATTTAAGTGGAGCGCGACAGAAAAAATGGAGACAGAAGATCTGCTCTCATATATTTCATAGGATCTACTATATCTAAGCACGATCAAATAATTATAAAATAATGTTATTATCACATAATAGTAGCTGATATAATGTTTATATACTAGCTGGGTCCCGTGCCTCCGGCACTGTATGGACAATATGATTTATCTCAAACTTTGAACGACCAAAATAATTTATTGAGTGAGCGGAAAATTTAAAGTCATTTGTATTTTATTAAATTATTATTAGATTATTAGATAGATAGATGTATTTTATTAGATAGATATATGAACGGTGGGATTTATCTCAAACTTTGGACGGTCCAAATGATTTATTGAGTGAGCGGGAAATTCAAAATCACTTGTATTTTATTAGATAGATATTATTAGATTATTAGATAGATAGATGTATTTTATTAGATAGATGTATGAACGGTGGGATTTATCCCAAATTTTGAACGGCCCAGATGATTTATTGAGTGAGCGGGAAATTCAAAATCATTTGTATTTTATTAGATATATATATATATATATATATATATATATATATATATATATATATATATATATATACAGAATGGATCCTGTCCGGACTCCCGGACAGGACCCAAAAATTTTTTTTTTTTTTTTTTTTTTGTAGAACAACTAAAAAAAAAAAAAAATTTATGGAATTGAAATTTTTCAATAATACAGTGTTTTGGGTGTGTTTTTAACACCCACACCAACCAATGTATGTACAGTCTGCCCAGACTGTACAGACATGTTTCGTTATAGGCATCCAAATCACACCCAAAACACTGTATTATTGAAAAATTTCAGTTCCATAAATTTTTTTTTTTTTTTTTTTTGTTGTTTCAAAAAAAAAAAAGCAAAAAAAAAAAAAAAAAAAGGTCCGGATTTTGTTAAAATCCGGACTCCCGGACCAGATCCGGTCCCTATATATATATATATATATATATATATATTTGTAGGTCGTATATGTCATACGGGAATTTCCGGTATTCATATGTGTATGTAAGCATTACTTGACTCTTATGTGATAGTAGTATAGTTGATAATTATAAAATCATGATTGCAACAATCACAATTCACACTTAAACAGTACCAGGAGCAGTGGAAAGAAAAGTGATTGAAAATTTGAAATTAAAGGACATACATGAGCTAATCTACTCGTCCTCGTTCTAGACTCCTAGTCCTCGTCCATAATGTAGATCACTTTCCCTTTTCATTTAGCAATTATATTAGGGTTTCTTTCCAAGAAGACGACGATGTTCCTTGATCGAGAAAACGTTGTTAATTTCAACAGTAAGATGAACAACAGTCAAGAATCAGATCTGCCGTCCCAAATAAGAAGAAATCGGGACGGAGACACTTGTTTCAAGTGTAAAGAACAAGGCCATTGGTCCGTCGATTGCCCCAACAAAACACCTGAAAATTTTCGTACTCCTCCTTCTAGTCCCGTGCCACTCTTTATGGGAGGCTTAGAGTATTCCGCACTTTCTTTTCTTTGCCCTGGTTGTGGTATTGGTTGTGCACTCAGGACCTCTAGAACTTCTAAGAATCCTAATCGGAAATTCTACAGTTGTCCGGTTAGTTGCTGTTATTACTTATTCATATATAGTTGATTGTAATTTATGAGCTTTCTGTTTTGCAGGATAAAAGTTGTAATAGTTTTAGGTGGGAAGATGAAGTGGCTATGGAAGAACTTATAAATGTGCCAAAATGCGGTTGTGGGGCGGGATTTTGTCGTCTATGTATTGATACAAGTGGGACTAATGCTGGTCGCAAGTACTTTGCCTGCCCTATTAAAAAGGTAATTATTTTCCCAGAGACTCTGGTTCATTCTTTCCTTTTCTGTTTATATTAGGCTTAGTGGAGTGAAATTGTTTGTGAGCATGTATGATCTGCTAATTGATCTTTGGGTCTGGTAATAATTTATCATTTTCCTAGTAAGCCTTTTATTGCGGTTTATTATGTTGTCACTCTGAAATACAAACAAAAATAACCAATAATCAGTTTACTTGGAAGAATATAATTCTCAGTATTGAACCCGCTTTGTTGTTGTGTTTTGAATAATCAAATGTGATGCGGTTCATCCATTTTGCTAATTAAAATGCGTTTCTCCACCAAAGTATTATGACAATGTGTAGCTTCAGTGAGGATGAAACGATATCAAAATATAAATTTTCTCCCTTTTTTGTGAGAGCTTTCTATTGAATGATGATGTCGCTTTAATACTTAAAGTCCTATTTCTAGGATACTTGATGTTAAATTATGAGCTACATTGATGGAAAGGAAAGAAAGTGAAATCATTCATTGGCTTGCTTGTTAAGAACAACTAATATTGGAATGACAGCAAGCTGCCTCACTGGTGAAACTTGTATAATTTTTTATATTTAAAAGCTTCTAAATTCAGAGCCATCCTCATTATTTCTGGCATGGTCTTGGCTGAATTCAGAAATTTAAGACATACAAACAAGCCTTGCGAGCACATTTCATTTACAAATATAATTGGCTACATATCCATTTACGACATGTATTCGATATTGCAGTCAATATGTAGGAGCAGTTGACATGCAACAAACAGGCGAAAACTTTACAGGCAGGAAATGGAATGGAAGAATAATTATATTTTTGTAATACAACATTGTCTAATTCCTAAAATTAGTAACAATAAAGTTAGAATTGGGAACTAGGTTTCCAGAACTTTGTAACCACTGTCAAAGCTATGAGAAAGGTAGAATAATATAGGTTATGTATAATTGTGAACTTCTATATTTGTTACATTTTCACAAGATTGTAAATTCATTTTCTTTTAGGGACAAGGAGCTTGTTCATTTTTCAAGTTGATTGATACTGAATTATTGACAAGAAACGATCACAAGGATGAAAGAATCATTTCCCCTCAGTCTGCAATTATGGATCACGGTGATACCAGCCCTGCAAAAAGCGTTCGAGATGGGAACGTCAGTCACAAAAGAGTGGAGATCGAGTCCAATACTGTGGACACTGCTCCATATTCTCAAAATCAGGGGGCATTATCTGGCCAGTTAAAGAGAGCTCAACTGATGGAAATGGAGTTGGAGGGTGAAAAAGATACATCAAATGAACCTCTAAGAAAACACAACAAACGGTTACGACATGGTGATCCACCATATGATGGTTCTTCTCTCAACTCTGTCATTGAATGCATCGACATGCCATGCAAGGATTCAATTCATCTCAGGCAGGTGGAGTTTTTGAGACAGATCTCTATCGAGGGAATTGCTTTGGCAGGTGTTGTTTTCTCTCTATCTCTCCCTATTTTGTTTTCCCCCCCATTTTTTTTCTTTGTTCAATCGATTCTGCTAATTTCTTATTTGATTGTTCTTTACTAATAGAAGTCTGTTTTATGTTTACTGTGTTTTCTACTAAATCGTAAAAAGTGTCTTCTGTGTATACTTTTATCAATTTCTTGTTTTTATTCATGTAGTTTCCTCCACTTCTTCCGACTCCTTTTTCTATCCAAGCAACTTGTTGCAACTAAGGGAGGATTGGATGGTGACTGCTGCAACAAATCTGAATATAGGTCTGTTTGAGGGTTGGTGGGGTAGGTTAGCTCATTGTCCGTCACGGTGTTTGATATTTCCTGCACCAAAGCCTTTCTTTTGCTGTGAGTAAGGGTATTTGTATTTACTTGTCTATTTTTCTCAACTCTAGTTGCTAGAGTTCTAGTTTGAGTATGTATACTAAGGTGGGATATTCTTCTTATCCTTCTCTTTCTGCAGGCATTTTCCCTTCTTATGATCCTATTTTTGTTCCTCAAAGTGGGGATAGCTATGATTTTCAGCCATCAAGTCTAAGAAGTCTTCCGGGGATTCATCAAGTCAGTGTTATGAAAGGTGCAATATCTGGGGGGTTTGCTACATTAGCAAGAGACCTTCAGAACAAGCTTATTTCTCTTCTAGAGTCGACAGATTGCGACGAGCACAATTCTATGGGACGGGAGGCAAGAATTGTTTTTGCTGCACTCGATCAACTGCAAATTGGTTGTCAACCATTTCGTGAGCGAGTCGAAGAATTCATCAAGTATGCAGCTACTTTAGCTGAAATTGAAGGCTCTATCCGCAATGACCAGACTTCTTATGAACTTGAAGAGCACTACAATTGCAAGAAAAATCATTTTGATGATATTTCACATGATTATCACGAGGCTAAGGCAGATTTGGAGACCTCCAGAGAACGCCTTCAATCTCTTCGTGAAGAGGCTTCTCATGTCAGGGACATGCTTTTCCAAGTTGAGACCGAGTTGTCTTGCTGTGTGGTTGAGAATCAGTATCATGAGACTCGCTTTGTCCAGATCTCTAAAGAATTGATGGAGTCTGAGGAAGCTTATCAGGTTGCGTTTGTGGCTGCTGAAGAAGCTTTGAAAATTTCTCAGCAGAAGAAAGAAGAAAAAAAAGCTGCAGAGTTGGCATTTAAGAAGGCAAGGTTTCAGCTTCGGCTTATCATGTAGTAAAATAAAAGTTTCATGTTGTTGTATAGTAGGTAGGTGTTGTATAATAGGTGAGGGTGAGGGTGAGGGTGAGGGTGAGGGTGAGGGTGAGGAACTCCCTTTTTATGATTATGTAAATTAGGTAATACTACCTTTGATCTAAATAAATATTTTCCACCTTTGAGGGGAGGGAGCCGGAAGCCCTCTAACTCTGCAATTATGTATGCATGTATAACTTAATTGTATGTGGTTATGGAAAACTTTTTGTTGTATGTTTTATTTCTTTTTAATTATCCAATGAAAATTAAAAATTCTATGGACATAGAAATTGGACATGAGTGTATTTAAATTTTATTTAATTATATTTTGATCTTCGGATAAAAATATAAATAAATAAAATTTAAATATATTCATATTTAATTTTTATGTAATTTCTTTCAACAATTTAACTACCGTTATGGACTCCTCAAGTCCCTATTATTGCTTCATTTTACTAAACCGGCAATATAACAGGCCCACCCCAATACAATCTAAAGACCGTGACAGGCCCAAACTTGGTTTAAATTTGGACGACTACGATCTAAATACCTTTGAATCTGACGGCTATAGCCACCCTATTTCATTGTTATAAATACTACTAGTGAATATTAGGGTTTTTTCTTCTGCTGACTAAAACTAAAACCTCGCAGTTGTTATCTCTTCCAGGCTTCTCGGAGAAGGAGAAGGAGAAGAAGAAGGAGAAGGAGGAGGAGGAGGAGAAGAAGAAGAATATGGTCAGTATTACATCTTTTTTCTGTTGAATCTTGTTTGCGTTTTATTTCATTCAATTTTCAGAGATTCAAACGCTTGATGAATAATTTATTTTTTGTAAGCCATTGACATAAGTTTATGTATTTTTTCTTTGATATATTTAAAATTTCGTAGACTCTCTCAAACGATATCGATCTACTTCACCCGCCGGCTGAGGTGGAGAAGAGGAAGCACAAGCTCAAGCGTCTCGTCCAAACCCCCAACTCTTTCTTCATGGTATTTTGCGATTAACATTTCGTCGTTAATTTTTGAAAATTATTATTTGATTTGTATTATTTATGGTTAATTTGTTATTGATTTTTTGTTTTGAATATTGTTTTCTTAGGATGTGAAATGCCAAGGCTGCTTTAGCATGTAAGTTGTGTAAAACGCATTTACATTGTGTTAAGTGATTTAATATTTAAGTTTATTGGTTATGTATGTTGGTGATAATTGCAGAACCACTGTGTTTAGCCACTCCCAAACGGTTGTGGTATGCGGCAACTGCCAGACGGTGTTATGCCAGCCAACTGGTGGCCGTGCTAGGCTCACTGAGGGATCCTCTTTTAGGAGAAAGAACGATTGATGGATGCTTCAAATTTGGTCAGTCCATTGAGAGATGAAGCAACTTTTTGTTCTAAGAACTTTCATATGTTATTGTGGTAAATCATGGAAGAAGACTTTATCAAGATGTCTTAGGATGCTTATTTTGGTACTTTATTGGTTGAATTGATTGGTTCTGTTTAGAAGATGAAACTTTTTGCTAGTGTTATGAATGGAAGTCTGAATTATAATTTTATACCTGTTTTACCCTTTTGTGTCATAAGTTTTTTACCCTATTAATTTTTTTGGCTATGTAAATGCTTAGTTATTGGTTTGAATATATGGACTTGCCATAAATGAGTCCTTTCTTTCGACATGTGGACGTGTGATTGTATATGTAACTACTCAAATTATCTCCATTTTGGTAGTACATTGAGGTCCAAACACTCCACACGCTGGAAATCTCATTCACCAACAGATATAAATGAACATGATAAAGCAGTATTTGAGATACTCTTTCCCCTCCTAGATGAGAGATTAGGACAAAATTGTGGTGCATTTCATGTTTCCTACAAGGAACTACGCATATTCAGTGCACTTGCTACCTAATAATAAGAATAGCTAACTCAAATCGTTTACTTTGATGTCAGTAGTGTTGAAGAATTATAGGTATAATAGAATACCTTTATTTTTGTTACTACTGCTTAAAAGTGTTTCTGTATCTTGATGCTGTACGGAAGAAAAGTTGATTACTAATTTTGTATTGTTATTTAGAGAGAAATGTTGAGTTATTAATGAAATTAGTTAGTAGGATATTATAGTATTAGCTTTTCATTAGGAGAGTTTTAATTGTAGTACTTATTTCAATTAGGAGAGTTTATTATAATAGTAGATTTTAGTTAGGAGATTGTTTCCTTTTTAAATTAGGCAATTATTGAGTTTTCTATTTAAGCATTGTAATACTTCATTATTTTTAGATTATTGAATATATTGATTTGAGATTAAAGTTGTGTGTTTTGTGTGTGTTTCTTTATTGATTCTGTGCGGAGATAGGTACTCTTATTTCTTCTTCCTGTCGTGTCCTACATCACAACTTTTGTTTGTTGCTTTGTATATATGTAGAATTGGAAGCCATATAGTAATTAATTCTCTTTTGAGATACAAATTATTCCTTCATTTTTTATGAGTGTTTAAGATTGGATCCAGTTCATAAAGATAGTGTATGCGAGTGGAGATCATTTAATAATTGTACCAAGAATTCTTTCAAATTATGCCTCTCATAGTGCTAATTTTTTTGTGTTCATAAACATGTGATTATGCTAGTATTCGCTATGCCATAAAAATGTATCTCTTAATTGATACGTGTTCTGCTAATATGGTCCTGAGATTCTGTATATCATTTAGTTGATGGCTACCTCATCCACAACAGTGAGTTTGTAATATGTATTAGTTAGCAATTCCCGCAGTTGAATCTCTTCCTCAGTAGTAACCAATATCAGAGTCCTTATAATAATAATACATGATATAATGTAACTTATTCTTATTATTAGGTAGAAGTGCTGAATATGAGTAGCAAGTAACTTGTAGGAAACATGAAATGCACCTCAATTTTGTCCTAATCTCTCATATATGGGTTGTTAAAGCGAGTATCAAATTCTGGTTTATCATGTTCATGTATAACTGTTGCAATGGTGAAAATGAGATTTCCAGTGTGGGTATTGCTATCCTTTAGTTTTCAATTTACTTGGGGTGGTATTTCTTTTCAGGTTTCAATTTCTTCTTACAACTTCTTTTATTAATAAGTATTGTATCAAATTCTGGTTTATCATGTTCATGTATAGCTGTTGCAATGGTGAAAATGAGATTTCCAGTGTGGGTATTGCTATCCTTTAGTTTTCAATTTACTTGGGGTGGTTTTTCTTTTCAGGTTTCAATTTCTTCTTAAAACTTCTTTTATTAATAAGTACAAGGTTAATTAATTAATGATTTTTTATTACTTTATTTTACTGATTAATAAGTACTATGAATAAGGATAATTAGTAATTAGGATAATTAGTAATTAGGATAATCAGTAATGTAGTGGTGGGCCTCATCTCTGTCATTCACTTTAATTTTGGACGGCCGGATAACAGTTAGTTGAAACAGTGTTTAGAACAAACGTTTTTCATGAATCATTTTTCACACATATATATATATAACCGATCAGGTGAGGGCTCCCTTATTTTGTTAAAATGCGGATTATTTTATTTTTAAAATAACTAAAAAAAAGTTAAATATTTTATGAAACTGAAATTTTTTCATAATACAATGTTTTCGGCGTGATTTGGATACCTATATCAAAAAATGTATGTACAGTCTGCATAAATTGTACATACATTTTTTGTTATACGTATTCAAATCACATCCAAACACTGTATTATGAAAAAATTTCAGTTCCATAAAATATTAAAAAAAAATTAGTTTTTTTTTTAAAAAAAAACCTAAAACAAAAACAAACAAAAAAGTTCGCATTTTAAGAAATTAAAGGCTCTCTTATAGAAATTGGACTGTATATATATATATATATATATAATTATTGACAACATTATGCATACGGTTAATACTTTTGCGGACCCTTATTTTGTTGTCAATTTCTTCAACATGGCCAAGTAGACAATGTTTAATACTTGTATGAAAAAATGGTTTTGGCAATCTTTTTTGTAAACAATTGTCTTGCTCAAAATTGCATTTAGTTTGAACTAGACTTTGTGGCTCTCCACGGATCAGTGAGTTTTATAACCATTGTCATTTGCTTAATTACTTGATTACTTATTTATATTGATCAGAGCAAAATTGAAATAAATGTCAATAATATGTACATAAGTGGGTGATACTTTATAGGGTCCTTTACACTAATATACAATATTTAGAAAGTAATTACAAAAATAAAACACGCACAACATAATTACAAAAATAAAACAACACAACATAATGTTGCTAAAATCACGTATACGTCAGTTACGGACTCTCCTATATGCAACTAACCACTCCTAAAATCAAGCAACTGAACAAAACATGCAACTTTGATACCGGAGAAATCCAAATCTTCACCACTGCGCGACACACCACTGAGATCGGAGAAGACGAAGCTTTTCGTCGCGACACACCACTGCAGTAATCTTGCATCTCTAAGAAGAAAATTGTTGTCCCGACTAATCTGTAAGATCGAAAATAGCATACAAAATCAACGCCGCCTTCAAGATCAGTAACCAAAAACATTGTTGCAATGATTGTTGAATACAAAATCAACTTCAACTTCGATTCAAATACTGTGGTATGTAAGTTTAAAACTTATAAGCATATAGATACTTATAGTTACTACGAATTACTAAATTGATTATCTTTCTTAAGTTTTTTGAACTTAAATTGTCACAAAGTTTGAATACTGAATGTTGTGCTTGCAAAATGTATTTGAAAACATGTTTTATATTATGGTTACTAAGGTTATATAAATTGGTTACTGTCTAATGTTGGTTTGGTTACTGATTATTTTGTATTGGTTACTGTGTAACATTATACCGTCTAATGATGTCTTAGTTACTGACTAATGCTATTTTGGTTACTGCATAATATTACTAATTAATGTTGACTTGGTTACTGACTAATGCTGATTTGGTTACTATGCAATATTATATTGGTTACTGACAAATGCTGACTTATTTACTGTGTAACATTATAATGGTTATTGACTAATTCTGAATTGGTTACTGTATAAAATTATTATAATGCTGACTTGGTTACTGTGTAAAAATATTATTTAGTGACTCATGCTGACTTGATTACTGAATAATGCAAATTTAATTACTGCAGTGATTAATTGGTTACTGTATTATTGGTTGCTGAAGCATATTAATGTACACTTCTACTTATCTTTTTTATATTAATGGTTACTTGTTAGCCAAATTGGTTACATTCTTACAAAAGTCTGCCTTTAGTTGGTAACAAATAAATTATACTGGTTGTTTTTTATTGTAAAATGTAAGGAAAACCCTATTTTTACTGGTTGTTTTTGGTTACTGATTAATGCTGATTCGGTTACTGTGTAACATTATATGGTTACTGAATATTGCTGAGTTGGTTGCTGTGTAAAATTATAATGGTTACTGACTAATACTGACCTGGATACTGTTTTACATTATATTGGTTACTGTCTAATGCTAACTGTTACTATGTAAAATTATAATGGTTACTCAATAGTGCTGACCTGGTTACTGTGTAAAATTATAATGTTATATTCTTTTGTAATTGTTTAATTTATATTGGATGTTACTTATTGACTACATTGTATTGGTTACATGGACTAATAGTAACCAATACACCAAATTTGATGTTTGGACTAATAGTAATCAATACACCTTTAAGTACATATTGATATTTTTTATATTATTTGTTTTTACTGTAAAATGCTGTCAGATATGTTTTATGTTATGGATACTAAGTAAATATATGTTGGTTACTGTCTAATCTGGATTTGGTTAGTTTATAATGCTGACTTGTTTACTGTGTAATATTACCATGGTTACTACATAATATTACTGTGTTTTATACTGATTTTTTTATATTGATGGTTACTGATTAACTACATTGGTTACCTTTATACACCTATAGTTTTTAATTTGTAACAAAGTCATTACTGATTATTTTGGTTGTAAAATGAATGTAAAAATATTTTTTATAATCTTGGCTACTAATTACATATATCTTGGTTACTGTATAATATGTATTTAGATACTGAAAGGTGTTTATTTGGTTACTCTATAATGTTATTGAGTTTTATAATTATTTATTTTATATTGGTAGTTACTTATTGACTACATTGGTTACCTTCATACAACTGTTAAATATTGGTTGTTGTATACTATTTAATTGGTTACAGTATAATGTTTATTTGGTTGCAGTGACAATTTGGCAATTTTATGTCAAGTTTGGAGTGTCGGATTTTGGCGTTTTCAGAGCCTAATTTCATTGGAAACGGATCAACGATCAAAAGTCACAACTTTGCTGGTGAACTCTATGGTTTTTTGGTCGAATTCCATCATTTAGGCCTTCAAATTTGCATGTAAAATTTGGTTTATTTGCTGGTTACTAATATTATATAATTTGGTTACTGTCTAATATTGATTTGGTTACTTTATAATGTTTATTCAGTTGTTAGACAATGGAGACTGACAGTAACCAATACAACAAATCAAATTGTTTACAGGAATATATAATTGTTTACTGTTAGTAACCATTAACCACATGGTTGGTAACATTTTTGATGGTGTACAATAACCAAAATTGATGTTGATTAATATTTTTATTTTTGATTTCATCATGAGTTATCAATATGAAGTATACATATACAAGCTTTTAACAGTCTTGATACAATCTTATAATTATCTGGTTACTAACAAGCTAGTAACTATCTATGATAATTATCTGGTTACTAACAAGCTTGTAGATAAATAAGACACTCACACATGTACATTTAACAATTAATGTTTGTCCTGATACAAGCTTGTAACTATCTGGTTACTAATAACAGTAACCATAATGTAACATAATAAAACAGTAACCATATAATTATATGATAGTAGCCAGAACATGTTTTAATGGTAGCCAAAACAGAAACATCATGTAATGAAACTAAGTTTAAGCAATCCATGTATACTATAATCATAATGTAACATAATAAAACAGTAACCATATAATTATATGATAATAACCATAACAGGTTTTAATGGTAACCAAAATAGAAACATCATGCAATGAAACCAAGTTTAGGCAATCCATGTATACTAAACAATTACATATTAACCAGAATAAAAAAAATAAAAGTATCTGAAATCCCACATTGAGGACACAATAATAATAGCCAAACCATAAGGTAATAGTAACCAAAACATAATAAAGAAGTAACCAAATAGTTATATGAAAGTAACCAGAACATGTAAGATGTGTTTGTGGAAATGAAAGTAGAAATAGAATAGCATAAACCTTGTAGAATATATTTGAAGGAATTTACAAAAATAATACATCAATGTATACTAAGCAAATACATGGTTTATTATGACTTGGGTTTATTATTTATAAAAATAATACATCCACAAACTAATGATGCCTTAAACTTCTTCAACTGTCTTGGGTTCAATTTATTGGTAATAATGTCGGAGACTTCCATGTCACACCAATATATAACTTTTCCAATGAATTTTTTATTGCATTCCCCATAGTAAAGATTTCATAACTGCAAATAAAAAAAATTAGATTTACACAGTCATTAGTAACCAGATATAAACAATATTTATATCATAAACAGTTTATCAAACAAATACATTATAACCAAAACAACATATAACAGTAACCAAAATCTCAATTGAGAGAAAAAGAATGGTATCCAAATCATAAACTAACAGTAACAAAAAAATATACTAATGAAGTAACCAAACAGTTATATGTTAGTAACCAAAACATATATTAATGGTAACCAATACATAAACAACATATAGACCAAACAAAGTTTAATCAACCAATATATTAAGCAAATATATTGTAACCAGAACAATAAAAAATAGTAAGCAAAATTCCAACTCAAGAAAACAAAAATGGAATCCAAATCAGAAACTAACAGTAACCAGAAACATACTAAATAAGTAACCAAATATTAATATGATAGTAACCGAAACATGTTTTAATGGTAACCAATACATAAACATGTACACCAAAATCAGTTTAGTCAACCATGTATACTAAACAAATAAATGGTAACCATAACAACATAAAAAAGTAACCAAAATACCAAATCAAGGTAACAAACATGGTATCCGAATCTCAAGCTAACAGTAACTAAAACATAATGCAGAAGTAACCAAACAGTTATATGATAGTATCTATTTTTTATTGCTTAACGTAGCTACAACGTAAGCATTACATCAAGCCCCCATAAATTAGTCTAGTATACTAAACAACATGTAGTCCAAACTCAGTTTAGTTAATCAATGTATACTAAGCAAATACATTGTAAACAAACCAACATATAAAAGTAACCAAAATCCCAATTGAGAGAAAAAGAATGGTATCCAAATCATAAGGTAACAGTAACAAAAAATATACTAATGAAAAAACCAAACAGTTATATGTTAGTAACCAAAACATATATTAATGGTAACCAATACATAAACAACATGTACACCAAAACCAGTTTAGTCAACCATGTATACTAAGCAAATACATGGTAACCATAACAACATAAAAAAGTAACCAAAATACCAAATTAATGTAAAAAAAATGATATCCGAATCACAAATTAACAGTAACCAAAACATAATGCAGAAGTAACTAAACAATTATATGATAGTAACGCTAACAAAATTTAAATTAACACACCTTTAAAAATTATATGATAATAGAACAACATGTATGCTTTCTGATCCAAAACCTTCTTTTCACTAAAATGAACAACCTGTGAATCAACAAGTGCAACAAAAGTAAATTAAAAAATAATTAACTAATTAATTTACGCCACCAAAAAAAGAAGACTAATCAGTAGAAAAAAATGAAATATTAATAGAAATATCAGTACAAAAAAGAAAAAAAAATATCAGCCCTAATTAATAGAAAAAAAGAAGACTAATTAATTAATGATGAAGATGAAAAAAAAAAAGAAATACCAGTAGAAATACCAATACAAAAAGAAGAAGAAATATCAGTAGATGAAGAAATATTAGATGAAAAAATATCAGTAGATGAAGAAATACCAGTAGATGAAGAAGAGGATGACGACGAGTTGAGAGACAATTGTTGCGGCGGCGGCGGCGGAAGAGGACGACGACGACGAGTGGATTTGAGATGAGAGAGAGAAGTAGTAAGGGAGAGAGAAGTAGTAAGGGAGAAGAGAGAAATATTAATGGAGAATAGTTAGACTGAAGGAAGATGGAAACTAATTTGCCATGTCAGCCAAATAATATTAACTCCTTAAATTAAGAACTCCTAATATAATTAATATTGTAAATATATATGATAAATTGTCATATTTTTGTAATTATTTTATAACCGTATGATTTTTGTAATTATTTTTATAAATGTACTATAATATGTAAATGTTCCTACTTTATAATATCAGTTATTTAATTAATTCTTTGGTTTTGGTTTGCATGATTTGGCCCTAGTCTTGGTATTGGACTTTTGGGACGTCATTGGGCTTTGGGATATTGTATCAGCCCACCATGAATAAGGGTGTGAACTACTGGAATAGAATTTAGGGTCCTTTACATAAGTATACAACAAATAAAAAGTAATTATAAAAAAAATGCATCAACCAAATAATTACAAAAAGAATATAATTATTATAAAAATAGTACAATTCACATTAATAAGAAAACCTAAAATCAAGGACAAATAACTGTCATAATTAATAATTCAAATTCAAATATTTGGATCTAACAACAAAAATAAATTCAAATTCAAAATAATAATTCAAATTCAAATCTTCATCTCCCTCCCATACACTTTGAAATAATAGTCCACCGCTACACCGCCGCTACACCTCATATACTATGCCGCTACACCGCCGCGAATCTCCGTTGTCCAAAACGTCAATGAGAATAAGAAGAAGATTCGCCCTACAAAAAAGTTTAAAAATAAATAGATGTAACTATTAATGTTCTAAATTTTTTTTATAACTATTTTGTTACTCATAAATAATAAAATGGTTACCTTTGTATGAATGGTTGGCTACCAATTGCATCACATTCAAACGAAATTGGTAACTTAATAAAATTGAATTGGTTACCTTGGTCTGAAGGTTTGGGTACCAACTGCACTATGAAAAAACTGCAGGTGTGGATGTGAATTAGTTACTTTGGTATGAAAGTTTTGTTACCTTGGTACGAAGGTTTGTTTACCTTGATCTGAAGGTTTGGTAACCAACTGTACTAAAAAAAATTTAAAGTGTGGAGGTTGATTGGTTACTTTGATATGACAATTTGGTTACCTTGGTATGAAGTTTTGGTTACCATCATCCAGTATTCATATCCACCGCCACCACCGCCTGAATCTTCATACCCTCCTCAATCCACTTTTTGTGCTCCACTGCCAAATTAGACCCAACTTCCACCATCACTCATCATTGGACCTTCATGTCCCTGAATAATTCCAATTAGTCAATCACTTGCATTTCTCAAAAACATTGAATTCGGTTCATGTTTGTTTGTAGGATAGGAACTAGGGATTGAATTATTATCCTCATACATTGTCTGGTACCAAAATTTAAGCCAGGATAACATATTAAACAGTAATCGTAACAATCTCCCATTAAACAAAAGGTAATTACGTTTTTTTTTGCAGACATACCTACCAAGAGCGCAAGCATTTAAGGGAAGAGGGGACCCAAACCCTAATTTGACGATTATGGCTTGAAGAGAAGAGGAAGTTATTATTAGGACTAAGAGCGAGAGCAGTGACAGACTCTGAATCTCCTTCGATCGTTGATTTGACAGAAGCATTTGAAGTATCGACGATTTTAATAGTGTCATCGCAGGCGCAGACGATGAAAGATCCGTCACCGAAAATGGTGTAGGGTTCACCGCTGTAGAATTGCTGCAAAGACTGAGCGCAACGGTAGTTCTTCTTCAGTGCTAAATACGACATTTTTATATGCAGCATGAGAGAGAAGAAGGTGGGAGGGGCTGCGCAGCGATGGTTCTTCTCAGCTACATTGAATGAAGAAGAAGGGTGATGACTAACAGCAGTTGTTATAGATGAGGAGAGAGAGAAGAAGTCATGTGTATAATTAATCCTTAAATTAAGAAATTCTAATTGAATATTAATTTCCTAAATTAAAGAATCTTAATTGCACAAATATTATAAATAAATATAGAAGTGTATTAGTTGTGTAAAATTTTTATGAGTGGACTATTGTTGTAATTATTTTTTAAAATGTAATAAAATATGTAATTCATCCTAGAATTTAATAGAGAAGTGCTGAAATATTTAATTTATACTTGAATTCGACTCGGATTCAAAGTAGCCAACGGCCCAACACTTAGCAATAATTATATACATACGTGTTTAATTCTTACAAGTGAATGAAGAGTCAAAGATGCATCTTTTCACATACCTCCCCTCCCCGCCATGCATTTTTCTTTTTGTACTATTACTACTACTACTACTACTGTATATGTCATTAATTTTGATTGACTTGGGCAACATAACTCTGCTGGAATTATATAAGTTTGGGTTTACAGGCTAAACCAACTTTATTATTTGCTTGTTACTACATTTCAGTACTGAAAATCATTGGTTATCTAGTGTTTAAATGAATATTGAGGCTTGATTATTGGTTCAAATTAAGTAGGTTTCCAGAATTTAGCTCAAGCTAGCCTTGATTACTTGGATTCATTGATGGCATCTATATATTTGTCTTGCACTCTTTGGTGCATTGTTTTATTTCATAAGGATGAAGAACTTAATTCCAAGGAAGTGAATCTAAAAGAAGACCGCCAGACTAAAGATAACTCAAATGTTGGGAACTTGGAAAATATAGTATTGTATTTTTATGTGGTATTTAAATTTCAAGATGTAAAATATGTTGCGTTGTGGATTTTGTAAACATATTTGGTCATTCTTTGTGTTGTAATTCTCCTAGGTCTTAACTTCTTTTAGACAATTAACTACATTTACTTTTTTAGGGGGAGATACTCCTTAGCAAGGATGAGTTTGAAGTATGATATATCATTTTCCTTACTTTTTGGTGTAATTATTAAGGTAATATATCTCTTAATTTTATGCTACGGTAATTCAACAAATTTATATGAATTGAATACTTCGAGTTTTTTTATATGAATTATGTACTTCAAGTTCTTTTTTGACATAATTATCGGATAAATTATTAAATTTATTATTCAAATTAACCCGTGCAATAGTATATATATAAAACCAATGAACATACTAATAAAATTATGTATGTTTCCTTTTGTAATTATTGTTTGTAATAGGCTCATGAACAATATGAGAAGATGGTGAATAAGTAAATTGGATTATAGCATCAAGTTTGTTGGTTCTTATCCCCTACTTGGGCCTTGAATTATCTATAAAGAAAATTAGGGTTCCTTGCACTATAGTGCATTCACAAAATAATTATAAAAAGAATCCAACACGATAACCTCACTTCCATCCGAATTCGAATCATCCAACCACTGATTAACTGTGACGCCCCCAAAATAAGTATACATCACCCATCTTGGGTCACCAGATACAAAGTAATGAATACAAATATAACTTAATAATACAACTGTCGTGTAAAATACGACAAAACATAAATTGAGAGATTTAAAAAGAATATTGTCATCTAGACAATATTCACACTCAATGGAGTCCTCATTACATTTATTGTCATACTATTTAACAAAATTGTGAGGACTACTAATGTTATCATCAGGATCGTCACTCCGTTCCCCGACTCGTCCCAACTATATTCTCATTTACTGAAGAGAACAGTGAAAGAAAGTGTGAGCTCAACTGTAAGACCCCGAATTTTATGAAATAAATTATTCAATTTTTTTTATAATTATTATTTAGTAAATGGTTAAATTGAAAAAAAAAGTTATAGTTAAGGATGATATATATAAAATTTTCAAAATACGCAAGTGGTTATAAAATAATCATTTTTGTTGGGGAATATTCGTTTGGTCGTGGAATATTCTTGTTGTCGGGGAATATTCGTACGATGGCGCATCCATTTATGGGCCCCATAACAAAATAACTGTCAGATGAAGAAAATGACAAGTTTAAGTTTTTATAAATAATGACGTAATTGTTACCGTTAACACTGTTGGATTATCTGCTGGTTAAAATACAATAATACGCGTGGTTGCACAGTAGAACACGGTATTGCACAGTATTTTTAAATTATTAATTCTTACGTAAGAAGGCACTACTCAATAATTGTTACAGTAATTACTGTTCAATATTTTATTTTATTGGTTCAATAATTGTTGCGTTGATATTTTATATTATTGTTATTTTAATAATTATAATTGCACAGTATTCCCATTATCAGATCAATAATTTATATTATTTGAATAATATTATTAGATAGCATTATTGACAAAGTCTAGAAAATTCTGTCAAGGAGAGGTTTGGTCACCTAATTGCGCGCCAATAAGGAGAAATCCTTATTGAAAATTCCCCTCTTTCCTGGGAACTACCAGGTTGTCATAATTGTGATTCTGTAATATTATTTGTGAATAATTAATTATTAATTTATATGATAAGGAAATATTTATTTGATGTGGATATAAATGATGGATTTATTTATGTGATTATAAATGAAGGAATTAATGTTGGGGTTTTTTATCAGTATTTTGTCGGATTGGAGGTATTAAAAACTCAAATCGGTGTTCTTAAAGCTTTATTGCGTGAGTTGTAATTTTAATCCGACAGTTGGATCGTTGGGGTTTTTGGATATGTTATACATATATGAGTTGAGTATATGTCCACAAATTTTGAACCGTTGAAAATTAACGCATGATTTGTTATGAATTTTAAAAGGTGTTGAAACGGTGTTGAAAATCGTCCGTTTGTGGATTTCAGATATTTTTTATTTGGAATTTAGAAAACTCAAAGCTACAAAGTTGTAGAGAATTCGATTTCAGGTAGAATAGACATAAAATTTGTATTTTTCTGATAAACGGGCTATTTTCTATGAATTACTGAAGTTTTGAAAAATAAAATAATTTTTATTAATTTATGGGTAGGGACCCACTTTTGTTTTAGCATGTGGGCTGCTAAAATCTTTCAAGTTGGCTGCTCAAGCAATTCAATTGAGGTGTGCATGGAGAAAAGAAAGAAAAAAATAATATTTTATTATTTTAGTCTC
The DNA here is from genome assembly GCA_020205505.1 of Panax japonicus. Taxonomy (NCBI): domain Eukaryota; kingdom Viridiplantae; phylum Streptophyta; class Magnoliopsida; order Apiales; family Araliaceae; genus Panax; species Panax japonicus. The sequence goes on from CM035095.1 coordinate 20,166,829, forward strand.
CTATGGCGTTCTAGCATTTTCCTATAAATAGACGCTTAGATTAGAATTGAAAATCACAACAGAAATAAGTTTTCTTTCTCTCTATATTCTCGGGCGTATTTTTATGAGTATTTAGATACTTGGAGAGTTGTTATTCAGTGCAAGTTTCCTTCGGCTTTTCATCCGATATTCCGGTCAGAAGTACTGCTCTTTTGAGGTAAGGGATTTTAAGGGTTATTATGTTTTTCAATTTCGTACTTTTTCAGACCTTCAAAAATTCTGGAAAAAATTGAAATGATAATTTGATGAGTTTCCTAGATTGTGTCCAAAAATGGCGATTTTTGGATGTATAGATTAAGGGTTATGAATTTTATGAGAAAAGACTATTTTAAAAGTAAACGCTTATAACTCCTTGTGGTTAACTCCAAAATTGGTTAAATTTTTATTGGGAGTACATCTATATAATATCAGTATATTCTATAAATTTCAGAATTTTTGGACAAAAGTATAATTTGTGATAAATGTCTAAATATTCGACAGTTTTAGCCATGTGAAAAATAGTAAATGGATTTTAAAAATTCCGAAAAAAATATATGTTCAATATGAGACTATATTATGCTAAATTCCAGAAAAGAAATATTTTTAGATCTGATTTGGTATTTTTCATGAAAATGGACTAGCTATGAATAAATAAATTAAATATATTATGTGAAATAACAAAATTGAAAAATAGGATTTTATGGCTTGGGAATCCTATATATGGTATATGCAGATTTTTGATGAGGTTGTTGGTTATTGGTGATGAAATCTTATGAGATTATTAAGTGATTTATAATATTTGAATTAAGATGTTATAAAAATTGACATGAATTTTATTGTGAAACTTTATCTTTTCGTGTTGGAGTTACTATTCCTGAGTTAATATTTACGACAAAATTAGTTTCTTTTTCTGACCAAATTATCGTTGATTTATGAATCTTACTCTTGAAATTAAATCCAGGTTTTGATTATATTATTTTTATTATCATATATAACATTTTTATAATTCCGATGAAGAAATTTCTCTTTGACTTGAGTGTAAAGATGAATTGTTGACTGGTATGATCATGACCATTGAATTTACAATTGAATATTTTTAGCAATCAATTAGAAGAGTCAAGTAGAGCATAAAATCTACTATCTTCTATTATTTAAAAAGATTTTCATTAACTTTATCGCTGAGACTCAGCTTAATAAATAAACCACATCATCCCTGCACCACGGCCAAAGATATTCATGTAATCGTCAATGGTCTTGATTATACCGAATAATCACTGGTCATAATCATACCAACAATTGTACACCAACGAACTACACGCCAATGAGGACTTTTACCACATCATTCGTTACATTACGGTCATAATTATACCGAATAATCCCTGGTCATAATCATACCAAGTATATCTCTGCACGTAAGTCAAAAATAACTTTCATCACAATATAAGCATGAGACTGATGACAATAATATAAGCATTAATCAAACGAAAACAAGGATAAATATTAAAGACTTTAAATTTATCCAAATATTATCCATCACTTAAATAACTCATAATCTAATATTATTAATATTATAACAATATTTTAATCACTTCTTAAACTTATAAACAATTTAATTTAATTGTTTACACTTTATCAAATAATGCATTTAATCATTCAAAATGTCATACTCATACGACTTCATCACTAATGATCAAATCACTCATCAAAAATCTGCATACACCTTATATAGGATTTTCAAGCCCTAAAATCCTATTTACTAATTCTTTAACTTCACATAACATATTTAACTTGTATGTTTCACACGAAAATCTACAACACCTTTTCCAGTGATTCCACTTGGATAAGTTAAAAAACTCATAAATCTAACTCTAGAACTTGACCACACTCAAAAATTCAAAATATAATAGGAGATATGGTCAATTGAATTTCATGTTCTATTTTCACCAAAAATCTAATTTTCAACTCTTTGTGATTTCTAAGAAACTTTCATGTTTTCACATAATAACCAACATAGCTCATCATAACACTTACTAATACTATATATACCCATGATTTTTATCAATCCAATGCTTTTATTATGACATTCATCATAATCAACAGTCCAATGCTTATATTATGACTTTCCAAAATTTTTGAGGGTTAGAAAAATTACGAAACTACAAATGGATTTTCACCCGCCATGCGGTAATCAACGTAAACAGATCATTTCCACAATTTAATAAGGAATGAAATACAAAGGATCATTCACCATGCATGTGGTAATCCACATATACAGGTTATTCCAACAAAATAATAAAGAATGGAATAACAGAAGAATTCACCATGCATGCCATAGACCGCACAGACAGGTTATTCTCAACAGAACAATAAAGAATGGAACCAGATCATGCGTAAACGCACAGACATAATATTTCGACAGAATAATAAATAATGGAACCAGGTCATGCGAAAAAGCACAGACAGGATATTCCGACAGAATAATAAAGAATGGAATAATAGAAGAATTTCACCATGTATGCGTACTTCGCATAGACAGGTTATTCCAATATAATAATAAAGAATAGAATAACAGAAGAATTTCACCATGTATGCGGTACTTCGCATATACATGTTATTTCAACATAATAATAAAGAATGGAATAACAGAAGAATTTCACCATGTATGCGGTACTTCGCATATACAGGTTATTCCAACAGAATAATAAGGAATGGAATAACAGAAGTTCTCTTCATGGATACGAAAAAAATAATACTCATTACGAGTACAACAAGTAATATCTCTTACCTTATAAAGAAGAGTACTCCGATGGGTAGGGCAGGGATATACTTGAAGAAAACTTGCACTACGCTCAAAGCTTTTTAAAACTCTAAAGAAATATGCTCAAGATTATAGAAGAGAATTCTCTGAATTTCTGGTGTGATTTCAATTCTAACTAAACATCTTATTTATAGAAAAATAGAAAGGATACTATGCAATAAAATATAATATAAAATATATAAATATATAATATATATATATATATATATATTTATATATTTTATTTAAAATCTAATAAAATAATTAATTTTATAAAAGTATTTTGTTTTATATAAAAAAAATTTACTATACAAACACTATGCAGGTACTATACAAACACTATGCATAATAAAATATATTATATTTTAATTATTGTCTAATGAAACAAATAACTTTATAAAAGTATTCTATTTTATATTAAACGATTTTACTATGCAAAACACTATGCATAATGAAATATATTATATTATAATTATTGTCTAATAAAACAAATAACTTTATAAAAGTATTATATTTTATATAAAAAGTTTTCCATTTTATTACATTAATAATACTAATAAAACAAAATTTATATATATATAAACTTTTGTGACTTCATAAAAAGACACCTCAATATATTTAACAACATTTATCATCATTATTATAATTCATAATATTAATCGACCAGGTCGTTCCCAGGAAAGAAGGGGATTTTCAATAAGGATTTCTCTCTATTGTCGCCCAATTAGGTGACCAAACCTCTCCTTGGCAGAATTTCTAGACATCGTTAATATTGCAAATAATAATATTAATAACTTTGTTATCTCAATTATTGATTTAATAATATATAAAATATCGATAATAATTGAATCAAATAACGCGAGATACTATGCAACAATTATTGTAGCAATATTTGAACAAAACTGAGTGACTTCTCACGTAAGCATCAATAATCAATACCGTATGCTACTATGCAACCACGCGTATTAGTGTACTTTTACTACCGGGTATTTCAACAGTTTTAACGGTAAAACTTCCGCTGTTATTTTCATAAAAATATTTTTGTCGTTTTCTCAATCCGACAATAATTCCGTTGTGGGGTCCACTAATGATTGTGCCGTCGTACGGATATTCTCCGATAAAAAGAATATTCTCTGACCAAACGAATATTATACAACGACTTGCATACTTTTCAAAATTTATAAATATTACCCACAACTATAACATTATCTCAAATCCACACCATAACTTTGAAAAAAATATTTCGAGAAATTTAAATCTTTATTCATAAAATTTGGGGTCTCACATTAACCCTTTTAAGTTGCCCAAGAAGACATGCAACTTGCGAGTCTCCTTCTTCTTTCCGTAATCCAAATCCATCGTTTAAAGATGCATGAAAATAATTTAAGAACCATGATCCCGATAGTAAAAGTAGTTTTTCAGCTAAACTGGCTGCCTGCGATAATCTATTTCCTGTGGACTGCCCTTCCGTTTCAGTGGTTGTTTTCTTTGTGGTTGGAAGATGCGCCTTGAATTATATGGCGACGTCTTCAATCTTGAACTTGATATATGAGCTTCTTAGTTTCTAGGGTTTCGTTTCTTATCAGGTGAATTGTTCTCCACCTCAGTTTTTTTTTGAAAAATTTTCTAGGACAACATAATGGCATTTTTCACTATTTAAGTTTCCCCTCTTATCTTATTTGGTAAACAAATCAAAATTTGAAAGGTTAGTCCCTACAGCAGCTTGAACCCAAGAAGTGGCATTATTGTTCGTGAATTTTTTTATACATTCACACTTGGTAACTATTTTGAACTCAAAAAAATAAATACCTGTAACACTTGGTAACTGTTTTGAATTTTTTTTATGATTATTTTGTTACCTACAAAAATTAAAATGGTAACTTTGTATGAAGGTTTGGCTACTAACTGCATCATATTCAAAATAATTTTATTTTTAAAAGGTTATTTATAAGTAACCAACAACTGCATAAATGGGAACTCTTACATGACATTTCGGATATCATCTACACATTTTGAAGAAAACAAATCTAAATAACACTTGTAAACTGTTCTTAATTTTTTTATAATTAAGTGGTAATCCAATAAAATTGAATTGGTTACCTTTGTATTAAGGTTTGACTACTAACTGCACTATGAAAAAAAAAGTACCGACGACAACCACTGTAGAACCCAATAAAACTGTTCATGGTTGCATATGTTGAAGAATTGAAGAACAAGTAACACTTGGAAACTGTTCTTAAATTTTTTATAATTAATTGGTAACGCAAATTGATTTGGTTACCTTTGTATGAAGGTTTGGTTACCAACTGCACTATGAAAAAAAATATACCGACGATGACTGTAAGACCCCAACTTTTATGAATAAAGATAAATTTTCTATAATTATCATTTTTGAATATTATGGGATGAATTTGATATAATGTTATAGTTGTGGGTAATAGTTATAAATTTTGGAAAGTACGCAAGTTGTTATATAATATTTGATTGGTCGGAGAATATTCATTTTAATAGAGAATATTCGTACGAGGGAACAATCATTAGCCACAACGGAATTATTGTCGGATTGAGAAAATGACAAAAATATTTTATGAAAATAACGGCGGAAGTTTTATCGTTAACTATTGAAACACCCGGTGTTAAAAGTAAAGAAATACGCGTGGTTGCATAGTAGCACAAGGTATTGATTATTGATGCTTACGTGAGAAGTCACGAAGTTTTGTTCAATTATTACTTCAGTAATTATTGCATAGTATCTCACGTTAATTGATTCAATTATTGTCGATATTTTATATATTATTAAATCAATAATTGAGACGAAGAAGTTATTAATATTATTATTTGCAATATTAACGATGTTTAGAAGTTCTGTCAAGAAGAAGTTTGGTCACCTAATTAGGCGCCAATAAAGAGAAATCCTTATTGGAAAGCCCTCTCTTTCCTGGGAACGACTTGGTCGATAAATAGTGTGAAATATAATAATGATGATGAAGTTTTGTTTTATTATTATTATTAATGTAATAAAACATAAAAGCTTTTTATATAAAACAGAATATTTTTATAAAGTTATTCGTTTTATTAGACTATAAATAGAATATATTATATTCTATTATGCATAGTGTTTTGCATAGTAAAATCTTTTTATATAAAACAGAATACTTTTATAAAGTTATTCATTTTATTAGACTATAAATAGAATATATTATATTTTATTATGTATAGTGTTTGCATAGTGCCTGCATAGTATTTGTATAGTAAAATCTTTTTATATAAAACAGAATACTTTTATAAAGTTATTTGTTTTATTAGATTATAAATAGAATATATTATATTTTATTTAAAAGATTTTATTTTATTAGAATATTTTATAGTAAACCAATCTGGATCGTCCGTTTAAAAGTAAATCAATCTGAACCGTTCAGGAATTAGTTACTATTCAGTCCATTCTCATATAAATAGAAGCTCATTCCTTCATTATTTCTTACGAATTCATTGAAACCCTAGAGACAGAAACTATAGAGAGAAAGAAGAAAAGTATTGTGCAACTTCACTACTGCTATATCCAGTTGTTTTAAGGCAAGGGAAATTATTTCTTTTGTATTCATGAAGAGAAATTCTGTTATTCCATTTTTTTATTCTGTTGGAATAACCTGTATACGCGGTCTACCCTATACTTGGTGACATTCTTCTGTTATTCTATTCTTTATCATTATGTTGGAATAACATGTCTATGTGAAGTACCGCATACATGGTGAAATTCGTCTGTTATTCCATTCTTTATTATTCTGTTGGAACATTTTGTCTGTGCGTTTACGCATGACCTGGTTCCGTTATTTATTATTCTGTTGGAATAACCTGTCTGTGCGGTCTATCGCATGCCTGGTAATTTCTTTTGTTATTCCATTCTTTGTTATACTCATTTGGTTAAAGTTTTAACTTCTATACTCCATGAAATTAGTGGAATATCCTTGATATTTGTGCTTCATCCAGTATATTTACATGGAAATATTCTTTTGAGCATTCTTGAATTTTACTCTACAAAGAAGTATCACGTTGACAATTTGGACGTTATTAGTTCCTAGATAAATTAATTATTGAATTTGTTTTATTGAATTCTTATATCATTGTCATCATCCTCATGTTTATATTATGTTGAAAGTCATCTGTGGACTGTAGTGCATAGATAGACTTGGTACGATTATGACCAGGGATTAATCGGTATAATCATGACCGTAATGTTACAAATGATGTGGTAAAAGTCCTCATTGGCCCGTAGTGCATTGATGGACAGTTGTTGGCATGATCATGACCATTGATGAATACACGAATATCTTTGGCCCGTAGTGCATAGATAATTTATGGTTGTGATACTAATGTATATCCTTGGCCGTAGTGCATGGATGATGTGGATTATTTATTAAGCTGAGTCCCAGCGATAAAAGTGATGAAAAACCTTTTAAATCATAAAAGATAGTAGATTTTATTTTCTACTTGACTTTTTTAATGGATTGATTGATTCGCTGCAGTTAAACTTGATGTTTGTTCTATTGTATCATTTTAACACTGTTGAAGGCTAACGATAATTTATTATGTATTATCTTAGTCATAATATTTCTTACCGGGCTAGTTGAGCTCATCCTTTTACTTTCATTGTTCTCTTCAGGAAATGAGAACGTAACATGGACTAGTCGGGAAATGGAGTGACGGTCCAGATAATAGCATTAGTAGTCATCACTATTCTGTTAAATAGTGTGATAATAAATAGAATGAGGACTCAATTGAGTGTGGATATTGTCTAGATGACAATATTTGTATTAAAACTCACAGTATATATTTTGTCGTATTTTACACGACTGTTGTATAATTATGTTGTATTTGAATTTTGTACCATGTATTTGGTGACTCAAGATGGGTGATGTATACCTATTTTGGGGGTGTCACAGTTGGTATCAAAGCTTAAGGATATGATCCCTAGCTAAGATGTGAGACAAGAACTAGGAGGGGAGAGACGGGGAATTCCTTCACTAGTATGACCTACCTAAGTTTATTTGGTATTTAATTGGTCGGTCAGAGTATAGGGATAATATGTGATATGTTAATTAACCCTTGTTTTGTGGCAGTATTTGAAAATGACATCCGGTAATGTTGAGAACATCAATGGAGCACAGGAGACCGTTGAGTCTCCACATATCAATAATCAGGATAATGTGCATCAGGAAGGCGACAATCATCAGGCAAACAACAACACTGACCAGATGATGAACGATAGAATGTTCAGAGGTTTTATGCAATTCATGCAACATCAGACAAGAGCGACACCTGTACAAAATGCAGGTGGAAACACTGGCAACTCTCGGACGGTCACCGCTAAGCAGTTCAAGGAATTGGGACCACCAGAGTTTTTTGGAGAGCCAAAATCACTTAAGGCGAAGACGTGGATAAAGCAGATCTGCAAGATATTTGATGTCCTAGGATGCTCCGAGGAGCAAAAGGTTCCCTTTGCCACCTTCATGTTGCGTGCAGAGGCAGATTATTGGTGGGAATCTGTAAAACGTACTCAACCTGTCGCACTGAAGATGACTTGGGAGAAGTTCCAAGAATTGTTCAACAACAAGTACTTTACCGAAAGTATTCGTCTCATGAAAGAGGTAGAGTTCATCAAGCTGGAGCAAAACAACATGATCGTGTTGCACTACGAAGCCAAGTTTACCGAGTTGTCCCAGTTTGCGTCCCATTTGGTTGATAATGAGGAGAGAATGACGCGAATGTTTCTAAGAGGTTTGAAACCCGAGATACGGCAATATCTTATCTCTCATAAACTGTGTTTTTATTCAGATGTTGTTAATAGGGCTCAATTATTGGAAAACGATAATGAGTCAACCCAACCTAAAGAGAGCAGCCGGTAAAATGATAATACTAGTGATAGCAGTCATTAAAGCGGTGACAATAAGCGTGGAGGGAATCAACATGCCAGAAATGGTAACCACTTCGGTGGTAATCATGGCCAAAACATTAAGAATGAACATTTCAAGAAGAGGAGATTCAACAATGATGGAAAGACGTCAGCACCAGCACCCATTGTTAAGGAAGGAGAACGACCGCCTATCATATGCTTCAAATGCGGAGAGGAGGGACACATCAGTCCAAACTGCGCGATGCAGTTCAAAGCATGTTATAATTGTGGAAGAGAAGTTCACCTAGCCCGATTTTGTCGTTCACCGAAGACAAGTTCAGCTAGGATGGAGGCACCAAAGGACGTCCTAGAAAAGTCAAAGCCGGTAGTGCAAGGAAGAGCGTTTGTTGTGACCTCCCAGAAAGCAAGGAACCCGAAAGAGATCATCACGGGTAAGCTTATCATAAACTCTAGCGAAGTTTATACCTTATTTGTTGACCTACTTTTATTTCACCTACTTTCATTGTTCTTAGTCATAATATTATGTATTATCTTAGTCATAATATTTCTTACCGGGCTAGTTGAGCTCATCCTTTTACTTTCATTGTTCTCTTCAGGAAATGAGAACGTACCATGGACTAGTCGGGAAACGGAGTGACGGTCCAGATAATAGCATTAGTAGTCCTCACTATTATGTTAAATAGTGTGATAATAAATGTAATGAGGACTCAATTGAGTGTGGATATTGTCTAAATGACAATATTTGTATTAAAACTCACAGTTTATGTTTTGTCGTATTTTACACGACTGTTGTATAATTAAGTTGTATTTAAATTTTGTACCATGTATTTGGCGACTCAAGATGGGTGATGTATACCTATTTTGGGGGCGTCACAACGACCATTGCAGAAACCAATAAAACTGTTCTTGGTTGCACATGTTGAAGAAAACAAATCCATGTAACACTTGAAAACTGTTTTTAATTTTTTTTATAATAAATTGGTTACCTTTGTATAAAAGTTTGACTACCAATTGCACTATAAAAAAATGTACTGACGTTGGGTGCAGACCAACACCGACAAAGACGAAGAGTTCCCATATATATTAAACAGAAAGTTATTTTTAGTTCCAAATGATGTTTAATTTACATATAAGACATGATTTAACCCACCTGTAAAAATTCAAATCGCTTAATAAGGCGATAACTTGGGGGCCGGAACGTCAAATGGGTGGTGGTGAATAGTGACTGAGGTGGCAGGCGTCGATACAAGTTAGGTGGACCTCACATTTCCCCTTAATCAGTCACCATCTTTCCCGGTTCTCTCTTTCCCTAATTCTTTTCTTCCTCCCTCTCTCACAAACTCAAACCCAAAGAATCCCAAGAAAAGTAGTGTAATTAGATGTTATAAAAACTGTAGCATTGCGCATGCTCTCTAAAACTTGTATTTCTATCTTTTTTTCTCTCCGCGCGGCTCTCTTGAGCTTAATTTATTGAGTCGTCGCAAAGAGAGAAATTAAAGCTAATTTGTGAAAATTAAAGCTGATTTCAGAATGAGAAAATGAAGATTTTTGACAAGTGGCCATATGGGGGTATAATAAGCTCATGTATACCCAATTAAATTAAAGGGATGTCAAATGTAATAATTTTATAAATAAAATATTAAAAATATATTAATTCTGTAAATATTTTTTAGATTCACTTTTTTTTTTGAAATTTTTTCTACAAATAAACTAGGAAGTGTAAATTTTGACACCCCCAAAAAAGGTACACATCACCCATCTTGGGTCGTCAGATACAAAGTACTGAATACAAATACAAACTAATTATAGAACAGTCGTGTAAAATATGACAAAACATAAATTGAGAGTTTTAATAAGAATATTGTCATCTGGACAATATCCACACTCAAAAGAGTCCTCGATATATTTATTGTCACACTATTTAACAGAATAGTGAGGACTACTAATACTATCATCTGGACCGTCACTCCATTCCCCGACTAGTCCCGGCTACGTTCTCATTTTCTGAAGAGAACAGTGAAAGAAATGGGTTAGCTCAACTAGCCCAGTAAGAAATATTATGACTAAGATAATGCAGAATAAATTATCATTAGTCTTCAACAATGTTAAACTGATAAAATGCAATAGACATCAAGTTTAACTGCAGCGGAATAAGCAATCAATTAGAAGAGTCAAGTAGAGCATTATATTTACTATCTTCTATTATTTAAAATGTTTTCATCAATTTTTATCGCTGAGACTCAGCTTAATAAATAAACCACATCATCGAGTCATCCCTGCTTTACGGGCCAATGATATTCATAAAATTATCAATTGTCATGACTATACCGAATAATCCCTGGTCATAATCATACCAAAAACTGTCCGACAATACACTATAGGCCACTGGGGACTTTTACCACATTATTTATAACATTACAGGTCATGATTATACCGAATAATCCCTGGTTATAATCATACCAAGTCCATCTATGCACGTAAGCCAAAGATGACTTTCATCACAATATAAGCATGGGGATGATGTCAATGACATAATAATTCAATAAAACAAGTTCAAGAATAAATTTTAAAGATTTATAAGTTAATTTATCCGGAACTCAATAATGTCCAAATTGTCAACATGATACTGCTTTGTGAAGTAAAATTCAAGAATGCTCAGAAGAATATTTTCATGAAAAGATACTGGATGAAGCGCAAATATCAAGGATATTCCACTAATTTTATGGAGTATAGAAGCCAAAAGTTTAACCAAATGAGTATCATAGAATATATGAAACTGTGATGGATTTTCACCCGCCATGCGAAAATCCACATAGACAGACCATTTCCACAATTTAATAAGAAATGAATACGAAGGGTCATTCACCATGCATGTGGTAATCCACATAGACAGGTTATTCCAACAGAATAATAAAGAATGAAATAACAGAAGAATTCACCATGCATGTGATAGACCGCACAGACAGGTTATTCCAACAGAATAATTAATAATGGAACCAGGTCATGCGTAAACATATAGACAGGATATTCCAACAGAATAATAAATAATGGAACCAGGTCATGCGTAAATGCACAAACAGGATATTCCAACAGAATAATAAAGAATGGAATAACAAAAGATTTCACCAGGCATGCGATAGACAGATTATTCCAACATAATAATAAATAATAGAACCAAGTCATGCGTAATGCGCACAGACAGGATATTCCAACAGAATAATAAAGAATGGAATAACAGAAGAATTTCACCATGTATGCGGTACTTCGCATATACAGGTTATTCCAATAGAATAATAAGGAATGAAATAACAGAAAAATTTCACCATGTATGTGGTACTTCGCATTGTGCCGACAATAATTCCGTTGTGGGATCCACCAATGATTGTGCCGTCGTACGAATATTCCCTATTAAAACGAATATTTTCCGACCAATTGAATATTATATAACAACTTGCGTACTTTGCAAAATTTATAACTATTACTCACAACTATAACATTATATCAAATTTACTCCATAATATTCAAAAATAATATTTATTGAAAATTCATTTTTATTCATAAAAGTTGGGGTCTTACATAAATAACTAGAAAATTATGTAGTATATTATAGATATTAGTCCCTCACATACATAACCATAGTAGTTTTTTTATATAAAATATTAAAAATATATTATTGTTGTATAATAATAAAATTGTGATGATAAAATTAAATAATGCAATTTTTATAGAAAGAATTAAAGCAATGATACTCTATTTTCATAAGACTTTTTTGTTGGCAAATGAGTCTATAATAAAGTACTAATTAAAATTTATTATTTTTAAGAATTATTATAAATTTCAACTTTAAAAAATCAGAACGAGACTTTTTTATTTTCTTTTAATTTTTTTGTAGATTTAAGAGAGGGAGTATTTCTTTCAACAATTTTACTACCGCTAAAGACTCCTTAAGTCCCTATTATTGCTTCATTTTCCTAAACCGGCAATATAACAGGCCCACCCCAATACAATCTAATGACCACGAGAGGCCCAAACATGGTTTAAATTTGGACGACTACGATCTAAATACCTTTGAATCTGACGGCTATAGTCACCCCATTTCATTGCTATAAATTCTAGTGAATATTAGGGTTTTTTCATCTGCTGCCTAAAACCTCGCAGAGTTGTTCTCTCTTCCAGGCTTACATCTTTTTCCCGTTGAATCTTGTTTGCGTTTTATTTCATTCAATTTTCAGAGATTTAAACGCTTGATGAATAATTTATTTTTTGTAAGCCATTGACATAAGTTTATGTATTTTTTCTTTGATATATTTAATTTCGTAGACTCTCTCAAACGATATCGATCTACTTCACCCGCCGGCTGATGTGGAGAAGAGGAAGCACAAGCTCAAGCGTCTCGTCCAAACCCCAACTCTTTCTTCATGTATTTTGCGATTAACATTTCGTCGTTAATTTTTGTAAATTATTATTTGATTTGTATCATTTATGGTTAATTTGTTATTGATTTTGTGTTTTGAATATTGTTTTCTTAGGATGTGAAATGCCAGGGCTTCTTCAGCATGTAAGTTGTGTAAAACGCATTTACATTGTGTTAATTTTATTTATTTATGTAGAAATTTGAGTGAATTGATTTGTTGGATGCGAATGTTTATGTCAAGTTGATTGATTATGTATGTTGGGTGATAATTGCAGAAACACTGTATTTAGCCACTCCCAAACGGTTGTGGTATGCGGCAACTGCCAGACGGTGTTATGCCAGCCAACTGGTGGCCGTGCTAGGCTCAGTGAGGGATCCTCTTTTAGGAGAAAGAACGATTGATGGATGCTTCAAATTTGGTCAGTCCATTGAGAGATGAAGCGACTTTTTGTTCTAATGGTTCTTTCATATGTTATTGAGGTAAATCATGGAAGAAGACTTTATCAAGATGTCTTAAGGATGCTTATTTTGGTTCTTTGTTGGTTGAATTGGTTCTGTTTCGAAGATGAAACTTTTTGCTAGTGTTATGAAGGGAAGTCTGACTTAAAATTTTATACCTGCTTTACCCTTTTGTAGCATAAGTTTTCTTCCCTATTAATTTGTTTGGCTATGTAAATGCTTAGTTATTGTTTTGAATATATGGCCTTGCCATAAATGAATCCTTTCTTTCGACATGTAGACGTGTTGATTGTATATGTAACTAGTCAAATTATCTCCATTGAGGTCCAAACACTCCACAGGCTGGAAATCTCATTCACCATTGCAACAACTATAAATGAACATGATAAAGCAGTATTTGAGATACGCTTTCCCTCCTAGATGAGAGATTAGGACAAAATTGAGGTGCATTTAACGTTTCCTACAAGGAACTACACATATTCAGTGCACTTGCTACCTAATAATAAGAATAGCTAGCTCAAAACGTTTACTTTGATGTCAGTAGTGTTGAAGAATTATAGGTATATTAGAATACCTTTGTTTTGGTTACTACTGCTTAAAAAAGTGTTTCTGCATATCTTGATGATGTACGGAAGAAGAAATTTAAGAAGTTGATTATTAATTTTGTATTGTTATTCAGAGAGAAATGTTGAGTTATTAATGAAATTATTTAGTAGGATATTATAGTATTAGCTTTTCATTAGGAGTGTTTTAATTGTAGTAATTATTTCAATTAGGAGAGTTTATTATAGTAGTAGATTTTAGTTAGGAGATTGTTTCCTTTCTAAATTAGGCAATTATTAAGTTCTCTATTTAAGCATTGTAATATTCATTATTTTTAGATTATTGAATATATTGATTTGAGATTAAAGTTGTGTGCTTTTGTGTGTTTTCTTTATCGATTCTGTGCGGAGATAGGTACTCTTATTCCTTCTTTCTGTGTGTCCTACATCACAACTTTTGTTTGTTGCTTTGTATATATGTAGAATTGGAAGCCATATAATAATTAATTCTCTTTTGAGGTACGCATTATTCCTTCATTTTTGATGAGTGTTTAAGATTGGATCGAGTTCAAAAAGATAGCAAGTGTGTGCGAGTGAAGATCATTTAATAATTGTACCAAGAATTCTTTCAAATAATGCCTCTCATACTGCTATTTTTTTGAGTTCATAAACATGTGATCATGCTAGTATTCGCTATGCCATAAAAATGTAGCTCTTAATTGATACGTGTTCTGCTAATATGGTCCTGAGATTCTTTATATCGTTAAGTTGATGGCTACCTCATCCACAACAGTGAGTTGGTAATATGTATTAGCAATTCCTGCAGTTGAATCTCTTCCTCAGTAGCAACCAATATCAGAGAGTCCTTGCAATAATTCATGAATGATGTAATGAAACTTGTTCTTATTATTAGGTTGAAGTGCTGAATATGCGTAGCAAGTAACTTGTAGGAAACATCAAATGCACCTCAAATTTGTCCTAATCTCTCATATATGGATTCTGGTTTATCATGTTCATGTATAGCTGTTGCAATGGTGAAAATGAGTTTTCCAGTGTGTGTGGGGGGGGGGGGGGTATTGCTATTCTTTTCAGGTTTCAATTCCTTCCAACTTCTTTTGGACAGCTTGTTTGAAATGATTTAATTGAGAATGTCGTCACTATAAATCCTGACCATTCAATTCCTGCGTGCAATCCAAAGGAAACACATACATGTATTTGGTAGAATGGGTACTGTTTTTTTAAACAGCACCATTATTCTACATCCCTGAAGCACCTTTGTTATTTATTCTTGCATCCCTGAATAACATCTGCCGTTGACTTTGAAAATTTTACTTTTGTGGTCAAAATATAGTGAATTTATTTAATTTTAGTTAGTACAATTATTATAATTGTATATTATGTAACAAAAATTATTTATCATAAATTTTATTTTATTTTAAGCTTTTATGAGTCGTATCAATTTTGATGTTTGATTTCAAAAGTTAAATTGTACCTCTAATTTTGAAACGGGAGAGTAAGTGCAAGAGTTTGAAATTTGAGAAATATTTTCTTTAAAATTCAATCGTCATTGTAAACTTGCTTTTGAGTAATGCTATGATGATAAAGTATGGTTGCAAATATGTAAATAAAAAATAATGAGAGAAAAGTAATTCAAGACATGTCTTTAGTCAAGATTGATCAAGTCTAATTAATAAAATTTTAGTAAAATGATGTAGTTTTTATTTTTGGGTTTTAATTATTTCTTTTTACTTATAATACAAACTACGCCGGGGCATGCTTTCAATTATATTTTCTCAATAATAAGTCAAAATTATAATTAGTTAATGTTTCATTATTATGATGGGTCACTGTTTAGGATCAACTGTAACTATGTAAATTTTTTTTATCTTATTTCTTGTAAATATTTTTGAGTCATTAAAGTTTTATTTTATTTTAGTTTATTGGTTATAATTGTAAATAATTGGAACAATATGTCAATAAGATGTATAGCATCCACTACTAGAAATTTGACCTATAGCGGCGACCTGTAGCAACAGTCCGGACGGAACCCTATAGATATAGCGACGGTCATCGTCTGGCCGTCGATATAGATGTTTTTTTTTAAAGAAAAAACCCTCATTTTCCCCAAATCATTTTCCTCCTCCTCACCCAGGACCACGCCGAGATGGTGTTCTTGCAACATCTTCTCCACCCAGACCACACCGCTGCTTCCATTGCCCGTGACAGCGCCGCCGTTTTCTCCTAGAAAGGGGAGACCCTTCAGGAGTACTGGTGGTGCACCGAGCGGGCTCTTGACCGGGGACCTTGCGGCGGGCCGGATCTGATTGTGTATGATGGTGGTGATGCAACTTTGTTGATTCACAAGGGAGTGAAATCATGCCAAGACCGGATCTGAAATCATGCTTATACGGATACATCCAGGTTCCTACCCCAACTAAAACCCTAGAACGTACATTTCTACAACTTCTATCTCAAGAGCCTATTTAAACCTCCTTTATCCTCCCCACAAATCCTCACCGACGCTCGGACGTTCTATTTGAATACAGCGCTTGCTTTTTGCTATCAATTTTTGTTAATCGAATTCTATTTATATGAATTTGTCATTTGTTAGTATTAATTTTATTTTTCTATCATATGTTTTTGACTGACGGATTGATGTGGTGATGAAGCTTATGTGGACTAGAGTTTCTGATCTGGTTTAATCCCCAGTTCTGAAGACAAACCCTTGGCTGTCTGAGCATCCCCATTCTAGAATCTTTTAATTTTCTGTTTGTCCGTTTTGATTCCCGGTATGTTTGTTTCTAGATTGATGTGTTGATGAGGCTTATGTGGACTAGAGTTTCTGATCTGGTTTAATACCAGTTTTGAAGACAAAACCTTTGGCTGTCTGAGCATCCTTTTTCCAAAATCTTCAACAAAAAAATTATCTTATTTGCCATATTTAAAACTTATTTTTTAGTTTTAAATCAATTAGGTCCAACCTATATAATTTTTTAGTTGCTAAATACCAATCTGAATTTTAATTATCCATTTTTTGATTGAAAAATTTATAGGGGCTTGTGATGATAATTTTAATATATCTTAGCGGATTTCAGTGAGTTTTTTCTATCGATGATCTGATTGTTACACATACTGAAGCCATTACATTATTTAGCTCATTTTATTTTTTAACAATCTAGTAATTTCATTGCGACTTTCTCTGTTATTATTTGTTTCGCTAGTTGAGTTTAAATCTAATTATAAATCTGCTGTGATGAGGATAAGCACCTTTTGGTGTTGAAGGGCAGTGGACAGGGCTGAATAGTCTTGCCGTGATCCCATCTTATTAACGACTTCTCCTTCCACTGAGCATTTCGATTCATTTTGTTTTATTTAACACCAAATGAATTTTCAATAATAATAAACTCGTAATAAGAATATAACTAGTAGTTGCGTCCTATACCAATTTTGGGGAGAAATTTGTTCCTCTAGGTGTAATGGCTTGGACGCTATAACTATGAGTGGCTATCCTGATAAATGGCTATTTCAATGCCATTTGATCCCGGAAACACCACCTAAATCAGTTACAAAGTGCCTTTTTTCATATAAAGTGTGAGTTTCATCCAATTCATTTAGTATAATTTTGACCAATCTATTTTCAGCTTCTAGCTTAAGATCTGTTTTTTTTCCAATTTTTTAATTGTGTATGTATTTGTACACTTTTTTTCTTTAAAATTTCTATGACCAAATGAGTTTGTAATTGGTGATGGATTTCCATTCGCTAATCCCCACTCGGTCAAAATTCTCACAATGCTTGGTACACAGTTATTGAGCCATTGTAATAGGTTTAAATCAGACAGTCATGACTGTCTATTTTAGTGATTAGTATATTTTTACATTCGACTAAAATAAAATATTTAGAAAATGTAAAACAAAATAGAAAAGTGCATAATAGTTAATGATGAGATTTTTACGTAGTTTAGTCATTCATATGTTTAAATAAGTCTTTGCCTCTGATTAGAACATTTGTAATTTTATCTCAGGTTTTAAAGAGCCAACTATTTGTGGATAAGTTTTGTGAAAGTCTGCAGCATACGTTCTTGGATTATTTGGCCCGTGGATGTGAACTGAACCTCATGGTGGCCATTGACTTCACTGGTACTCATTTTCACATTTATGTCCCTATAAATTGGGGGACTTTTGTAGCCCTGTCTGAATTAATTTTCCCTTACAAAAAAAATTTGTTTCTATTACTGGTACCAAATTTTGAGGATGGCAATGCATGCATCATTTACTTCATATTAGAGGTAAACACCAACAAAGGAGAGTTTGGAAATTGAGGTGGGATTATGAACTTCTCTCCTTTTTTATTTTATTTAGTCTTGAGGTCATCTACTTTTTAGTGAGCATAACTTCTTTTCTATGATGGATTATAAGAATGAATATGCTCTTGCAATACCCAGCAGAGGGCAATCTTGTGATGTTTACATTTATTACTACCCATCAATCAGATGGAATTTTGTGGCATTAAATTGTGGAAATTGATTCATTTATATTTTCCTTTACTTCTTGTTCATACTTCCATTTACGTATATTATAACCAATCTAATAGAGCTATGCTCAATTTGGAACTTGGAAAATCGATGAAGGAAAGAAAAGAGAAATAGAAACAAATTAAATATTCAACACTCTTAATGAATTCAAGTCCACAATGCATATTTTAATATAAAATGCAATGGTGAAATTAAGTTCAATTGGAAGTCAAGTAATTGCAATAGCTTTATAGTTTTCGGTTTCTGTTTTTCCCTCGTACTTTTTGCTATAACTGTTTCTTTCCTCTTCTATTTCCTTGATTGTTTTGTTTTGTAATGTTGTTCTGCACTGCATTGATTCATTATGGATGACATTAAATTATTACTTGTACTTTTGGAAGCAGGTGAGTGCTTTTTTAGGAACTTTAAGACAGAAGATACTTCAACTGGAAAAGCAGATTAAAGCAGACAGGATTCTTTCAGTCAAAGTAAGTTTAATTTTGTGTTTTGATGTTTCAATCATAGTAAACAATTCTGGAGAGTTATGCATCCTTATTTGTAGCGCAGGAAAAACTCCAAAAGAACAGGAAGAAACTCGAGAGTCATGTTTCTCTGCTTTTGTCAGCAGTCTGGTCCAACCATGATGCTTCATCATCGGAGAAAAATTGTTCAGGTAAAATGCTTTCTTCAAGAATCGAAAATCCTCCCTGGAAATTTGGTGGAATTGATCAAGGATTCGGAGACAAAGATTATGTCAACTGTCAAGATGTTGTCTATTCAACAAGTGCCAAGCTTCCACTTGGTGAGAACATATCACCTTATACTACTTGGATATTTTTGGACAGGTATGTTGATAACCACCTTCCTTTGTGCCATTAGTTTTTATATGGTGATGTTTGAGTATATCTTTAATAACCTTATTTGAAATCACATTGTTTGTCTTTAGGTGCCTAGTAAACCAATGTAATGGGAATTAATGGTATACCCAAGTCATAGGCATGTGATGGCCTTGGGGGTGGCCTTCTCAATAGGCAATATGGTAAACCAGAAAGGCTACAGTGGTAGCAATGACATGCAAGATGGCAAGATAATTGTGAGGGAATGCAAGCTGGACAGGGGTCACATGCAAGGTTAACGTGAGGGAACGTCTCATCAGGATGTTATTCACAAGGTAATGCATGACCCAAGGGGTAATTCGTTTTGTAGAATGATATTATTATTAGAGACCAAAGAGAAAAATATATGTAGTAATATGATCTGTAGTCTACTCTGCAGTAATAGAATCTTGGTCATTCTCATTGTTATTGCAACTTAATGTTTGATACAGTAGTTAGCCTTCTCCGAAGAAGATTGTAATTATTGTAATGTTGTAATGTGAATGATTTTAAATGATGTATATAATATTTTTTATATTGTATTTGTGTTGAATAAATATGCATTATTTTTTTTAAATATGAAAAGGCTATAGCGACGGTCATCGACCGTAGCTATAGTGTTCTATAAAACACATCCCTATAGTTACTGTCACCGAACGTTGCTATAGACATCTATAGTTACGGTCATGACTGTAGCAATAATTCTCAACGACCGTTAGTAAAGAGCAAATATACGATTTTGTTATGACCTATAGCTAGGGTCGGCGACCGTTGTTATAGGCCAAAAGATTGTTGTTACAGGCTTTACTGACGGGTTCTGTGGCGACGTCGTTAAAATTTTTAACGGTGGTCCTTTGGCCTGTAGACTGATTTTCTAGTAGTGATCATTAATGAAATTTGTTAAATGACAAAAGTATTACAAGATGTCAATAACAT
Source organism: Panax japonicus (assembly GCA_020205505.1). Classification (NCBI taxonomy): domain Eukaryota; kingdom Viridiplantae; phylum Streptophyta; class Magnoliopsida; order Apiales; family Araliaceae; genus Panax; species Panax japonicus. Next base: position 20,187,292 of record CM035095.1, read on the forward strand.
ACTTAAGTGCATGGTTAAGGTTGATATAGTAAATTTTAGATTAAAAAAGATATTCCATGTTTCACCATTTATGTTTCTTTGGAAAAATTGTTTGTCATAACTTAAGATAATTAAAACAAAAAGGATAGAAGTCACAAAAAATGCTCCCTCTATCATAAAATGATACGCACACTTGGATTGAAGGAATGAAATAAAAAAAATAAAAAATAAAATTATCTATTTAATGATCATTGTGGAAGATAAACCATTTCAATGGAATAAAAATTTATTTCATTGAAATGAAAATTTATTTCATAAATTTATTTTTTATTACATATGCATAAGGTGAAATAAAATATATTCTAATAGAATGGTTGCGATAATATTGTCATTATATGACTAACACCTACTACCACCAACAATTAAGCATACACTTAAAATACCTTAAAATCATTTCATATTCCGTCTTCCATTCCATTCATTCAATTCAAACGCAACATAATTGTTTTTTGATATATTCAACATAACCGTTGCTATAACTTTTTATTTTAAACAATAAATATTTTTATTTACGAAAAAATAGCAATTAAACATACACTTAAAATATCTTAAAATTATTCCTTATTCTGTCTTCCATTCCATTCATTCAATTCAAACGTAACATAACTGTTTTTGATATATTCAACATAATTGTTGCTATAACTTTTTATTTTAAACAATAAATATTTTTATTTGCAAAAAAAACAAAATCATTTAAGTAAAGGTTTTATTTTCAAGAATAAAATTAAAAAAATAGTATTTTGTTCATTCTCCAAAAAATTACTTACAAAGATCAACCATATCGGGTTAAAATTTATTTTTTAACTTGAGCTTAAGAGAGAAAAATGTCGTCTTCTTTTTCATTATCCAAATCCTAAGATTTGGATAATGAAAAACTATCTATATAAAAAATTAGATAGAATAACTTCGACATTGTCAACTAATAGTGAAAGAACAAAATTCGGGTACATACCAATATACCTATTACGGGTAGAAAGATAGAAATCGAAACAAATAACTCTCTATTTAGAATAGAGTAAATAGTCAGATGTAAGATAATTTCTAGAAATTTTCATCTTGAGATTGAAAATATATTGGTCTTGGTATATTCATTTTCTTATTCTTAGAATCCAGACTGGGGAGTTTCTATTAATTTAATATTAAATACGAAAAGAGAATACTACCTCCTTTTTTTTTGTGATGTACTTTAATAGGTCTCAGGAATGCATATAAAGAAAAACCTATTTGATGTTGTTGACAATGTTTACGTTGAAACTTACTAAATACGTTTTTTTTTATTTTTAAGACTTTAGCTTGTGCACAAATATAACTGGTCATTCCTATACCCATGTGAATTACTATTAGATTCAATTTGGGTTGAATTAGATTCTAGTTTTTATTTGAACCTGTGAAATGAAATGCATTTTTACTTTGATCAGTTTTATGTTCGGCTTTAAATGATCCATGTGAGTGACCTTATATGAATAATTTTATTTCGATGAACCAATAAGTTGGTTACAAGCAACAAACTAAAATGAAGAAATTCAAATTATACAATTTTTTGTATTTAAATTTTTATTTTATTAACACTTTAGGGATATACCGGCTCGAATCGTAGAAATAATATTAAATTAGAGGAGGGAGAGTTTAACATATCCCCACCTTAGAGGATATCAATTCAACAACAATTTTTATTTATTCAATATTAAATACAAGGCTTAAATATAAATTATTACCCTAAATTATAAGTCATATTTCACTTCGGTGATCTACTTTTCAATTTTGTCAATCAGATTATTAAATTATCATTTTTTTTTTACTTTTATTCAATTAGACCTGACACGTCATAAATTGATGGTGTAGCTTCGTTGACTAGAATAATCAATGCCTATGCGTCATTAAAAATTATTATTTTAAATGGATTTTTACATTTATTAAATGTCTAAGGATAAAATGGTCAAATCTCATTTTTCATAAAAACAAATCAAAATAAAAGTTAAAAATGAAATAAGATCAAACCACCATATATTGCGACAATGAAAGAGCCGTAGTCACCATGGATGAGCTCCCAAGCCAGAACACCAACAATTGACCAAAACAGAAAGATTCATTAATGGAAAACTTTCCAACAAACCCAAAGAGTCTCTATGTAATACCCAATAAAATACTAAAAGAATAATTAAGTAAGCTTTAAAATATTTATTTGGGCTTTCCTTATGTTTGGGTCAAATTGTAATTAATTAATTTGGGCTTTTAAATTAATTGGGTATAAACTATATTTGTCTAATTTTTATTTCCTAATCAAATTAGAAGAATTAATAAAACATATTATTTAATAATACACAAGTAAAACCTAGCTTACCTTATTACGTATGAGGAGTTGTGAGAATATAATGAAAGAAAAAGGAGGCGCAAGAAGAAGGAACGAGAGAACGTAACAGGGATTGCAAAAAGGGCTTGAGAGCAAGATCTTTAAACTTTATTCACCATATTCTTCTTCTCAAAGGTAATTATTGGACTATTTTTGAATACAAAATAATTATTTTGCTATTGTAACTATGATCTATATTTTTGTTGTATTGTAATCTATTTTAAAATTTTATTATGCTATTTGATTAGTTAATTTTATTAATGAAATTTTTATTTACAATTGAGATATATAATATATATTAGATTCGTTAAATATATATACAATTAAGCTTGATTCGTTATTTATATTTATATATATCATGATCCTGCAACTTCGTTAATATACATTCATATATATGTAGATTCATGAGTCTACCTATTAATTGCTGCAATTCATTATATATATATATATATATATATATATATATATATATATATATATATGTTAGCCTGCAAAACTATTAGTTAGATATCTTATATATATTCTGTAGGAATCAGGATTGTCATATATGTATATATACTTTCAATATATTTATATTTAGATACTGCAGCAATTGATTAATTTGAGTATGTAAATATGCAGCGGTAGTTTCGTTATATATATAATATATATATAAGATATGCAGAAAGTTATAATGGGAAAATAATAAATAATATTATAATATTGTTATTATAATTAATATATATTTTTTATTTTTTTTAGTACAAACTGAATATGGTATGTTAAAATTATTGAATTTATGAAAATATAATTTGTATGAGTTCGTAATTTAATTATATGCTTTATATTTTATTTTGATAATTAGATCGGATTGAGGGAGTTTAGCGGGCGATATTTAGATTCTGCGAATTATTTCGATACTATATTAAGGTACGGATTCCGTACTTTTTTTCAGCGAGACTCTTTTAAATATAATTCGTTCGTTTTGTTATTCGTTAAAAATTTGGTATTGCTTCTTAAGATTATTCTTTGTTGTCCAATTTATTGTGATAGTTTCGTTTTGGTGTTGATATTAAAATTCATATTTGTACTCCTTGAACTAGTTAATCGTGTCAGTATATTTTGGAGACTTTATTTGTTTGTACAATTGTTCGTATATTTTCGTTCACATTCGAAAGTCATTTTGATCATTGATATATTATGATAATCAATAATAATTGTATTTGATAATTCGATCTCATTTGAACATGGTCATGTAAGCCTTGTGATTTGAACCCATGTTGGCTTACATTTTGTAGTTTGATCCTTAGGGTATACTTGAGCTAACCACCTGTGGGGGTACCACAGGCATGTTCTCTTGACACAAGGGCATGACACCTTCCGTGGCGGTGTGATCAGTCCACGGCGTATCATTTTGTATGCTCTGGGTATGAGCTTTGGCCATTTGATATATTTGTTCAGGATACGTATGGGTCGACCCAGTATTTGATTTGATTCGATTTGTTTGGCGGATTAGTGACGTATGTGTCGTGCGTACTATCCGATTTGATTTGTATACATCATGGTACCGATGTATTTTGTTAGCCTTTGGCTATTTGTATTTGAGCTCAGTATGAAATTTTTACCTTACAACCATTTGATTCAGCCTTATTTGTTTGGGATTCTTTTGGCTATAATTATTTGATTGACATTGTTAGTCATTTGTAAATGGACTCTCAAATTTTGATATATTCGTAATTCGTTTGTAAATCACATATGTTCATTCGTTCAATTCTTTTAGATTCATTACTTTTTGTGATACATTTATTCATCTTCATATCCGTACTGGGCAATTGGCTCACGCTGTGTTCCTTTTTCCGGTAGGTAATCAGGGGTGATCAGGATTTGTGGGATGAGAGCTACCTTTGATCCAAATGAGTAGATTAGCTTTTGAGATTATTATTAGACTTGGTTTTCCTAAGATTTTGTAACTGGATGTTATGAGGACTATTTTGATAATTATGTATTCTGATTATGTAAATGTGGAGTTCATTCTATTTAAATTGGAATATGTGACATTTGGTATTAAATTTTATTGGAGATATTTTGAGGTTTATTAGAGATTTGTATTTATTATGTTTGTGCGTGACATCCCTTTTTCCTTTTTGGAAAAGGGGGTGTTACACTCTACGAACCTAAGATCGGAAAAACAAAGAAAATCATGTGAATTTGGAAGGAAAAAAAACCAACAAATCGAATTTCAATAATAAATAGAATGGAAAATTAGACATGGGAATAACCCCCTACCAGTCCGAGCTTTCATCTCTGGCCTTCATCAACCTATCTCCTCTCCTCTTACTACTCCTACCCGACCGCTCCCTCTCCCCGTCCCCATCCCGATCTTTCTTTAAAATAAATGTGTGTATTTATACATGGTAAATACACACACACACATATATATATATTAATATTATTTCAGTTACATAAATACAAATTATAATTACTATTTCACAATTCATTAATGTAATATATGTTATTGTATTGCCCATTGAAAAAAAAGGCAGCAGAATGCCCATTGTTTAAAAAAAAAGAAAAAAAAACAAGTTGACCGCCCATGAATAAAAACTAGCACTTGTAGAAATCATAACAGGTAATTATCCATCCATTAATTTTTTTAAACTGGGTCAAGGAACCGCAAACTTTGGTACTTGTTAGATGCCAACTAAAGTACAAAAATAAAATAAAATAAAATTTATATGACTAGTCGACCTATCGTATTAGTCGAGCCAACGACGACTTAACAACATCCTCTATGTTTGTGGCACGTGAATACAATGTTATTTAATTAATTGTTCAGTTTTAATTTTTTTAAATTAAATTGATTATTTTTATAATTAATAATTAAGCATATATAAATATATTTATAAAATTATAAAAATTGGAGTTAATAATAAATTGTATATACTTTCTTTTAGTTATAATCTCTTCACCTATATTTTAGCAAAAATAATAAAAAAAAATTAGTTTTGAAAATGGTCAATTTAACTTTAAAAAGTCAAAACTGAATAATTAATTTGAGACGGAGGGAGTATTATTATTATTATTAATTTGTGGATATATAGGATACCAGATCCTTGAATGGCAAATCATATATATATTGGAATATATACCTTGATTGTTGCATGCATATATCAGTAGTTTTGATACAAGTAGCCAGTACCCGGCAACCATATACGTACGTGTTTAATTCTTACAAGTGAATGAAGAGTCAAAGATGCATCTTTTCACATACCTCCCCTCCCCACCATGCATTTTTCTTTTTGTACTACTACTACTACTACTACTGTATATATCACTAATTTTGATTGACTTGGGCAACATAACTCTGCTGGAATTATATAAGTTTGGGTTTACCGACCAAACCAGCTTTATTATTTGCTTGTTACTACATTTCAGTACTGAAAATCATTGGTTATCTAGTGTTTAAATGAATATCGAGGCTTGATTATTGGTTCAAATTAAGTAGGTTTCCAGAATTTAGCTCAAGCTAGCCTTGATTACTTGGATTCATTGATGGCATCTATATATGGTCGGTCATAGGCAGATAAATTTTATGTTTTTGTTTGTTAGTAATTAAACTAGTTAGTATTTAGATTTCTAAAGAAGTTAAATGAAGAAAAACAAGTTTATCTTGTGAGGAAAACGACTCCATGGAACTAGCGGACGGACGGACGGACGGACAGGGCATTTGGTTCTTACATCTCTATCCTCTGTTATTTTTAAACACTACTAAAACTGCCAAACGGAGTTGACTCCAAGTAAACGCCCTCCCTTGTCTTTCTTTACTTGTACTAATATGAGATCAGGAAACTAATTAAGTCTCTGTCTTTTAACATATCTTAAAAGACCAGAGCAGTTATTTTCAAATTGGTGTGCACCAAGTTCTTGCACCTTCAGTTGGCTCAACTTGTTTGTCCTCTACTATTGCAGCATCTTTCTTGGAAACTACTTATATATAATTTATCTTTATGTTTGGTTTGGTTTGGTTGGTTTTTTTAAAGTTTGGACGGCTGCGCCACAGTCCACAGCCTGCACCTGCACCTGCACCTGCACCTGCACTATTTATTTTACTGTTGACACACGACTAACATTTTAGTCATGCACGCACTGCGCTCCCTCGGTGAAAATTCTAAGAGTTGATTCTTCTTTTCTTTTTTGTCTAGTCAATTAGACGGCAAGACTTTAATACTAAGTTTCTGAGTTTGGAGGGATATAATATGATGAGATGGGAAGAGAAAGTATAGGAGGGGAAGGGATGAGAAGTTATATAATTTTTTCTTGTCATATTTATGAGTTTTAGAAATTAAAGAAGTGAAGTGATGTGATTTTAAGTATATTTTTGTTTGTTTGAGTTAGAATAAGGGAATAAGGGAATAGAAAATATTTTTATTTATAAACTACACTCACTATATATGACTTGAATCCTCTCACTTTTGGAGGGAAAGTTTTGAGTCAAAAATAAAATCAACTTCATCTCCAAATCTCTTTCCTCATTTCCCTAAAAAAAACTCACAAACATGAGATGGGAGGAATTTTAATTATTTTCCATTCCATTCCTTTCACTTTTCCTAAAAAATACTTACAAACCCAATATTGCGATCCATTAAAAGTAATGATTTTTATATATATGGCCACTAAAAGCAATGATCTTAAACACGAACGGACTTATGCGATTAAACACAATGACATGCATGATTTGTTCATATTTATGATTTCAAGAGCATTTTTCCTCACCGTCTAATCGGCAAAGAATATTCATTTTCTAAGATAATAGTTTTATTATACCACCGTTTCTATATATCACTTCTCATTCAACCTCTTATGAATTGGTCACATATATTCATTAATTACGCAGTTATGTGTTTTGATTCTTTGAGATTTCATAACCTCAGGTCAACACAAACAAAGCTTATTTTAAACTCGACAGAGACATATATATATAATTCAGAAACTTCCCCCTAGCTAGCTCCCAACCCTAAATATAAATAATAATATGCAAAGTTAAGTTTTATAAATTAAAAATGGTGGTAGGCATTGAAGGTATATATATAAGCATGTGATGAATCTAGGTTTGGGACATTGGATGTCGGCAGGGCATGTGGGAAATCATGTTGTTGTCATTTTCACATTAATTAGAGAGAGGAATTAATGCATGGATGCCTGCTCTTTTCATCATTTCTACTCTTGTAGCTTGTTTTTCTTCCTTCATTTGCTGCAAAAATCATGGTTTTTGCTGCAGAGAAGAAACTGCACCAAACTACAGTTGCCATAGTAAACGGGCTGAGTGCATGAGTGAGGAGGGGAGAGATTCCCATCTTATATATCAATAGGTACAAGGTAGTCATGAAGAGAAGGATTAAATTGATGCATTTTGCTATATCTTAATTGTCATAAAACATATATTGTCACACAATATGGGTAATTTGAACATGTGAATATGAAATTAAGTAGACTAAGAATTATAGATTTGATTAGATTATGAATTTACCAACTGGCCTCAATTGTTTAATGTGTTATAAAGAAAGAAAAGAGTACTTATATATAGAAAAAATGTATGTACACAGCTGTGTAGTACACAGTCAGCTATGACGACGATTTTTTGGATTATAGCGACGGGTACCGTCGCCATAGTCCAAAAACCCGTTGTCATAATCTGACTGTGTAATTATACACAGCTATATATATATATATATATATATATATATATATATATATATATATATATATATATATATATATGCACACCCTATAGTTGCACTCATAAAATATAAGAGATCAATAAATATACAATTTCCAAAATAAATAATTACAATCATAGTATTAATTAGATGGGTCAATGCTACATAATTCTTTTCAAAATATAAAGATAAACCATAATCTTATACCTAAAATTAATAACAAAAAAATTATCATGTTTTGATTAAATAAAACTAGATCGTAAAAAATGCTTCTTATCACACACACACACTATATGTGTGTGTATTCTCCAATAAAAAAAATACTTTGGCAATATGTATCCATTTTAATAGGAAAATACGATTAACCTATTCCATGTTGTATGCCATCAGTATAAGATTACACAAACATTAATCATTTTCTTAGTTGACGTACGTAAGCTAGTGCAAAATATTTTTCAAGAAAAGTCTGTAGATCCCCAAAGTCGACATATATAAGTTATCCAGTAACAATCAAACTGCATACAAATCTACCAATTAGCATAATATATGAACTCCAAAAAAATAAAAATAAAATATTTGAACAATTGCTTCTTTTTTCTTTATATATATGTAACCAGTCATACTTATAAAATTAAGTATGTATGCTTCGTTTTGTAATTATTGTCTGTAATAGGCTCATGAGCAATATGAGAAGATGGTGAATAAGTAAATTGGAATCATATTTATTAAGAACAAATTAGTCATTTTCCCAAAAATTATTTCAAAATCCTTGCAAACCGAGTACATAAAATCAAGAAAAATGTCATCTAATGGTGAAAGTTGTTTAGAATCATATAGTAAATAATTCCAAGTGCTTCATAAAAGGTAACATTACTTCCTTTCTGGGAAGGCAACTGAACAATTGAATAATTTTTTTTTTAATTTTAGATAATAGCAAATTAATAATACAATCTTCAATTCCAACCACCAAGATTTATTGAACAAGTTGACTTTATTTTGAGTTTTAGATCGATGAATAATTGCAACGTGTTTGAGTAATCGCGCTTTTATATCCTTAATTTTTACGTAATTATTAAACTTATAGTAACATGAACAACACTCTATAAATATAGATACAAGATTCATTATATATATAACGATAATAGCATAATTAGTTATTTTAATTATTCCTCCCTCCCTTCTAAAATATAGAGGAAACTAACCTTAATCAAACACATATTTTTTATTATGATATTTTTTAATGTTTTAAATTTTTGTGTGTAGGAATTTGCAACCATTATCTTATCTTTATTTTTTAAACAATAATGCTTGTGTCAAAAGACCGGTAACAAAAAGAAAATACGAAATGATGTGTGTGCTAATTAAGCTAGTTATTGGTTATTATTATTGAACAATTAACACAACATCAAGTAATTATAATTCTGACATATCATTTTGTATTCATTTTTTTGTAACCATCTTTAATTTTGTATTACTCTTTTTTTTTAAATCTTGGGCCGGAGAGTATAATTTTTTTTTTCTCAGTTTATTATTGGGTTTTGGGTTTGCAAAAGGAGAATTAATATATATCAACTATTCATTTGTGATGTAAGTGTCTGAGTGATGTATATAACTGATTTATTAATTTTATTCCTTTTGAAGACAAAATCCTTTATTAACTTATTCATTCGTTTGGAGACGGCAGGAATAAGAAAGATTAAGCTTAGATTATTGTGGGGTTTTGTCATAGGAAAACAACATGAGTTATAAACAAATAGGAATTATTATTATTGAAGAATAGTAGCTAGTATATATCATGCATGCATGTAAAAGGACTTAAATGACCACCCTTCTTGTGCCAGAGGATTTTGAAATTTGCGGTTATATATAAATGGGTGCTCTTATTCTTGTCCCGCGAAAATCTCTCTTTCTAAAAAGGTGTTTGCCAGCAGCTCATGGCAAAAAAGACTGTCTTTTCCTTTTCATCTTGAATTCTCCCAATCAGAGGGAAATTTTGCAGAAACCAAGGGATTTGGCCGGGGTTTCAAATTCCATCTTGTTTAATTTCCAAACAGAAAAAAAAAAAAAACAGGTTACTACCTTTCACTAGCTCTCCCCAAGATTTTGGATGAATGAATAAATGCATGGTTTAAGGAGTTGTAAGATTCTTGGTTATGAAATTTACTTCCTGGGTATCTTTCAAAAAAGGTAAATTTGGAATTTTCCTAATCATTTCCTGCTTTCCATGAACTTCATTCAATCTCTCTCCGTGTTGATCCTTAATTTGGACCATTTGGAATCCAATTCTTTAAGTTTTCCTTTTTGACTGGATAAAGTTTAATTTGTGGTCTTCTAGTTAATAATTAAGCTTGTTTTGCTTTTTTGATCTCATATATATATATGAAGTTCTTTAATTTGATTGTAGGATTTATTTGTAGAATATCATGTCAACTATTTTAGCTCGAACAGGCCGACAAAGGCAGCGTTATGAAGACAATTTCCGGCTTGTTTCTGGGTAAGTTTTCTTTATCTTCTTTATATCTTTGCCTGTAATTTCTTAAATTTTCTTTTTACACATCTTTATTTGGGTTTTTGCATAGTTCCTGTTTGTAAAAAGTTGCAAATGAACTTCAAACTATTGGATTTTACAAAAAAGAAATGGGTTATATGATCTGGGATCAAACTCCTCTTGGGAACTTTCAATCTGGGTTCTTAAAATCAAGACCAGGTATAAAAATCTGGGTTATAATAATTTTGGATTTTGTCTGGATGAGATGCATGCTTAGAAGATGCTTAATTAGAAGCATCTGAATGTTGGAATTTATTATAATGGAAAATTTTACACGACAAGTGGGCCTTACGATTGACTTGAAAATTTGTTTATATTTTTGTATATGTGAGGATAGAGTTTTAAGCACGATCCATTTTGTCTTTTATGTGGAACTTTAGTAAATTAAATTATTACAGTTCCATATCATCCTAATCATGTTGGCTTTTACTTACTGGATGGGGTAGGGTCTAGGTAAGATTATGTGAAAAGAATAGCATCCATATGCTTATTTTTTATTTTTATACTTCTTTTGAGGTAGAAGACAATTATCTTGGATTATGCAAACCCATGTTCGAATACGATAAACGTAGCTATCAATTGGTATATATATATACACACACATCTGTGTATTACACAGTAAGGCTTTGGCGACAAATTTTTTGGGCTATAGCGACGGTAAACTGTCGCCATAGCCTAGAATAGCTATGACGACAGGTGAAATCGTCGCTATAGCCCAAAAAACCGTCGTAATAGCCTACTGTGTAATACACAGCTGTGTACGTACATTTTTCCCTATATATATATATATATATACAAGTTGGATCAGGTCCGGAAGTTCGGACCTGATAAAATGCGAATCAATATTTTTTTTTGTAGAACAACTAAAAAAAATAATAACTATGAAACTTGATTTTTTACATAATATAGTGTTTTGGACATGATTTGGATACTTATACCAAAAAATGTATGTACAGTCTGCACAGAATGTACATACATGTTTTGTTATATGTATCCAAATCACACCCAAAACATTGTATTATGTAAAAATTCAAGTTCCATAATTTATTTATTTTTTTAGTTGTTTTAAAAAAAAACAAAAAAAACCGCATTTTAAGAAAATGCGGGAGTCCGGATAGGATCCGGACTCTCTCTCTCTCTCTCTCTCTCTATATATATATATATATATAGGGTATCGATTTATAGTCAACGTTATAAATTTAACACTATCTTTACAACATATGTTGGTTGATTGAATGGTATAATGGAACCCCAGTCCACACTTTAATATGGAGAGCTCGCAGTTTAGTTCTACAATGTACAAAAATACTCTTTTTAAAAGTAATTTGCGTCCGCATAATTAAACTGTCGATTGGAGATTTTTTTTTACGTCAAATTGGCCGAGATTATTCTTTCTTTATTTCACATAACATCACATTTATGTCCATGACTGTGATAAATTTGACTGATAAATTTGCTACTTCGAATTTGTTAAAGTACTACTATATATATAAAATTAACTTTCTTTATCTCCTTCGTCCTTTCTCTATGTCTCACTCTAATTTCCTTTCTCATTCATCTAATACTTTGTAAGTATTATTGAATCTATACAAAAGTTTCAATAAATTAAGCAAAATGGGTAGTTTAATGTGTAGACTAATAATGGAGATTTGCCGACTACTTTGTTGGAAATAGAGAAAGAAGGATTAAGGCCAATTTGATTTTTAAAAAAATCTCTCCAATTTGGAGTTTAATTGTGCGGACAAGGATTTCTTTTAAATAGAGAAAGATTACTTTATTGGAAACAACGAAATAAGGATTCCGACCAATTTGACATAAAAAATTTATATTTTTAATTCGCAGTTCAATTGTATGGACGGGGATTACTTTTAAAAAAGGGTATTTTGTATATTAACATGTTGGGCATTCATCCGCATAATTAAATTAGAAGCTCTCTCATATTAAAGTACGGATTGGGGTTCTATTATACTGTTCGATTCATGAATGGACGGTTGAAATATGTTATCCTTACAACGCTGGCTATGGATAAGTGTCCTTCTACACGAACATGAAAATTGGGCAGATAGAACAAAATGGATTTGTTCGCGGGAACAAATCTATTTCGTTTTACTTATCCAATTTTTCTGTCCGTGTATACTTATTCTAATTATTAATATATTCTTACACCATACTCTTAATTACAATAATGAAGTAGAAAGCATATATGTACTTTGTTAACGCCAAGTTTCGCCGGCGCGTCCAATCACAGAATCCACGCGCTAGAACCTGCACAGTAACAAATCACACAGAAGCTTGACGGCTTGTGCCGCCGGGGGATAGCTCCGGTGTGAGAATGAGTACAGACCGTTACAAGGTTTAACAATGGAGGCTAAGTGTTTAGTGCTCAAAAGTATGAATTACCTCATAATGATAACCTGAGCCTTGTATTTATAGTACTCACCACCTTAGAATCCTTCTCTCAGTCGGATTAGGACTCCTAGTGTATGGTAGTTACCATAACTTGGGTCCAACACAATCTCCTTAAAAGGTGCAAGTAGAGTCCAACCGCATCACCACCTTTGGAGTTACATTATATGCATATGAATAGGTACCCAGACTCTGCACGCAGGAGAGCCCACTATGCAGGCCCAAACGGTCCTATAACCCGGTCTGGGCTTCGGCCCAAAGGACTCGAAGACCCGACCCCGAACACCACAAAACTGGGTTCGGCTCTGGCCCAGGAGGGCTCAAATGCCGCCCGAACATCTCCAACATCTTTATGGGCTTCGGGCAATCGGCCTTTCAAGCCTTTCTGATATTAAGCCTTCGGCCCAAATGAGGGTCGGTAAAATGCTCCCGAACATTGCCCCCCAGTCTCTGATTATAACGTATTTATAATTAGAGACTTGGAAGGTCAGGACCTCGAACGGTCACGACAGCTAATGATGAGCTGTCTGGGGAAGTCCAACGGTCTGTTATAAATATTTGAAACGTTGCACGCCTGGACCCACCTTAAGCATTTAATAGCCGCCCTCGGGTTCCGTGCCATACTCCTGATAAAAACCCCACTTCCCCCTCATTATCACCTTTACTGACTCCTCTTTCTCAAGTCCTCTGCTTTCAAATTTTTCGGCAAGGCGATTTCCGGCGAGATACTGCTCCTCCTTATTCATCATTTTCCTCAACTCTGTTTAGCGTTTAAGTGCTATTTTTGTTCATTTCTTCTCCAAAACTTCTCATTCGCATCACATTCCCTTCGATCTCATATTCCAATGGCTGATTCCAACACCCTTCCGGTCACCGAGCCTATCGCCACCACCGTTACCACTGGCGACCTTGTAGAAGTCGAGCTACCGGTAGTACCAACTGACACCACTCCTGACGCCCTGTCTACTCCGGTAGACGCTGAGACTAGGGTTCGAAACGCCTACCACTCCTCGGAGGAGTTTTCCCACCTCCACACTCCATCTACCATTACCCCCTCCCAGATCTCCGATATCCGAGCCCTTTTTAAAATACCTAAAGAATACAAACTCAGGATCCCTCGGCCCGATGAGAATATGTTCTGGAGGCCCGATGGTGAATGGGTAGCCGTCCCCCTGTACGTTTTGAAGTACGGGGTTCGGTTCCCCCTTCACGACTTCATTTCTTCCTTCTTGACCTTCATCGGAGTCGGGTTCGCGCAACTCGTGCCGAACGCGTATATCCACCTAGTTTCTTTCATCGCCATCTGCCAAGAGGTGGGACTCGCTCCCGGGCTTGATCTGTTCTTTGCCCTGTTCACCGTCAGCAATTCAAAAGAGCCCGGTCTTCGGCAGCTCAACAGACGCCTCAACCGCACCGTCCCGATCAAAACCCCTTCGAGCAACAAGGGGTGGCATGAACAGTGGTTTTAATTTTGCCAAGGGATCCGACCTTCAGCTCCTTCCCTCCTGGGCCCATCCAGCCGACCAGGCGGCCCAGATTTCTAAGTTCCCGAAGGGCCGGGCCGATGCCTTCAAGACGTTTTACACACAATTGAAGAAAACCCAGTGGAATCTAAGGCTTCTAATGGACGAAGCCTGGTTGTACAAACACGACTGTGAGTACCTACTGTTTTTCTTTATTTTATCTCCTTTTCCGATAAGCATTCCATGTCTTAACCCCTTTGTCTCCATGCAGTGACCATTTTCAAGTCGTAAATTGTAAGAATAAAGGAATAATTGCTAGTGGGATTGAGCTTTGGTCGTTGTACTGAGGCAGCTACTTGGTGAAAATAAAATTTAATGTTAAACTCATGCTTTAATTAGGTGATAAGCATGTTTGTTCTTGTAGAAAAAAATGATGTTGAAATTTTTACTTTCTAAAAGCACATTATTTCTATCACTCCTAAATGATGTGTGTAATAAAGATTAAAAAATATGAGCATGTGTTTGGCCAGTGTTAATTTTTTGTACAGACTTCGTTTCATTTACTGTCACTTACCCAAAAATTACATGCAACAGGTGTATTCCTTACAGGCTGGTTGGAAATGATGGAGATCAAAGCTTTGAATTGGAGAATAGTATAGAGGTTCTAATGATATCTTCACCAAATCGTGACGATCTGGTTTTTCCAAAGGTACCTAGTTTCTGTGTCTAATTAAATCAGTGAACTTGATCTTGCTAAGTATGAAACTCATTGTTTTATGATTTATGCCTCTCCAGCTACCATGTACTGATTGTTTCATTTTTATATTTCCATTTATTTGTCAGGGTGGATGGGAAGATGATGAGACTGTTGAAGAAGCTGCATGTCGAGAAGCTTTGGAGGAAGCAGGCGTGAGAGGAATCATCAAAGTAGGTTCTCATTCCTGCTTGGGCATCGGTGTTCTGGTCCATTTCCCCATATTATGATTTATGCCTTAGTAGAAGGATTTGCAAAAAATATATATGTTCTCCCTCCCTTTAGTTTAAAAATAGTTTTCTAGTTGCATATACTCACTTGCATCAATATAGTCTAATGTTTGAATGCATAGTCACTGTTGGACTAAAAATTTATAGGAATGCTTATTTTCGTTATAGGTTTATTGCCTACTGATATACTACTTAAGAAATATCCTATCTTTTTAGGCTACGGAAAAACTTGCCAGTAAATAAATAACCTTTTAAAAAAATTAACTGAAAATAATGCAGAACTCTAAACTGCAGAAGTGTAGTATGGACAAGTGCTGAACATTCTCTTTTTGTTAATGTATGTTGAAATCTTACAACAGTTAATTTTTTATTTTTTTTTAAAAAAAATGATTTATTTTACTAAGGTACTCATGCTTGTGTGA
The DNA here is from genome assembly GCA_020205505.1 of Panax japonicus. NCBI lineage: Eukaryota > Viridiplantae > Streptophyta > Magnoliopsida > Apiales > Araliaceae > Panax > Panax japonicus. Next base: position 20,203,200 of record CM035095.1, read on the forward strand.
GCATGTTTTGTTCCTCGTCCATAAGTTTTGCATACTCTTCTGGCTATGCGATTTTATAGTCTTTTTAAGAAATTGTGGCTCGGCAATTGAACGAGGGTTCGATTAGGGGCTTCATTTTAGTTTGGTCCACACAGAGAAAATAGAAATAAGAAAAAAAACTTTATGGTAAAAGAGTGCTGATTGGAATTTAGATGGAGGGCTTGCATGGTTAGGGGTTTGAATTCCCCAACTGAGAGAGGGAGAGAGGGAATTGCTCTGGTTCCGATACCGAATGTTCTCTTGTATAATTTTACTGCTAACTTATAATGAGATTCAGGATTAGTTATAAATAGGAAGGAAGAAGAATGCTTCTCTTCATGCTGTGTTATGACTTATGATACTATGTATGAACTCATCACAAGTGTCAAATTTGGTTCATCTCTGTCAACATTAAAAATCTTGATCAGTCTGGTTAGGCTCTTGTTTTTTTTTCCCTCGTCAGTAGTGAATGCTGTTTGGACTCGTAGCAAATGTTAACTTTGGTAGCACTTACTAAACCACTATCTGGCAATTTTTGACAAATATAATATCTGATTTCCTTGTTTTTCAGGGCGATTCTCTGGGAGATTGGAAGTTTAGAAGCAAAAGCAAACAAGAGATGTGTAGCCTCGAAGGAGGCTGCAAGGTGCACATGTTTGCACTTGAGGTTACCAAGGAGCTTGATGCCTGGCCAGAGCAGGAAAACCATGATAGAAAATGGGTGAGTATGCAATGATGATGATGCAGGCGTGTGACATTTCCTCCACTAATTAACCCCATTGCTGATTCATGCTTAACCCTCGAGTTTGTTCTTCTTTATGCAGTTACTGATAAAAGAGGCGTTCCACCTCTGCCGCTATGAGTGGATGAGTGCAGCACTAGAAAAGTTCTTACAAGTTATGGCCACAGACGAGAAACCTGAAAGGAGCGAAGACGTAATGGAGCTGCATCCTGCTCCAGTTTCAGACATTGTTTCGGAGTGTCCAATAATGTCAACTAACTGTCTTCCAAGCCTGTTAAGCCAAGAAAAGAACGTATTTCAACCCTTTGAGTGCCCAGCACCACAGTGTTAGTCATATGAGCATGCCCTTTGCCTTTGGGATCACATTGTTCAGTTCATATAAAAGTGCTCTGCCAGCCTTAGGGTCTCTTGTTAATTGTAGTTCTGTTCTTTTATTCCACCAATAATATATGAGGAAAAGAACGGAAAATCTTCAACTGGAAGACAATAGTTTCTGTGTTAACTTCGGATGAAAGCCGTGCACAGTTATAATATGTGATGGTGTCCCAGCTCATTAATGTGATCGTCTTTAACTATATATGTTGGAGATTTGGCTAGCCGAGTTTGTGATTATAATCAAATCAAATCCAAGACAATATTGGATCATAGTCAGATATGTTAATTTGGACTTCAAACAGACAAACAATTAATATATATATATATAGTCTGCTTCTCCAGCAAATCAAAGGTAGCGAACTAAGATTGGATTATAGAACCCAAAAATTGCATCTTTAATAGAAATTATTATTGTTTATTTTGTAAGGGCAAAATTGTAATAATCAAGAACAACACGAGAATTAAATCTTTTATCATATTCCTTAATTAATTTCCCTTCATTCTCTTGATGTTTCAAGCATCCAAATGGAGTAAGGAATCCTCATGAGAATCATTGACTAAGGAAATTAAGTTGAACGATTCAAATGGAGTACTGCCATTGTAGAAGACAAAATCAAGTGTTTTCAAACTTTCAAATAATTAATCATATGCAAAGCTGAAATGAACACTGACAAGGCCCCTAATTAAATCCAAATCCCAATACAACATTTTTGTTCACTTACTTATCCCTTTACATCAACTTGTGTGGGTACCCATAATTAAGATGATTTTAATATATGATATCTCCCTCAAAAGTCTTAATTGGTAGGTTTTGTGACTACTAGTTTTGAGTTTTGACCACCTTGGGAGGATTAAAATCCTTAACTTTATATAACTAGAGTAGTGACCCTTTTTATAACAATTATAGGGAACATTCCTTAATTTTGGGATAGTTTTGTTTCTTCTACTATTACATCGAATAATAGCATCCATCCATCGATTACTGTTTCAGATTAAAACACCTTTGAACGGAACTTGATTCAAAAACTTAAAACAGATAAATTTTAAACTTCACACTGCGATCGATCTGACCTAACCTGAGGTTATATATCAGTTTTTAAAAAATATGGATGGATTAATAATGGACCAAATTAATAAAGGTATTTTGGTCCCAAAAAAAGATGATTGATTTGGGGTTTCATGACTCACATTTGGTGATTAAGCTAGCATAATTAAGTAGGTCCCAAGAAGAGAATGGCTACATGCATGCATGCTTCTCCCACATGTCACCCAACACATGCCTTCTTAGTTATAATTAGTCTTTTGTATGAATTCTCCCCTTTTGATCCAAAAAGAGATGCTTTTAAATTTGCAAGAAACCAAGAAAGGTTGAATATATAAATAAGAGAAAAGGAAGGCAGGCAGGCAGGCCTATGAGTACCGTGGATTAATCATTGAATTTTTTGGTTGAAATTGGAGAGCACATGGCAGAGAGAGCAATGATATATTCTTAATTCAAACTCAAAAATATCCAAAACTAAAAGCCATTAATTAATTTAATTATATAGTTAATCAGCTAGCTAGGTAACATGCATGATTCAGAAATATAGTATCTAGCTACGTTAAATTAATCAATCACCTCCGGCCTCACTATATATATTGTATAAAGATCAATGTGGAGTCTTCTTTTTATCTAATTAAGATCATAATTACCCCACAATTTGTTTCAAATTATTCGTATCGCCATCATTAATCCATTGCATATACTCGAATGATTTTTATATATATTTCGATGATCGATCATCTAATTAATTGGCAGCCTCTTTCTGACGCTTTAGATTTGGACTGATCACCATCAAAACAGTTAGCTAGATTAGAGGGCCTATAGATTCTTTATTCTGACCAAAAAAAAAGCTAGAGGGAATGCATAGATATGATGATCAGTTATGTGATGATTGGAAAGGTGATCCAATGATAGAAACAAGCTTGTTTATTGCTTCTGCAGGTGGCAAGGACATATAGGTATTTACTGATTAAGATTGTATTTGCAATTGTATAAGGCTATTAATAATGTCAGAATAATATTTATTTATGTTGTAACTTGTAAGAGTGTATATATATATATTTTGTGATACTTTCACGTTTGATGCAGTGATACTTTGAATTCTTAGCGACATTTATTATTCTAGTAGCATGCATAAGTATTGTTCTGATTTTATCAATAATCTTGTTTAATTTCAGTAGATAAATTAATATATGCAACGACGGAGCATAAATCAAAGGACCCGATCTCGAAAGAGATCGCAACATTATGAGGTATTCGCAGAATTAGTATACTAATAATTTTCGTATGAGATGTGACCCTTATATATGCCACATAATGGTTTTAGAGCTTTAAAGAGAAAATTATTTACAAAGTATACATGTTATTGCGTCTATTCAGCTAAATGAGGCGGGAAAAAAGATGGACATCTTAATTAAAACAGTGAGAAAATAATATTAATGCAAGGTTAGGTTGATGTAATAGAAATTAATTCAGATAATGTAATGATACCTTAAACTTGTAGTCTTCCCATCTGCAGTGATAATTGGACTGTGCAATAAAGAAATAATTCCATCAACTTTAGGCTTTTGTTATGGATGAGAGATTTATATAGTATATAGTATGAGAGTATTGATGGTCTCATGATTAAGTTAGCGTAAAGTCCATGATATGATTAGCTCCTCATTCATGCATGTATATGTGATCATCTAAACCTTAATTATTATTACAACTGCATAACAAGATCACATGCATGTAGGAAACAAAAGATGATAGAAATTAATTAATGGTAATAAAAAATATTTTATCAAACTAAATCTTTTGATTAAGAATAATGAAAAATTAACGGTGTAAGAAATTGACTATATATATATATTATATATCTAATCATGCCAAGCCGCCAAATAATCACTCTTTTAGGTTTTGGTATTTTATGGCGTGGGATTTCATTTTGGATGATGACAGAGATTGCAATCAACAACTTAAAAGAATTTTTTTTTTACCGAGAGTTTTTGACTTGAATGGTATTCTAGTTAGCTTGCCAAACAAGAGGTCTTAAATTCTATTCCCTCCTTAAATTAGCAAAAAAAAACTATTTTTTCTCTTTTTTTTCTTTTTATATTAATTTTTCTTTTTCTATTAATTAAGTTAAAAAACTTTTGATAGTGCTAATGATGCAGGTCATGTCCGATACCGTGGTCGATAATCAATTGAAGCCTTTTGATCCTAGATATAATCTTGTATCGGATAAATTGAAGTGATCTTGAGATCCTAAATACTTACTATGTTTCAAAATATAAAAATAATTTTAATTTTTTGAAGTCAATTATGCCTTTAGATTGGCTTGATAACTCAATATTAATTAATACACCTACTTATGTTAGAATTATTTTTTAATTAGTTGAATGCATGGGCTTAAATTGTATTACTATGCATGCGTATATTGAGTTTTTTTTTGTTCACTTGTCTAATATATTGCCCATGCAGTTCTAAAAAATGGTACTTTTTTTATTAGTAAAGTACGTTTACAAAAGGACAGTATTATTTATTTAGTTTTTTCAGAAGATCTTAATTTCATTAGTAAACTTCAAAGGTAGTACTTAATAATTTGTTGTTAGAAAAGAAATAAAAATTAATAATAAAATGAAGTATGTATGTATGTCAAGTTGTGTATTTTAATTTCGAAAAAGAAATAGGTTTGATGTTTATATATTGGAGAAAATTTACTATAATAAGTAATTAAATTGCATGGGAATTGAAGAAATTGAAGCCATGCATGCATGCATCATGATTCATGCAATATACTTACGTACTGCTATGAAGCTAGCCTTTCAAACATGTTAAGGCACGATAGGTGATGAAATTGATCCAAGGACATAAATGTGAATTGAATAGATAAAAATTAAGGTCAAGCGTGGGAAAATAAAAACGGTGGTGGTCATTTGTATAACTTACATAAATATTAATTAATTAATTAAGAAAGCAAACCTTTTTTTCTCACTATAATATAAACGAACTCACATGCAACCTCCATTTTCCATAATTAACATATTCCGATCGATCCCCTAAAGAATGAGAAAACGACAGTCTCTTATTTCAACTCCTCAGATTCTTTAATTTTCCCTATATAAATTAAATAATACTCCTACATGCATGATCACATACACACACACATATATATATATATACAAACACCAGAAGCACCTAGCTAGCTATATCTATCTATATATATATATATATATATATATATATATATATATATATATATATATATATTTCAGTACGTACTTAATTTCAAATTAGAAACAACAATATTTTTGTTACTTATACATTTTGTCATCTTTAAGTTTATATATAAAGTAGTATACCCGGCCGGGAAAATTGATAATCACTATGAACTCATCATCTTACTCATCAAAGAGTAGTACTACTAAAAATAAAAAGAACAGTAGTACTACTACAAATAAGCCGCCGCAAGAAACGTCAACACCTACAAAAGAAGGTGTAAGGTTTTTAGGGGTAAGAAGGCGGCCATGGGGGAGATATGCAGCTGAAATAAGAGACCCTTCCACCAAGGAAAGGCATTGGCTTGGCACTTTCGACACCGCTGAGGAGGCCGCCCTCGCCTATGACCGGGCCGCCCGTTCCATGCGCGGCCCACGTGCCCGCACCAACTTCGTCTACTCCGACATGCCGCCGGGCTCCTCCGTCACCTCCATCCTCTCCCCGGATGAAAACCACCACCACCACCACCACAACAACATTGATAGTACTATCCTCCTCCACCATGAATTGTCATCTAATTCGCTATTTGGAGCGGTTCCGACCCGACCAGACCTAGATGTTACACATTTCTTTACTGGACAAGATTTTGGCATCAGTACCTTTGAGTCAAACACTTGTAACCAACAGGTGCCACCACGTTATCAGGTTGATAATAATTTTGGTGGAGCCTCTCATGTGTCCTCCTATACTCATGGTACTGATCAGCTTCCACCTCTACCTTCCAATGATTTTTTAGATTCAAACTCGAGTTATAATTATGAGGTCGTCGACGTTTGGAACAATCCCTCAAATTATATGGAATTTTCGGAATATAATAATAATACACCACCAACAACAACAACTACATTAATGTCATCTGGGTATGATCCAACCGGGAGCGGGTCATACCTTGGATTCGACTCGAGCAATTACGTGCACAGCCCGCTCTTTGGCCAAATGCCACCGGTGGCCGATTCTTTTGAAGCTTTGGACTTGGCCTCATCCTCATTTTTCTATTGACAAACAGCAATATTGACTTATTATGCGTACGAGCTGAGTGTGCTTTTGTTGTGTGTCCCTACCCCCTAGCCCCTCTAGCTAGAGTATATACATGTGTTTTTGGAGTGTGTATGTGTGTTTTTGGAGTGTGTGTGTGTGTGTTTGGTTGCTCAAATTAGTCCTATAGTTCCCTTTTATGTTAAGGGGTGCTGGTGAAGAGACTATTATTATTATAGGTATGTATAATGTAATCTACTTTTGGTTTCCCACATTAATGGTGATGCTTTCTCCACCTTTTCTTGTTTTCTTTTTATTATTATTAATAATAATCCTTCATTTTCTTTTCTTTTTATTGTCTACTAATAATCCTTGATTTTCTACTAGTATAAACAATTTTTTAACGAAAACAACAGGCACTTCCAAAATCCTAATGAAAATTGGGCCAAGAATGTGCGGAGTGTCCCAAAGGTAAGAGTGGGCTACTCACATTGAGAAGAAACTAATTGTAAAGCTGCCCGTGTGTTAGATTCAGAGAAATGATTTTGGATTAAGCCCAATTCAACAATTTTAGGGCTCATTCTCCTATTTTGAACTTTTGGACATTAGAAAAACATGTTTACTCCTCCTTGCACCTACTTTTTTGTACAAGAATGTAATTCATTTTCCTTTTCTTTTGAACCGTCATTTTAGAAAAGTGACGATCGATAATTAATCGGATCGAACTGGTTATTGAATTCACTTAAAACTGAGTATCGATTGGACCAATATACCGTCAAAATCGATACGGTACCGGTTTTTATATAATCAATACTTATATATAAAGACAGCAAAGGCTATCTTTTTTTTTCCCCAATTGATTGGAAAACTCGTTGAGTCAACTCTTACTTAATTAAGAGTTAACTCAGTTAATTTTTACTTCAGTCCATTCAACTTTCTCTTCGACTTCCTCTTCTGTTAAACCCTCCGTTTCCTCTTCCTCCCATTCTTCTTCTTCCAATTTCAGTTTCTCACCTTTTCCAATTATTTTCCTCTTCCCCTTCTTCCAATTTCATTTCAGTCTCTCTATAATTATGTATTCGCTATGTTCCCTTCTTTCCCTCCATCACATATCTTGGTTCCGCCTCTTTTCCTCTATCACAGATCTGGGTTGTTCGGGTCAAAAAAGTACAGAGTCTCTTGCTTCTTCCCAATCGCGAATCCAAGCATCCGGGCGTACGAAATCTGGCTCATTCTCACTCGCGAATCCAAGCATCTCGCCGGACGAATTCGAAAGCAAGTTCGTCGGACGATCTCGGAAGCAAGTTCGCCGGACCCCAAGGTATTTTCTAATTTTCTAACTAAATGAATGAAATCTAGGGTTTGTGTGTAATCTTATTGTATAGGATTTTGTAATTTTGAGTTGATTGTTGGATTTATTTCCCTCTCCTATGTGTACTTCATAAATTTAAAAAGAAAAGTTAATTTATCATCAATATTCATCAAAACTATGGTAAGGATAATTACTTTTGTTCTCATTCTAGGGAATTTCAATAAACACATTCGATTTGAAGAATGTAACCTTTCCCATGATATATGGTGGCGATGCACCTAATGTCACCGGAGGTTTTTCTAGCTCCTCATCCTGGTAAGTCGAAATTAATTGACAATGAGTGAAGTACTTGACAGGGTTTATATTTAGGATTACGAGGATTTATAATTCTCACACTAATTGTATATTTGGATAATTAGTTTTGTTATAGAATGTGTTGCTTCTTATGCTCAGCGTATCCATATTGTACAGTTAATTGATTTCATGTTTCATTTGTTATGCTGTTATTTCCCACACTTTTTGGTGGTTTAATTTTACTTGCATTACATTTCCATGTTTATGTAGCATTCATGGCTATAGGGCTATGTTTGCGTTTCTTTAACATGGTAAAACTCTTACTTTGAATTATGCCAGTTAGCTGGAGTTGCAACCATATCATGGTTAAAAATCTAATGTAACTATGTTATTTGAGAGAACAAAATCATAAATACACTCGCATAAAAGAGACTTCTTAATCAATTACTATGGTAAGCGGCAGTAAGAAAGTTTTAAAGGTAATTCAATTTTTTGATCGAGTAATGTACTGTATATATTTGTAGGAAGATTTATTAGGTTAGTAATGGAAGGAGAAAAAACACAAAAGAGTAAAGAAATTTTAAGGAATGATTCAAAAAATTTGGAATAAGGTATAATTTTGGATGATAGAGTAGGAACATTGAATATAGAACATGTTGATATTAGTGGACATAACTATTTTGTTGTTTTATAGTGTGTGAACTACAAGGCGAACCTGAAGACATTTCCAAAGAAAAAACTTGATTAGCTGCAAAAGAGGTACGGAGTATCTACCTAATATCTCTATCTCTCTCTATATATGTATCTATATCCATACTATATAATTATTGTATTTGCTTTATAAATTGAAATAATGTTTGCTTTTGTGGAATCGGGGGCAGGTGAATGGGCCTGTGTTGGTGGAAGATACTTGCCTCTGTTTCAATTCCCTTAAGGGACTCCCAGGTACTAAATCATCTATCTATCTATCTATATTCACACACAAAATTTTCATTATTTTGTGTCCTTTTTTATGGTTTAATTGTTGTTAATGCTTTATGCAGGACCTTACATGTAAGTTCATTTTTTTCCCTTCTACAGTGAAAAGTTCTCTATATCCTAGTATGGTAAAACCTTAATCAAGAGCTACATCTTGAATGTATTTTTTTTGTTAGATGTTCAGGTTTAGCTTACCGTATATTGATGTTGCAAAACAATCCAGAAGTATGCTTATATTTATGTATTAATATGAACTGGATTACTATTTACTAAGAATATTTCGCATAGGGTGTGGGATTTATAACATCTGTTGTACCTCCAACTCTGAACCCCCAAATTTGCATTTCATTTAGTCAAAAATTTCACTATAATTGTGAATCACTTGATAAAAGGATCAAGTTGTTATGCAAGTATGCAACTCAAGTGCCTAGCTACTGATAATTCACAACCTATGGGCGATGCTTGACTTCAAATGAAATTGGTATAGAATTATTTGGCACCCTTCCTTTTGATTTTACTCCAGTAGATTAACTGTTTGTGTACAAGTCTACTTTCTAGATATCTAAAGCTTTACCATGTTCTTATATATAAGGTTGGCTTTGAGTTTACTGTTGATTTTAGTTTCTTTAATTGTCATCGGTGGTGTACCTGTGTGTGTGGTCTTTTATGCACGTTTAATGCTTAAAGTTAATTTTCTTTTTAGTGGAATAATTTTTCAATTTACCAAAAAAATAATTAAATGTCAATTCTAGCCCTTACACTACTCAGCGTCTTAGAAATTAAACATGTATTATAAAATTAACAAAAATAGTAACACAAAGGTTTTAAACTTTAATTTTTTTATCGAAATAATATCTTCAATTGTTTTATTTTTTTGATCAAAGTTATTGTTTTTTTATCAAAGTTATTGTTAACAAGAGAACCAAATTGTGCAGGTGGATACATCTCTAAAGTTGTTGAAGGCAGGGAAGCATATTCTTCGAGGTGAATACGATTAAATCTTTGTCTTTTGAATTAGGACCCTCATTATGGGAAGGAGGTAGTATATATAGTTTTGGATGGTTTTCTTCAAAAGTGTTTGGTTGTTCTCAAAACTATAATATATATATATGTGTGTGTGTGTGTGTGTGTGTGTGTGTGTGTGTTTGTGTCTGTGTACATGTTGGATGGTCATATAATGTTTAATTTGAATGAGTACACGTTATTAAATTCAGAGAATCTCTCTTTCATCTTTACTTCTAATCTTCTAATAGCTTCGTTTAAAAAGTAGGTGAAATTTCATATAATATCTATAAGCTTTACTAAAGATGGGAACACAGTTCATAAATTCGATTAAGATTGATACAGATGTTTGTATGTTGAATGACCCTATGTGTATTTGCCTGTGTGTGAGTTATATTGCAGAAAATTTGTATATCTAGCTGTAAAATCACAAATTTTACAAATAAAAATTTAAATTTCTCGATTTTTTTTAAAAATATTATGGTGTGAATTTAATATAATGTTATAGTTGTGAGTAATATTTATAAATTTTGCAAAGTATGCAAGTTGTTATATTATATTCGATTGGTCGGAGAATATTCTTTGTGTCGGGGAATATTCGTACGACGGCACAATCATTGGTGGACCCAACAACAGATTTATTGTCAGATTGAGAAAACGACAAAAATATTTTTATGAAAATAACGGCGGAAGTTTTAACATTAATAGTGTTGAACTACTCGGTAGTAAAAGTACAGTAATACGCGTGGTTTCATAGTAGCACACGGTATTGATTATTGATGCTTATGTGAGAAGTCACTCAGTTTTGTTCAATTATTACTACAGTAGTTGCTGCATAGTATCTCACGTTATTTGATTTAATTATTATTGATTGTTATATATATATATATATATATATATATATATATATATATATATAAGTTTTGTTTTATTAGTATTATTAATGTAATAAAACAAAGAAAACTTTTTATATAAAACAGATTATTTTTATAAAGTTATTCGTTTTATTAGGCTAATAGTAAAATCTTTTTATATAAAACAGAATATTTTTATAAAGTTATCTGTTTTATTAAAAAAATAATTAGATTATATTATATTTTATTATGCATAGTGCCTGCATAGTAATTTTTTTTTAAAAGTTATTCATTTTATTAGATTATAAATAGAATATATTATATTTTATTGTAAACCAATCTGAACCATCCGTTTAAAGTAAATCGATCTGGACCGTTCATGGATTGGTTACTATTCAGTCCATTCTTCTATAAATAGAAGTTCATTCCTTCATTATTTCTTACGAATTCACTGAAACTCTAGAAAGAGAAACTGTAGAGAGAATTATTCTTCTATAATCTTAAGTGTATTTCTTTAGCGTTTAAGAAACCTTTGAGCGTAGAAGATAGTGAACTTTTTCTTCAAGTATATACCCACCCTACCGTTCGAAATACTCTTCTTTCAAAGGCAAGGGATATTATTTGTTGTACATGTAAAGGATATTATTTGTTGTACCTATAAGGGATATTATTTGTTGTACCTGTAAGGGATACTATTTGTTGTACCTGTAAGGGGTATTATTTTTTTTATATTCATGAAGAGAACTTCTGTTATTCCATTCTTTATTATTCTGTTAGAATAACCTGTATACGTGGTCTACCTTGTACTTGGTGATTTATGTTGTTATTTTATTCGTTATTATTCTGTTGGAACATCTTATCTGTGCGTTATACGCCGGACCTGGTTCTATTCTTTATTATTCTGTTAGAATATTCTGTCTGTGCGTTTTACGCCGAACCTAGTTCCATCTTTATTATTCTGTTGGAATATCCTGTTTGTACATTTTACGCCGGACCTGGTTCCGTTATTTATTATTCTGTTGGAATAACCTGTCTATGCAAAGTACCGCATGCATGGTGATTTCTGTTGTTATTCCATTCTTTATTATTCTGTTGGAATATCCTGTCGGTGCGTATTACGCCTGACCTGCTTCCGTTATTTATTATTCTGTTGGAATAACCTGTCTATGCGAAGTACCGCATACATGGTGATTTCTTTTGTTATTCTATTTTTTATTATACTCAGATGGTTAAAGTTTTGACTTCTATACTCCATGAAATTAGTGGAATATTCTTAATATTTGTACTTCATCTAGTATCTTCTCATGGAAATATTCTTCTGAGCATTCTTAAATTTTACTCTACAAAAAAGTATCATGTTGACAATTTGGACGTTATTAGTTCCTGGATAATTTAATTCTTGAACTTGTTTTATTGAATTCTTATATCATTGTCATCATCCTCATGTTTATATTTTGTTAAAAGTCATATGTGACCTGTAGTGCATAGATGGACTTGATATGATTATTATCAGGGATTATTCGGTATAATCATGACCGTAATGTTACAAATGATGTGGAAAAAGTCCTCATTGGCCCATAGTACTTTGATGGACAGTTTTTGGTATGATTATGGCTATAGATTCTTTTCGGCCAAGGGAGCAAAGATGAATTGTTTTATGGCATGATCAGGACCGTTAATGAATACATAAATATTCTTGGCCCGTAGTGCATGGATAATTTGTGGTCGTGATACTAATGAATATCCTTGGTCGTAGTGCATGGATGATGTGGATTATTTATTAAGCTGAGTCTCAGCGATAAAAGTGATGAAAACCCTTTTTAAATCATAAAAGATAGTAGATTTTATTCTCTACTTGACTCTTTTAATGGATTACTTGTTCCGCTGCAGTTAAACTTGATGTCTATTGTGACGCCCCCAAAACAGGTATACAACACCCATTCTGAGTCGCCAAATACATGGTACATAAAGCAAACTACAACTTCAAACGTCGTGTGAAATACGACAATACATACTGTAAGTTTAAATACAAATATTGTCTTTTAGACAATATCCACACGCAAATAAGTCCTCATTATAATTATTCAAACACTATTTTATAGAAATAGTGAGGACTGCTAAAACATCTTCCTAGAACCATCACTCCATACCCCGACTCGATCCTGCTATGTTCTCACCTCCTGAGAAGAAAAAGGAACAAAAAGGAAAGGGTGAGCTCAACTAGCCCAGTAAAGAATATTATGACTAAGATAATATACAAAAAATTATCGTTAGTCTTCAACATGGAATAATCTGATAAAATATAATAGACAACAAGTTTTAGATCAACAAATGCAGCGAAAACAGCAATCCATTAGAAGAGTCACGTAGAGAAAGAATTCTACTGTCTTCTAAGGTTTAAAAGTCTATCGTCAATATTTTATCCCTGTAACAACAATCAATATACATCTTTAATCATCTTTGCACTACAAGCCAAAGATATTTATTTGTATCACTAGTTGGTCATGTTCATCTCAACACCTGTTCATCTTTGCACTACGGGCCAAAGAGATTCATCAGTTTAATCATTCATCTTTGCACTACAGGCCAAAGATATTCATCAAGTATCACCATTGAGGATCGAGGATGATGAAAAACATTTTTAAGAACGAATCCAGTGAGATAGAAGGACAAATATTAGGGATTCGTACAACAGTTTATCCAAGATCAATAATACTTCATAATAAACGATTTTGAAGCAGAACTCAAAAATAACGATCAAAACATGGATACAATCAAAGATAGTAGCCAAAATAGACATCTTAGAGAAAAAGGAAAATTTTCATTTTTCGGTGAATAGTGCCGTATTCGTGAATAGTGTCGTATACGTGAATAGTAACCCCGACACAACAAGTTTCAAATTTGATTAAAAAGTTCACCAATACTTCGGTATAATGATATTGAAGAAAAATATCATTTAAGAAGAAAATAATATCCTTTACCTCAAAATAACCGTACTTCTGACTGAATTTTCGGTATAGTGCTGACAGAAACTCGCACCGTATAGCAACACTCAAAGTATACTTACAAGAATACGCTCGATAATATAGAGAGAGAAAGAGAGAAAACTTTGTTTCTGGTGTGATTTTCAATTCTAACTTAGCCCTCTATTTATAGGAAAATGCTAGAACGCCAAAGGAGACTAAATAATAAATTAATATTATTTATATAACAAATTTAATACGTATGCTAATTAAAAATCAAGACCAGCCCCTCAATGCTGAAAATTCCAGCAGCCCACATGCATTCAACAACAACCAAAAAGTGGGACCCACCCATAATTTAATAAAAATTATTTTATTTTCCGAAACTTCAACAATTCATAGAAAATAGCTCGTTTACTAGAAAAATTCGAAATCCGCGACTTTTCATGGGAAATTCCATTCTCTACAACTTTACAGAAGAAATTTTTTCCAAATTCTAAACAGAAATTGAACGAAATCCACAAACGAGCGATTTTACAGTCTATAATGAATTTTCGGTCAAGAATTGTGTCCACCGACACACAAAACGTATGTTAAACATTTAATGCCACAAAAATACTCTTCCTCCTCATATACTCATATATCCCACATTCATTGTAAAAATATCACCGTTGATATATTATTAAAATAATGTATGAATTATTTTATCAGATAAAGATAAAATATTAATTTTCAACAATTGTCACATTAAAAATTTTCTCCATCTATATCCATATAAAATAAATATTTTATTTATCATAATAATCAATAATTAATTATTTAAAAATAATATTACAGAATCACAGTACTGACAACCAGGCCGTTCCCAGGATAGGGGGCTTTCCAATAAGGATTTTTCCTTACTGGCGCGCAGTTAGGTGACCAAACCTCTTCTTAGACAGAACTTTCTAGACATTGCCAATAATGTTATCTGATAATATTATTCAAATAATATGAATTATTGATCTGATAATGGAAAATACTGTGCAGTGACAATTATTGAAACAATAATAATATAAATATCAACGCAACAATTATTGAATCAATAAGATAAAATAATGAACAGTAATTACTGTAACAATTATTGAGTAGTGCCTTCTTACGTACGAATCAATAATTCAACAATATTGTGCAATACCGTGTGCTACTGTGCAACCACGCATATTACTGTATTTTAACCACCAGGTAACCCAACAACGTTAACGGTAACAATTTACGCCGTTATTTATAAAATTCAATCTTTGTCGTTTTCTTTCATCCAACCATTTTTCGTTATGGGGCCCACAAATGACTGCGCCGTTGTACGGAGATTCCCGACAAAAAGAATATTCCATAACCACTTGTTTATTTTGTAAACTTTGCACATTTTACCCATAACCAAAGCATTATATCAAATTAACCCTTATTAATTTAGAATATTGAATAGAAGAAAATTTAATTTATTTATAATAAGTTGGGGTCTTACAACTATTATATTTTATCAGTTTAACATTGTTGAAGACTAATGATAATTTATTCTGCATTATCTTAGTCATAATATTTTTTATTGGGCTAGTTGAGCTCACCCTTTCCTTCATTGTTCTCTTCAGGAAATGAGAACGTAGCCGGGACTAGTCGGGGAACGGAGTGACGGTCCAGATGATAGTATTAGTAGTCTTCACTATTCTGTTAAATAGTGTGACAATAAATGTAATGAGAACTTATTCTGAGAGTGGATATTGTCTAGAAGATAATATTTGTATTAAAACTCACAGCTTTCTTGTTGTAAATTAAAATTTGTATTTGTATTCTGTACCATGTATTTGGCGACTCAGAATAGGTGATGTATACCTATTTTGGGGGTGTCACACTAGCCGTCATTATAAAGTTTTGATTTTAGACAAAAGTGCAATCCGTTATTCAAACTAGCTCGTGCATTGCACGGGTTACCAACTAATTTTGTATTAGTTGTTATCTTAGAATCATCATTGGGGATTTATTACAAAAGAGATCAGTATTTCCATCTCTTTTTTTTTGATTTTGTAAAGGGATATGTGACACCCCCAAAATATTTCTAATACATCCAACCTATTCTGAGTCGCCAAATACATGGTACAGAAAATAACTACAACTTTATTACTACAATTGTCGTGCAAAATACAACAACACATATACTGTGAGTTTTAATACCAACGGTGACTCATGTCCCAACTATGGACAACACCTCACAGTGATACCTTAGATAAAGGTACAATCTAGAACTGTTTTAGAAATTAAAATCTTTGGGAAGTGCTCAAGGAAACCTTCATACATAGGAGGCCATGAATCTAAGTTATGATACATATCATATGTCCAGAGAATTATCCTTGGTTGATCCAATAGACCCCAAAGAAAAATGAGAAGATTACTATCATGTTCCTTCCAATGGTGAGTCTTCTCTTGACATATAACTATCTCCACCGTCTGCGATTAAACATTATGTTTCAACCCAACTCCAAGATCATATAGGTAGTGCTCGTAGATATACTCAACAAGTGGATGTGCACAACCCTTTCTTATAATAACACGAGATTGTATGTCATTAGGCATCTTGTATAATAGTGGCCAAACACCCTTCCAAAGTTGGGTTCATCTCACCCTATTGTTGTTCATCAAAATCAATTATTAAGTGACGTATAATATACAACACACACATCTTAGGTCCTCAATACAATTATATATTGTATGTCATGCTGTTTTATAATGTGTTGAGAAACTTTGATAGTCTCGGACCACCACACTATTCCCCTGTTATCCCCGCTCGACCCAGCTACACTTTTATTAACTGAAAGGAATTGTGAAGCAAAAGGGGTGAACACAACTAACCCAATAAAGAATATCATAACTAAAGATAATTAAATTATCAATAGACTTCATCAATAATAAATCAGAGATTTAGAACATATGGTAGATGATAAAACTTTTCAACCATAGTTGCAGCGGAACGAGCAATCCATTAGAAGAGTCAAATAGACCATAAAGTCTATTATCTTCTCCATGTTAAAAGTTCACCAACAATGCTTTAACCCTGTAACATTAATCAACAGATCCTGTCCACAGTCATGTGAATAACTCATAATTATAATTGTAGTTCTAATTTTCTCTTCTCATCCAAGAAGAAGATATTTTTCATCACATGTCTTTACCTGAAACATCAAAGATCATAGTTATACCAAATCACAGTTCTTGTTCATAATCATACTAATAAGTTCATATTTGCACTACGGGCCAAAGATATTCATTAACAGTTCATCTTTTCACTACATGCTAAAGATATTCAACAACAGTTCATCTTTGCACTACATGCCAAAGATATTCAACAACAGGTCATCTTTGTACTACACGCCAAAGATAGTCATCAATAATTCATCTTTTCACTACAGGCCAAAGATATTCATATCTCAAAGAAATATATAATCATTTCAGAATTTATATAAATAATAATTATAACCATGTTGATCAATTCACCTTTGCACTTAAGCTAAAAATATTCAATTGTAAATTCAATGGTCATGATCATACCAGTCAACAATTCATCTTTGCACTACTGGCCAAAGAGAATCCATAGTCATGATCATACCAATAATCTACCCATCTTTACACTTAAGTCAAAGAGAAATTTCATCACCGGGATTATAAAAATGTTATATATGATAATAAAAATAATACGCTCAACAACTGTATTTAATTTCAAATGTTATAAATCACTTAATAATCTCATAATTTAATATTATTAATACTACCACAATATTTTAATCATTTTTTAAACTTATAAATAATTTATTTTAATTGTTTACACTTTACTAATTAATGCATTTAATCATACTAAAATGCCAAACTCATAAGATTTCATCACCAATAACCAACAACCTCATAAAAAATCTTCATATACCATATATAGGATTTCCAAGCCATAAAATCCTATTTTTCAATTTTGTTACTTCACATAACATATTTAATTTATTTATTCATAACTAGTCTATTTTCATGAAAAATACCAAATCAGTTCCAAAAATATTTCTTTTCTGTGATTTAGCATAATATAGTCCCATATTGAACATATATTTTTCTCGGAATTTTTAAAATTCATTTACTATTTTTCACATGGTTAAAACTGCTGAATATTTAGACATTTATCATAAATTATACTTTTGTCCAAAATTTACAGAATATACTGATGTTATATAGATGTACTCCCAATAAAATTTTTACCAATTTTGGAGTTAACCACAAGGAGTTATAAGGGTTTACTTTTAAAATAGTATTTTCTCATAAAATCCATTACTCCTAATCTATACATCTAAAAATCGTCATTTTTGGACACAATCAAGAAAACTCATCAAGTTATCATTTTAAATTTTTCCAGAATTTTTGAAGGTTCGAAAAATTACGAAACATGATAAACATAATAATCCTTAAAATCCTTTACCTCAAAAGAGCAGTACTTCTGACCGGAATGTCGGATGAAAAGCCGAAGGAAACTTGCACTGAATAGCAACTCTCCAAGTATCTAAATATTCACAAAAATACACTCGAGAATATAGAGATAGAAAACTTCAGTTTTTGGTATAATTTTCAATTCTAACTTAAGCGCCTATTTATAGAAAAATGCTAGAACGCCAAAGGAGACTAAATTAATAAAATAATATTATTTATTTTATTTCCTTCCACGCCATCCTCCTTTGTTGAATCAAGCAATCAAGCCAGCCGCCTCTGAATATTTTTGGCAGCCCACATGTTAAAATAAAAAGGGTCCCAGCCATAAATTTAATAAAAATATTTTAATTTTTGAAACTTCAATAATTCATAGAAAATAGCCCGTATATCAAAAAAATACGAATTTTATGTCTATTCCGCATGAAATCGATTTCTCTACAACTTTGTAGCTTTGAGCTTTTCCAAATTCCAAACAGAAAATATTCGAAATCCACAAACGGACGATTTTCAACACCGTTTCAACACCTTTTAAAATTCATAACAAATCATGCGTTAATTTTCAACGGTTCAAAATTTGTGGACATATACTCAACTCATATATATATAATATATCCACAAATCACAAAGATCCAACGGTCGGATTAAAATTATAACTCACGCAATAAAGCTTTAAGAACACCGATTTGAGTTTTTAATACCTCCAATCCGACAAAATACTTATAAAACACCTCAACATTAATTTTTTTTTCATTTATAACCACATAAATAAATTCATCATTTATATCTACATCAAATAAATATTTCCTTATCATATAAATTAATAATTAATTATTCACAAATAATATTACAGAATCACAATAATGACAACCAGATACTTCCCAGGAAAGATGGGGCTTTCCAATAAGGATTTCTCCTTACTAGCGCGCAATTAGGTGACCAAACCTCTCCTTGACAGAACTTCCTAGATATTGCCAATAACTTTATCTAATAATATTATTCAAATAATATGAATTATTGTTCTGATAATGGAAAATACTGTGCAGTGACAATTATTGAAACAACAATAATATAAAATATCAACGCAATAATTATTGAATTAATAAAATAGAATATTGAATAGTAATTACTGTAACAATTATTGAGTAGTACATTCTTACGTAAGAATCAATAATTTAAAAATATTGTGCAATACTGTGCAACCACGCGTATTACTGTATTTTAATCACCAGGTATTCCAACAGTGTTAACGGTAACAACTACGCCGTTATTTATAAAAACTCAAACTTGTCGTTTTCTTCATCCGACAGTTATTCTGTTATGGGGCCCACAAATGGTTGCGCCGTCGTACGAATATTCCCCGACAATAAGAATATTCCACGATCAAACGAATATTCCCCAATAGAAATGAGTATTTTATAATCACTTGCATATTTTGAAAATTTTATATATATCTTCCTTAACTTTAAATTTTTATCAATTTAACCATTTACTGAATAATAATTATAAGAAAAAATGAATACTTTTATTTCATAAAATCTGGGGTCTTACAGGATACATATTTATAATTACTGTACAAATTACACATCCCACATACCTAGCAAGGATTTAGAGAGAAGCGGTTCCGATTTGGAGAGAAGAGGGAAACTAGGGCATGGTCTGATTTTTCCTTCTCAATATAGACGCGATTCCGATTCGGAGAGAATAGAGAAGCTAGGGAACGATTTTGGGTGTTCTAAAAAACACGGAACTATGTTTTGAATTTAAAAAAAAACACTATTGGTTTAAAAACTTGTGCTCTTTAAGGAAATTATGTTACTTAAGACTTATACTCTTGAACTTGGCTCTCTCTCTCTCTCTCTATATATATATATACTAGCTGGGTCCCGTGCCTCCGGCATTGTATGGACAATATGATTTATCTCAAACTTTGAACGACCAAAATAATTTATTGAGTGAGCGGAAAATTTAAAGTCATTTGTATTTTATTAAATTATTATTAGATTATTAAATAGATAGATGTATTTTATTATATAGATGTATGAACGTTGGGATTTATCTCAAACTTTGGACGGCCCAGATGATTTATTGAGTGAGCGAGAAATTCAAAATCATTTGTATTTTATTAGATAGATTATTAGATTATTAGATAGATAGATGTATTTTATTAGATAGATGTATGAATGGTGGGATTTATCTCAAACTTTGGACGGCCCAGATGATTTATTGAGTGAGCGAGAAATTCAAAATCATTTGTATTTTATCAGATAGATATATATCAATATGCGGCATATCAAACTCCGGCTCCGACGATTTCTTGGCGGCCCATTTTTCCAATCCTCGATTTCCGACGGCGATTAGGAGTGTGACGCCCCCAAAATAGGTCCATTCCATCCAACCCATTCTGAGTCGCCAAATACATGGTACAAAAAATAACTACAACTTTATTTCAACAATTATCGTGCAAAATATAACAACACATATGTTGTGAGTTTGGATACAAATATATATCAACTGTGACTCATGTTCCAACTGTGGATAACACCTCATAATGACACCTTACATAAAGGTATAGTCGAAAACTATTTTAGAAATTAGAATCTTTGGGAAGTGCTCAAGGAAACTTTAGTACATGGGAGGTCATGCGTCTAGGTTATTATAGATATAATATAGTCACAGAATTATCCTTGGTTGACCCAATAGACACAAAAAAAAGATTACTATCATATTCTTCTCAATGGCGAGTCTTCTCTTGACATATCATTATCTCCACTGTCTCTAATTGAGAGTTATATTTCAAATAGACTCCAAGATCATATAGATAGTGCTGGTAGATATACTCAGCAAGTGGATGAACACAACCATGTCTTATGATGACACGAGGTTGTATGCCATTAGACATCTTGTATGATAATGACAAAACACTCTTCCAAGTTAAATTCACCTCATCCTCAACATCTATAGACCATCGTTCTATTCCCTTGTTATTCCCCCGCTCGACCCAGCTACACTTTTATTACCTGAAAGGAATTGTGAAGCAAAAGGGTGAGCACAACTAGCTCAGTAAAGAATGTCATGACTAAAGATAATTAAATTATCAACAGCCTTCATCAATAATAAATCAGATATTTAGAACATATGGTAGATGATAAAAAAAATTCAACCATAGTTGCAGCGGAACGAGCAATCCATTAGAAGAGTCAAATAGACCATAAAATCTATTATCTTCTCCATGTTAAAAGTCCACCAATAATGTTTTATCCCTGTAACATCAATCAACAATTTCTGTCCACAATCACGTATATAACTCATAATCATAATTGTAGTTCTAAATTCCTTTTCTCATCCAGGACAAAGATAATTTTTATCACCTGAAACATCAAAGACCATGGTTATACCAAATCACAGTTCATGTTCATAATCATACTAATAAATTCATCTTTGCACTACGGCCAAAGATATACATCAACAAGTCATCTTTGCACTACAGGCCAAAGATATTCATCAACAAGTCATCTTTGCACTACAGGCCAAAGATATTCATCAACAAGTCATCTTTGCACTACGGCCAAAGATATTCATCAGTTGGTCATGTTCATCTAAACACCTGTTCATCTTTGTACTACGGGCCAAAGATATTCATCAAGAAATCATTCATCTTTGCACTACAGGCCAAAGATATTCAGTAATTTCATCATTTAGGACTGAAGATGATGAAAAATATTTTAAAGGAAACGAATCCAGTGAAACAAAAGAACAAATATTAAGGATTCGTATTTTAAACAATTTCC
Organism: Panax japonicus; assembly: GCA_020205505.1. Classification (NCBI taxonomy): domain Eukaryota; kingdom Viridiplantae; phylum Streptophyta; class Magnoliopsida; order Apiales; family Araliaceae; genus Panax; species Panax japonicus. The sequence goes on from CM035095.1 coordinate 20,225,301, forward strand.
ATTCAAAAATACTTCACAAATAACAAGAGTGGGGTAAAATTCAAGAATGATCAAAACAAGGATACAATCAAAGCTAGTATCCAGAATAGATATTTTGGACGAAAAGAAGAAATTTCGTTTTTCGGTGAATAGTGCCGTATTCGTGAATAGTGCGGTATACGTGAATAGTGTCGTATACGTGAATAGTAACTCTGACACCAAAAAGATAGAAATTTCACAAAAACATCATCATGCTTCATGAATAGTACTCGTGAATTGTAACTCCTGAATAGTAACTCATGAATAGTAACCCTGACATGAAAAAGTTCTAAATTTGATAAAAATTTCCAACCAATAATTCGGCATAATGATATTGAAGAAATAATATCATTTTCGAATAAAATAACATTCCTTACAATCCCTTAAAATCACTTACTATCCCTTACCTCAAAAGAGTAGTACTTCTGACTGGAATAACGCTGAACGAACTTGCACCGCATAGCAACACTCAAGATATCAAAATACTCACAAGAATACGTTCGATAATATAGAGAGAGAAAACTTCAGTTTCTGGTGTGATTTTCAATTCTAACCTAAGCATCCTATTTATAGGAAAATGCTTAGAACACCAAAGTAAAAAATTTAATAAAATATTAATATTTATAAAAATATTATACGTACTCTTTGAAATCTGAATTTCAGCAATTCACACATGCTAACCTTCTAGAAAAAGTAAGAAAAACGTTTTTCTTAAAATAATTATTTAAAACTTCTAAAAATCAATTATTTCGGAACTACGGAACTTCAATAATTCATAATAAATAGCCCTTTTATCAGAAAATTCAAATCTCGCGACTTTCCATAGGAAATTCCATTATCTACAACTTTGCAGAAGAAAGTTTTTCCAAATTCCAAACAGAAATTGCCCGAAATCCATAAACGAGCAATTTTGCATGCTATAATCAATTTTCAGTCAAGAAATGGGGTCCTCCGACACATAAAATATGCTTTAAATATTTTTGGTAATAAAAATACTCCTCCTCCACATATACTCATATATCCCACATTCATCGTAAAAATATCATCATTATTATATTATTAAAATATAATAATATATTTAAATAAATTATTTTATCAAAAAAAAATAAAATAGTAATTTTCAATAATTGTCACATTAAAAATTTTCTCCATCTATATCCAGATAAAATCAATATTTCCCTCATCATATAAATCAATAATTAATTATTCACAAATAATATTACAGAATCACAGTACTGGCAACCAGGCCGTTCCCAGGAAAGAGGGGGCTTTCCAATAAGAATTTCTCATTACTGGTGCGCAATTAGGTGACCAAACCTCTCCTTAGACAAAACTTTCTAGACATTGCCAATAATGTTATCTAATAATATTATTCAGATAATATGAATTATTGTTTCGATAATGAAAAATACTGTGTAATGACAATTATTGAAACAACAGCAATATAAAATATCAACGCAGCAATTATTAAATCAATAAAATAAAATACTGAACAGTAATTACTGTAACCATTATTGAGTAGTGCCTTCTTACGTAAGAATCAATAATTCATAAATACTGTGCAATACCGTGTGCTACTGTGCAACAACGCGTATTACTTTACTTTACCCACCGGGTATTCCAACAGTGTTAACAGTAACGATTACGCCGTTATTTATAAAAACTTTAATTTGTCATTTTCTTCATCCGACAGTTATTCTGTTACGGGGCCCACAAACGACTGCGTCGTCGTACTAATATTTCCCGACATCAAGAATATTCCACGACCAAACGAATATACCCCGACAACAATGAGTATTTTATAACCACTTGCTTATTTTGAAATATTTACGTATTTTACCCATAACTATCCACATTAATCAAATTAACCCTTACTATTTCAAAATAATAAATAGAGAAAATTAAATTTCATTAATAATAAGTTGGGGTCTTACAAGGAGGATGAAGGGGAGAAAATATGACGACTTTATAATTTGAGAAGAGAAGTCATTTTCAAAGATAAAACGATTTTTGATTTAAAAGAAAGAAGCCCTGATTTAGTTTGGAATGAAAGAACGCATAAATCTTTCAAAACAACACTATTTTAGAATACTGTGTACAAAGCAAAACACACGCAACTGTGCATGGGCGGAACTAGGGGTCGAGGGGTGTCATATGACCCCAACCTTGGAATCTGAACCATGTTAATATTAGTTAAACATGATCTTTGTTATGAAATAGAATTAATTTATTTGTTTTTTTCATGTCTTTCCACCTATAATAAATTAACAATATTATTATAAGATAAAATAAAATAAAATAAAATAAATTTGATAATTAATTAATTAATATTACACTCATTCGTCTTAGTGACTACATTGGTATTAATTTTTTTGTAAATGATAATAACTTAATTCATTTTTTTGCTTTAAGTGACTACTCTCAGTTGTCTCAAAAGAAGATGATCAGAACCACATTAATATAAGGTTTTGAATATATAATATTATAATTTATAATTTATCTATAAAAGTAGTTAATTAGTTGACTAAAAAATTCAAAGTCTGATTAATAGTCTCATTATTCGGGGAAAATTAATATATATATATATATATATATATATACACACACACACATTAAAAGTTATTAAACTCATAACTCATAGGTTTACAATGGTTGAAATAGGATGTTGTGAAATACTATAATTGGGCAAAATAAATTTGAAATAAATAAGCAATGCAAGCGTCAATAAATAATTTTTTTTATTGATATATTTTGACCCTCCTCTAAAAATATTTTGATTCCGCCACTGCACCTATGTATATTATATATATATATATATATATATATATATATATATTGATTAGATATGACATTTCAAGTTTTTAATGTGTTTTTAGATGGAGTTGTGCTTCTGTCACCATAGATCATTTAATTATGAATACCATAGTAAATAGATTAACATTATTACTGAAAATTAATATTTTATTTTTACAGATGAATTTAATAGCTTTTCAAAACTCCTTTTAAATAAATAAAAAAATAAATGGTAAGACTTGTACAACTACCCTGTAACACCATATTTTTTCCACTCTATTACTGACAAAAATTATGTAACACTAATAGTAAGAATATGATAACAATATTTTTTGGTCATTTTCCTATTATTATTTTATAAACTTTTTTGTAAATTCATGACCACATGTTGTAGTGTAGAAATTTATATTAAATTAATAAAAAAAATGTATGATTTTTTTATTAGGCCAAGTGTCACCACTTTACCAATTTCCATGCCATGTCTACCCTTAATCATTTTGATCCACGTAATTTTATATTACTTAAACATCATATATCATATTAATATTAAAAAACAAAAATGAAACAAAACCAACGTCACTTGGAACCCCCTCCCCCCTCCCCGCGGCGTTCCACGGGAAAATTAAGGTTGGTTAGTACACTACGCATTTTAGACCCGCCTACAGTGATAGAGAAAGTGATTTATAACACTGGTATTATTAATATTCTTTCCGTTCTTAAAATAATGGTTTAAAATATAATAATTTTTTATTTTTAAAAAAATTGTAATAAGTACATAAAATATAAATATATTATTTAATAAGATCTATTATTATATAAATAAATATAAAAGACTCATCATATTATATAATTTTATGACAATGTTAAAAATAAATTTGATTTTTTTTCCTCTATGTCTTTATTTTTCTTAATTTGTGTACAAAATATATTTTGGACATAATTTAAACAATAAAAAGAGTAGTATAGTGTTATTTTATATAGTAATAATTTATGTCGATATTAAATATTAATATATACAAACATATGAAATATACGTTATTATACATTATCCGTTTCAATTGTAAGATTTTAAAAACAGTTTAAAATATTTTTAATTTCGAAATTAATATAAATTCAATTAATTTTAATCAATACAAATAATGAGTATTATAAAGTATTTAAAATTTTTATTTATTTATAATTTTTAATAAATTATCTTAATTTTGAGTTTTAAAATTTTTTAAAAATTAAAAATAATTTTATAATTTGAAAAAGGATAATACTATCTTATCACTTTCTGTGAAGTGGTCGTACTATTATCACAAGTCCTTGATATTAATATTAAATATTCCAATTATTATTAGTATTACTAGTAGTATTATCTCTAGGTTGTTGCTAGAGATAAGTAATTTGGTAGTCCAGGTTGTTGGTGCAGATGCCAATGGAGCCCGAGTCTGGTATACCCATTCCTCCTCGCAACCCTGCTCAGGTTAGGGTTTGTTTATTTTTCTTTGTGTTCTCTTTTTGTGATTTCAATCCGTCTCCTACTTCGTCTCGCTCCATTAGATTTGTTAATTTTGACAGTACACTCGATTGATTGATTGATTATTGTGTTTTGATTTGTTTCCCTTTTCCCCAATCCGTCTTTTTCGTTTTTTAGTTTTTACCATCAGAGATCTTCGGTCGATGAATTACACAGTCGAAATTGTTTCCAATTATCTAGTTCATTCGTTTGTATTTAGATTAGAAATGGTATTTGAGGCTATGGATTCAAAATGCTTCTTCTAGTTGATTGTTCTCATTGAGCTTGGAAATTAAAGCAGTTAGAATTTTGATGGAGAAAAATCGAACATCTATACTGAAGAATACATAGGTGATCAACATTTGTCTCATGTCCCTTCGTTTATGTAATAATTTATAATTCAAAAAACAAAATTTTAGTTGTGACGAATGGTGTTTGACTTCTTGGTGCCTTTGACCTTGTACATATGTGGATTTTTTATATATTTTTTCATGGATTCATCTCCCTTGCAGCTGCTTAGAATTCCATTTTTTGAAGTAAGTGATTGGATATTTATGTATATGTGTGTTTCCCACAGGTTTATAAACTTATTTGTGTTACAAGCTATTCAGTTTATAGACAATTTGTGCCGAGGACTACTAGGTTTCTAAATTCATCTATTCAGAACTTAACCCCAAGTCTAGTTGGCAAAAGTATGCGTGATGTGGATACAATTTGTTCGTATACTGTATGCTACTTGAACAAGTGACATACTATTTGCAGGAACAATTGGGGAAATCACCCCTTTGTATGTTGTATTTTTTGTTATGTTCTTCTTCTCCAGAATTACAATTTTAGAGAAAGTATGCTTAGAAGCCGCCCCCATTTGGTGGTTAGTTAATACTATATTTTACTTGTCTAAAAAAGAAAAAGAAAAATAGTCTGATGATATGTAAATTTTCTTTATAAGCTAAAGCATTTGAAATCAACAGTATTAACACGGAATACACAAATTTAGTTTTCATAAGCTATTCAAAGCATTATAGTTGTGAAATGTGAATATTGATAACTATATTGTTGTTGTTGTTGCTGCTGTATTGAATTGATTGTCCATAGAGAGGAGAGACTTAAGTAGGATATTTTATGAATGGATGAGCCAATAGCTGTGTTCTAATTGATCAGGTGGGAGCCTATTTCTTCTTCTTTTTCCCCTCAATCCCATTACAGGTATGGAAGTCCTTCTTGATCGGGGGGAAGGAATCAATACATTGTTAGGCAACTTATGTGGCAGTTTTTGGCATGTTTGAGAGGCTTTTACATTTTAAGAGAATGATGTGATCGGTATAAGATATATAAAGTGGCGTTGTGTCAGCCATGCCTTACGAATTGACTAATTGAGCTTTACTTGAGTGAGCTTTGTGCCTGTAGCCTGAGGGCATCACTTTTTCTTTGTGAGGAATAAACAAATCTTGGTCTGTGAACTATAGGTGTATTTCTTGTGAGGGCCCCACAAACAATATTCTTTGTTCTTTCCACCTTTTCTGATATGCAGACTCATGGTATTACGTCAATGTGTCAGACTAAGGGGGGTTTGTTTCTGAAAGCCTTTTCTGCTACGTAATCAAAAAGTAGTTGGATTGATGGACTTTGTTGTTCATGAGTTGTACATGCTGCCTTGATTTAGAAGGATCTTTTTGCTTCTTCTTCATAATTTCATAGCAACTTGAGGCCGTAGGCTGAGTATTAGTTACAGCTCGAGCAGTCCAATACTCAGCTCAACTGAGTTTTGTTATTGCCAACAAGGCGACAACTAGTTGGGCTTCTTGTAACTCTGTGTTGTTTCTGGCTTAGGCCTTAAGAGTATCCCCTTGGCTTCAAAGTTAATATAATGTGGCTTGAGCATTTTTTCTTTTCCTTATTTCCTTACTGAACTATATATGTAGTCCTTCATGACATATATCAATAGGTGAACTAATATACTAATATACTCAATGTGAACTTGATATACTAGATATACTCAATATACTAGTTAACTCACATACTAGTATATACTAATATACTCAATTTGAACTTGATATACTAGTATATACTTAATATTCTAGTGAACTTGATATACTCAATGTGAGGTTGCAGTTTTCTTGGGTGGGTCTCTCCAGGAATCTAATATTGGCTTACCAAAGCTTCGGTGTGGTGTATGGAGACTTGAGCACTTCACCTCTTTATGTCTATCAGAGTATATTCGTTGGAAAGCTGCAAAAGCATCAAAATCCAGATGCAATATTTGGTGCATTTTCTTTGATCTTCTGGACTCTTACATTAATTCCTTTGCTCAAGTATGTTCTCATCGTACTGAGTGCTGATGATAATGGTGAAGGTTTGTTAACTTTGAGTCCCTAATAAACTATTGTAGACTAAGTCTGGAATTTAAAACTCTCTGACCAACTACAGTCTAACTCTTGTCAGGTGGGACATTTGCTCTTTACTCACTTCTTTGCAGACATGCGAAATTCAGTTTACTTCCCAATCAACAAGCAGCCGATGAGGAGTTGTCCGCTTACAAATATGGCCCTTCAGGACAGTTTCCGTCCTCACCACTTAAGAGATTTCTCGAGAAGCATAGAAAGTCACGTACAACACTGCTTATAGTGGTATTATTGGGGACTTGCATGGTCATTGGTGATGGTGTGCTCACTCCTGCAATATCTGGTAATGTAATGCGAATATATTTGATTATACTTGAAATCTCTTTTAATATTGTTGTGTTCCGGTTCAACTTTTGTGGTTGCACCCATATATGAGTAAACTTGGTATAATGGTGGAAAAAAATTGACAACTTGGTATAATGGTGGAAAAAAATTGACAACTTGGTATGGTGGGAAAAAATTGACAAAATTATGTATTATTCATTTACTTGTTTATATTTTCTTTAGGCCTGTTTGAGGTCCATTTGGACACGATTGTTGTGGGTATTTCCTATCTTTAAAGACTAAATCAGCATGGAATTGCTTTTGGTAATATATTTTCTTAAAAGAGTTGCAATTTTTTTTGAACTACATAGTTTTTCAGTCCATCCTATTGAAAAGACGGGAGGAGCAATGGATCCCCTACTTTCACCTGGCTCACGAGGTGGCTTAAGTGAAAGGCTTAATTTGGGGGGGGGGGGGGCAAAAGACACTCAGAATATTGCAAAAGCATCTTTTTGGATCAAATTGGCTTTTTAGGAGTAATGATAGCATCTGTATGCTTATTTTTATTAGGCGATATCTGATATTTGATTATGCCTTAAAAATAATATTTATATTAGCATTGTTCAAGTGTCAATTTTACATTATCTTAGTATGACTCTAGGAGGTTTAATACTGATCATATGTTCTTTATTGCAGTTTTATCATCAGTATCGGGGCTTCAAGCCGCCGAAAGAAAGTTGACTCATGGTAAGTAGTTGCATCACCATGTTTCTTCTGTTGCTTTTAGATATTTTACTTGATTAACAATTTAATAATCTTTTAATCTTAGTACTGCATTAGTGTTCCCATTTACTAGATTTTCTTTCGTTTTAATGCTATTTGTCATTGACAGGTGAAGTTCTACTTTTTGCTTGTGTCATACTCGTTGGCCTGTTTGCCCTGCAGCACTCTGGTACCCATAGGGTCGCTTTTGCGTTTGCACCGATTGTTCTCATCTGGTTAGTATCAATATTTTCCATTGGGTTATACAACATCATACATTGGAACCCAAAGATTGTTTCTGCAATTTCTCCACATTATATCATCAAATTCTTCAAAGAGACCGGTACAGATGGGTGGATATCACTTGGAGGGGTTCTTCTTTCCATAACAGGTACATGGACTTTGTTATCAATGAATCTCTATCTAGTTTTCCTGTTATTATTTTGGAGATTTGTTTTCTTTTTTCTACTTTCTGTTGGTATATTTAGACTATTTTCTCAGAAAAGGCCCAGAAGTTACTCCCCAGCAGCCATGAATAGAAGAAAACAAATATCTGCTCTTGAAATGTGTCATACTGATTTCTGAGCTTTTTGGTGCAGGTACTGAAGCCATGTTTGCAGATCTTGGCCATTTCACTGCCTTGTCAATAAGGGTAAGTCAATTTTGGACTTGTATTCTAGCAGTGGGTATTTTAAGTATTAGATATTGATAATAACAATGTGTGTGGATCTTGGATGTTAGGTTAATAGACCAAAACTAATCCTTATTTTGGTCCCCTTCATGATCTCTAATGCTAGAGATTGAGCTAGTTGCATAAATCCTAATGAATATATAAAACTTAATGTATTCATTCTATAGAAAATAAATCATATAATATAAATATGTTAATGATGATTTGGTATGCCTTGTCATCAAGTTTGATAATAGTACCTTTTAACTAAATCCTGATGGTTGTTAATATTAATGTTGTTCATGTGTGAAGCTTGCATTCGCAGTTATTGTATACCCTTGCTTGGTAATACAATACATGGGCCAGGCTGCTTTTTTGTCTAAAAACATCTCTTCTATTCCAAACAGTTTCTATGACTCCATACCTGGTTAGTTAAAATTCACCTCGGCTAAAAGCGCTCCCAACATTATGTTCATAAAATAAATTGTGGTCTAAGATACTTGCGTATTGTGCAGATCCTATATTTTGGCCTGTATTTATTGTTGCAACTCTAGCAGCCATTGTAGCGAGTCAGGCCATCATTACCGCCACCTTCTCTATTATCAAGCAATGTCATGCCCTTGGTTGCTTTCCGAGGGTCAAGGTAGTCCACACCTCAAAACATATTTTTGGGCAGATCTATATTCCAGAAATAAACTGGATTCTCATGATTCTTACTCTTGCTATAGCTATTGGGTTCCAGGACACAACTTTAATTGGAAATGCATATGGTAAGACGGTTAATATTGAATGATTACTCTCTTACTCTCTCATTGTTGTTTCTGCATTCTCACTTGTAAAAGATATATACTTCAGCTATATAATTTCCTAACATATGTGGTTGGTACCAAGTTTCTTGAAGATGTGTTTGTAGTAATTTTGTGGCAAAAATGTAGTATTTGTTGCAGTCAAGAGATCAGTATATTATAAATATTAGCTGTGAGGAACTGAGGATTTGAAATAGATCCATATTTGCACTTTTAGCCTCATTTCAATCTTCTTAACAAGCACTCCTATAATATATGTGATGATTCTTCCTTATCCTCTCATTATCATTGGTTGCATGTTTTATCCAATTTTCTTTGGAGAATGTTTTTGGGGTAGAGTAATGCTTGAGCTTTATATTCCCATTATATAAAACTTCAGTATTTCCTTAGGAATTACTACCTCCGTTCCAAATTATAAGATCAATATTGACTTTCTAATAGTCAATTTCAAACATTTTCAAACTCAAAATTGACATAAATTTATTTAGTTTATGTCAATACAATTGTGAAAATCACAAACTAACTAAAAAGTATTCGCAGTTATAAGTTTTATTGTTTTGAAAACTTAAACGAATTTATGTGTATTTTGAGTTTGAAAATGTTTGAAATTGACTTTTAGAAAGTCAATATTGATCTTATAATTCGGAACAAAGTATTAACTATGGGGTTGTTGAATGCTTTGATTGTATGTACTAGACACATCTCTATGGATTTTAATATTTGTTTGACTACCAGCAACTTGTTTTTCACTCACTATATTCAACACCTCTGAGCAATACATAGTTGAAGCAAAAAACTTACATCAATTAACCTTTTTTTCTTTTTCCCCAAAATGGAGGAATCCACTACCAATATTCCTCGGGTGTTCACTGGTAAACGACATCGTGGACACACTACCCACAAACCATGCACACCAGGTGCTTTGATAAACTATGTTTAGGTGGCCGCAAGGGAGATTATAACTTCTGCAGAACTTCAAAGTTCAAACCCTTGTGTATCTTGGGATGCACTTCAAACCCTTGTATACCTTGAATTGAAAATGCCAAATGCTCATACTTGTTACATGTTTTCATGAACACACATTGTCCAGTATGGCTTTTTCTATGCAAGCATTGATTATGTTTGATCTTCTTCCAATCACCAGAACATAAAAGTTTTGTTTTCCTTCTTGTTACTTAGTTTCTTTGTTACTTGAATACCCTTTTGTCTGGAAAGAATTTTGTTGCCTTTAATTCATTCTTCTCATTGTATGCTGTTGGTGGCAGGCCTTGCTTGCATGACAGTTATGTTCATCACAACTTTTCTCATGGCACTCGTAACAATCTTCGTCTGGCAGAGAAGCATCTTTTTAGCCTCAGCCTTCCTGATTTTCTTTTGGTTCATTGAGGGTATTTACCTGTCAGCTGCATTCATTAAAGTTCCTCAAGGAGGATGGGTTTCTCTCCTGCTCTCATTTGTCTTTTTATTTGTCATGTTTGTCTGGCACTATGGAACTCGCAAGAAGTACAACTTTGATCTGCACAACAAAGTTTCTTTAAAATGGCTTCTTGGCCTGGGCCCCAGCCTTGGTATTGTCCGTGTGCCTGGAATAGGACTTGTATACTCAGAATTGGCAACAGGAGTTCCCGCAATTTTCTCACACTTTGTGACAAATCTCCCTGCGTTTCACAATGTGTTGGTTTTTGTCTGTGTAAAATCTGTTCCAGTACCATTTGTTTCACCTGAGGAACGATTTCTCATCGGACGCATCTGCCCAAGACCATACCGTATGTACAGGTGCATTGTCAGATATGGTTACAAGGACATCCAGCGTGACGATGGGAACTTTGAGGATCAGCTTATCCTGAGTATAGCAGAGTTTATTCAGATGGAAGCTGTAGAACCACAGTTGTCAAGCTCCGAGAATCCATCACTTGATGGGAGGATGGCAGTTATAAGCACCAGGGCAGTTCAATCTAGCTCAAGCTTAATAGTATCAGCGCAAGAGAGTTCTGGTTCCAGTAATACCATCAAAAGTAGCAAGTCTTTAACTCTACAGAGTTTGCGATCTGCTTATGATGACGAGAACCCACAGGTCCATAGGCGTCCAGTCAGGTTCCAGTTGCCAACAAGCCCTGGGATAAACCCTGCAGTTGAGGAAGAGCTTGTGGACTTGATACAGGCAAAGGAAGCAGGGGTTGCATATATAATGGGTCATTCTTATGTGAAGGCGAGGAGATCATCTTCATTTTTGAAAAAGCTTGTTATTGATATTGGATATTCTTTTCTTCGCAAGAACTGCAGAGGACCATCTGTTGCACTTAATATTCCTCATATTAGCCTTATTGAAGTTGGCATGATATATTATGTCTAAAGCAACTTGAAGTTTAGAGGAAGAGATTGGTGATCCAGAAGGTATTTGCAAATAATTGTGAAGCTGCTTTAGTTTCTGGTAATACTACTTGTATATGTACATAATCCACCGGTTTTATGGTCTCTGTTTGAGGAGTTATTAAGGGTATTTAGGAAGACTAGACTTGTCTGGATTCTTGTTTGATTTTAACATTGTATTGCTTTGTGTTGACAATGTTAAGAGTTAGGAGTTTCCACATTAACAATTCTGATCAACTTTGGCATGCCGTCATGGAGCATGCCTTTCTTTTTAGTTATCCATCTCAGTCTCATATTTTATACTTGAGAAATTGAATGCTTTGCTAATCTGATAATCCAATGGATCAATTTTCATTTTTGTGATTAATTTTAAATTATGTGGGTATGGCTATTAGACTAGAGTCGTATGTATAATCACAACTTTTGGAAATATTTTTATAGAAACTGCTTCCAATTTTCTGGTAATGTTCTAAGAATACTGCTGTCCGGTGAAAACGCACACAAGAATATACGTCCAATGCAACATTTTTCTATACAATGCCACTCTTTTCTAGATATCTCACAAAAAAAACGTTGAGGTATAGGAAAAGTATACCCATCCACTTTCTGTATATATTTTGGTGTAAATTTCTTAATACAAAATCTTGCCTTTCTACATTTAAACTTAAAAAAGAACTGAAAATAATTATATACGACTGACCGACTGTCCGTTGAAAACATTTTGTCTATTACTTCTGAACATTGTTGTTGTAAATAAGGTTTGGATTTGGTAACATAACATGTACTTTGTTAGAAAATGAAACACAAATTTTTCTATTTGGTTCACATACATACATATATATACATATATACATATATATACATATACCGATACTATTCTAGCTAACAGATTTGTGGTCGTTCATTAGATTAATTGAGGGTTGAGATTAATTTTGGATTTTAACTTTTCAAACTGACCGTACCTGTGGCCACGACCACTTTGAAAAATCAAAATATTGACTATTATATGAGTAATATATTAAACTGATAACAGGTAAGACCCAATTTGAAAAGACAAAATGAAATGGCCACGACCACTTTGAAAAATCAAAATATTGACTATTATATGAGTAATATATTAAACTGATAACAGGTAAGACCCAATTTGAAAAGACAAAATGAAGGCATAATAGTCATTAATCTGACCAAAAAGAGGGCATAATAGTTAGTATGGCAGTAAAATTAATCTCAACTTTCAATTAATCGAATGAACGACTACCATAAATCTAAATCTGTTAGTTGGAATAGTACGGCCTTAGCTGTGGAATAGACCCTATATATGTACCAAAACATCTTTATAAAAAAAGAAGAAGAGAAGCTCGATAATTTAAAAAATAGTCAGCCTTGTACTGAAAGTCGAATCCAGAATGTCTGTCTGTCTGTGTAGCGACAAGGGGACGGGACTAAGCAAGCAGAGCAGGCTGGTATCAAAGGTGAATGAAGCCCAGGCAGGCATTACCCGGCCGGCCGGCAGATGTGGACAGCACGGCATGCATATATGTTAACCCCATCTGCTGCCTGCCTGCCTTAGTACGTACTTCAGGTACCAGTACCACTCGATATTGTCATGTCTCTCCCTCCGCCTCCCATGAAAAGAATTAAAGAATGTCTGAAATTCAAATAACAAAAAAAATTCAATTACGTCTGCCTATTAATAATAATATAATGTCCCGATCGTTTACTTTTGCTAATGTTTATATATACCCTAGTATCCAAAAATTGTTAAAAAATAAAAAGTAAATTAAGACGAGGAAATTAAAGAAAGATAATCAACTACTTTAATTTTATTAATACTAGAGCTAGCTACCAAAATGTTTTCATATCATAACAATCAATGGCTAGCTTTATGACGATGATTAAATGTCCTCAGAAAGAGAAATTTAAAAACAATTTACTCTCATTTTTTTTACTTTTACTTTTTTAAAAAAAATAAATTTATATAATAATAAAATAATTAATTTAATCATTACAAGTATACAACAAAAATATTAAAATTATACTAATAAATATTATTAAAAAGAGTCGAGTAGAAAAAGAAACTTAATTTATTTTCATATCTAGTATTAATTATTCGGCCAAGGTAAATTACATTTAGACGAAATTGATTATAAGTGGTCTCCAAAAGCCCAAAAATAAGAAACCTGCCTAACGTTGTCGGTAGAATAATACAAGCGGGCATCAGGGAGTGGACTTTGGAGTGAGTTCAAGTTTACAGAGTAATTTGCAATCCAATCAAATCCATAAGAAATCACTGGGCAATCGATCCAAATTGAAGTTGAAGAATCAAAATTCTGAAGAAAGAATGAGCTTTCAAGATCTCCAATATGGCGGCAAGCCACCCTCCTTGTCCGGTCGAGCTTCGTCTCAAAAATCATCGCAGTCGGTGGCTGCCTCCATTTTCCAGATCAACACCGCCGTCTCCGGATTCCGCCGTCTCGTCGATGCCATCGGAACTTCCAAAGACACTCTCGATCACCGTCAGAAGCTGTCTGATCTTCTTACTCTCTCTCAGCCTTTAATTGCTTGTATTGTTACTTGTTAGACAACTTTTTCCATCTTTGTTTTTTTGGTGGATGGGCAGGCACAATACGCGGCAAAGAATAATGCAGCTAGTGAAGGAAACTTCTGCTAAGCTTAAATCCCTCAGCGATTCCGATCACCGTATAAATACTGATGTATGTAATACATGTTGCTGCACTTAAATTCCCAGGTGTTACTGCTCAGTTACACATAAAAGAGTCTCATTTGCAAAATTTTCGTGTTTACCCCTAAATATAATAATTTGTTAGTTTAGTAGCTGTGGGCATGATATTGAAATTATGACGACAACTTGACAACATTGCTGTTTTATGCCACTATCAATAAAAATAAAAGACCTTTTATACCAAATGGGACTCTTTTATGGAACAGATGGAGTATTATTGTCCAACATATCTATTTCTCAATTTGGTTAAACAGTCTATATATATGTATATAGATATACAGTGGCGAAGCCAGAATTGGTTCGTAGTGGGGTCAATAATTAGAGTATCAGATAATAAATTAAAATTAATAATTATAGTAACAAAAAGCGACTCAAATATATAACCACAAAAATATAATGTCATTGTTGTAGCCATCAAACTTATCCACATAAAATAACTAGTAGAATTAGAATATAATAATTACAATTGCCCTCTCCATATTTTCATTCGTTGAAATCTTTACATAATACTTTCATTGTCAATGCAATTGAATACATCCTTCTCGATATATGTGGGGTCAAAAATGTGTTAAAAATGCATGACTGTGCTTTGTATAAATTTTTTTTTAACTGGGATAAAAAATTGAGTGGGGTCAATTGACCCAATATTTTTAATGTAGCTTCGCCACTGTAGATATAGATATGATACCGAATTTGTACAGTGGAATGTGACCATTCTTTTCCTTTGACAAATTGTAAAATTCTGGATGAGTAGCTTTACTCGACATAATTTATTACTTGTCGTGGATCATTGCGATAAGAACAACTCATTGAGCTGAGTTAGGTTTCTTTTATTTTGCTTCATGTGTTTTATTACTCCCTCCGTTCCAAATTACAAGAAGAATTCATTTAGTTTATGTCAATACAATTATTATGAATATTATAAACTACCTAAAAAGTACTACTTGTTACGAGATTTATGATTTTGAAAACTTGAATAAAGTCTCAAATTGACTTTTAAAAAGTCAGATCTTATAATTTGAAACAAGTATAATCTTTTATGTTGTTTAGTGCCTGTTAATTTCAAAATTTTAAAATAATCTTTCTTTCAAACATCAAATTCGTATAATTTGAGTCAGTTTGTCAGTGCAAAGTAATGTTATTAGATCGGAGCCTGATTCTGTGTGGCAAATAATCGGTATTGATTTCTAACTACTGCAGCATGAAATACTCTTATGTTACGTTTGGATCGAAAGAATATAATTAATGATAAAATGTAATAGAGAAGGGAATGGATGGAGAGTGGAATGAGTCATTCCATACCCTCACTTAAGGAATAAAATTCACAATTTTGGCAGAAATGGAAATAGTTCATTTCATTCGAATGGAACAACCAAATACAGTTCTTTTCATTTCATTGGAATGAGTCACTATTCCCACTTTCATTCCTGCAATCCAAATTCATAATTATACATACTGCCCATTAATGATGTTTAGTCATATCCAACAATTCATTACTTGGGTGGACTCTCAGCCAAGTAAGAGAATAGAAGATGCTAAGCTTGCTAGAGATTTTCAATCTACCCTGCAAGAATTTCAAAAAGTTCAACAGCTTGCCTCTGAACGTGAATCTACATACTCACCTTCTGCTCCTCCATCTTCCTTGCCGACAACGTAATGTTCATCATATATTTTATTCTAGATACTCCTCTCACCTTCCTATTCTTCAAAGAAACTCTTACACTCTTTATTCTTTTGCTTTTGATTACAGCTCTGGCTCTGGTGAAGAATATGTGCCTAATGTGGAAGAGGGGAACCAATCATTTCTTATGGGGCAGAAGAGGTAGGCATTTACATGAAACAGTGAGTTTTGTACTTCTATTAGATTGAATTGTCATTGCTAGAAAATCTGCTTGCCCTTGACATATTTAAGCTTTGTAGCGAAGTGGATCTTGGCAGTGAGGTGTATTGGTTGATTCTCTCTTACCTTCTTTGGAAGTGCATACTCTTTATATCCTTGCTTCTCTTGGCCCCCCCCCCCCCCCCTGTGCGTTTTGAAGATGACATTATATCTTAGTTTTTGTCGATACTGGAAACTCCTTTAGTGACCTATGATATTATCCTCGGAAAATATTGGACGAGAATATTCACTTATCAAAAAAATTCTTGGTAAATAAAATATGCAGGCAGGAGCTATTATTACTTGGAAATGAAATTGCATTCAACGAGGCCATAATTGATGAAAGGGATCAGGGGATTATAGACATACAGAATGAAATTGGACAAGCAAATGAAATATTCAAGGACCTTGCTGTTTTAGTTCATGAGCAGGGTGTTGTAATTGGTAAGATATAGAATGCCCTTCTAAAAGTTAAGCTTTATAAACTCACTTTTCTCTTGTCACTCATGGTCTGGTTGTTACAGATGACATTCACTCAAATATTGAGGCTTCTTCAGCTGCAACAACCCAAACTAGAGTGCAGCTTTCTAAGACTTCCAAAAGTGTGAAATCTAAATGTTCATGGGTAAGTAGACTTGCTTTTCAACTTGTCCACATACTGGAAGCAAAAAAACGGAGTTGCTCTTTTATGCTTTGTCTGGACTCTGTAACTTGAAAGAGAGCAAGGGAAAAGAAAGGAAAAGAGCAGACTTTATTAATCATATTCTTGGTTTTACATATTTTTAAAATTAAATATATTTGGGTTTATTTTTGTTTTGTTTTTTTTTATCCTTTTCGTTAAGATCAGAAAGCATTTATCTCCATTTGTTCTTCTTTTTCTTTTCTTATTATTTCGAACTTCTCTGTAGATTTCTTACCTCATCTGGAATGTGTTGTGATTCTTGTTTTCTCAACAGTGTCGGTGGTTTCTTGCAATTTTGGTAGTGGTGCTGGTCATTTTACTGGTTCTCCTGGTCATATATTAAGTACATAGATGTCAAGGTTAGTTATGAATCCTACTACTTTTCTTCTTGGTTGGATTGGTTTGTGTTTGTGTATATTTGGAGAAGGAGAAACAAAAGCGGGGAGTTTCTAGTAGTGCATATTTATTGTTGTACAATTTTCATATTCATGTTATTTGATTTGGTGAAAGACCCAATAACTCATTTAAGACTCTCATTCTTTGTGCAAATTGGAAAAGAGATGAACTCAACTATTTTGTTTACATTAGATAGATCCTGTTATGTTACCAAGGGGCTGTTTGTTTGTTTATATTTGATGAACTCAACTCTGAAAGATTCGTCCGGCTGAATTATAGACAATTAAAAATTATATTTAATATCTATTTTTTTTTACTATTATAAACAAATTTTATTGTTTACAAATTATTTTTAACAAATCAGTCAATAATCAATTTAATGAATATTGTTGTAATCTTTTGTTTTGATTTTATGGACTAATGTAGTGTTATTAAAAAAATTTAATATTTATTTCTAAAATTATAGTACCAATAGTATACTCCATCAAGATCATCACAAGTCTATATTTAATTTTTTTAAATAGTACTTTTAACTAGACCAAAAACTCTATGTAAACATAAAAATCGGAAATAAGTGTATTTAAATTTTATTTAATTATATTTTAACGTGAATAAAAATATAAATAAATAAAATTTAAATAACAATTTTCATATTTAATTTTTATGTACATTTAAAAGATTTTAGTCTAGGATAAAATATTTTTGTAGGTAAGTAAATTTGAAGGATATAAATTACGTTTTGACTTGATAAATAAAGAATTAAAACAGGAAAGGGAAGAAAGGTTCGCTCTTGGTAATAGAGTAGAGAAACAGAAATGGGTGGGTTTTTGGGATCCTGAACCAGCTGCATCTTCCCTCATCGTTATTTCCAAGTGTTGTTAGCTACTAATTCAACAACTCCATCACCACCAAACTCCGTCAAATCTCTCGTCTTCTATTACACTTGACATTTCACTTTCAATAGATTCACAAGGAAGAAGAAGAAGAAGAAGAAGCACATAGGAACTGAAAATGGCAGCCCTAGTATATCAGGTATTTTCCTCATCGGCAATGGTGTCAATGGGACTATACCACTTAATCTCCACCACCAAAAACCACCTCAAATCCCCTCGCGATTACTTCGCCAAACCCTACCACCCCTTTTCTTCAACTCCTTCATCTTCCACTTCTTTTTATCAACGATTAATCGGCAGGAATCTTCAGCTCTACCTCATAATCCTCTGCCTCCTCATCGCCTTCTTCCATCAAACCCTAATCTCCTCCGATTCCGACCCACTCCTCAAAGGCCACACCCCCGTTTATCGCTTCACTACCCTCCAATCCGCCGCCGTCCTCTTCCTTTTCCTCATCCTCTCCATCGTCCTCCTCCTATCGGAAATCACCTCCCTCCTCCCCTTCCCGCCCGATCTCTTCTTCGGCGTCGCCTCGGGCATCTTCTTCCTCCAATACTCCGTTTCCTCCTCCTCTGCTTCGCTCCAGATCTCCGACCTTCAGGCTAAGTGCGATTCCGTCTCCGCCCGTATCTCCGCCCTATCTTCCATTCTCTGCCTGGCCCTCGCCTGCCTTCCACGGCTCTTTGTGGCGGACATTGGCCTTGGGGCCTCAATGTTACTGCAGGGATTTTGGGCATTGCAGACTGGACTCTCCCTGTATTTAGATGCATTCATTCCTGAAGGCTGCCACAAGCTACTGGACGTGGTCAGCGGCGTAGAGGGTTCGACCAAGTGCGTTTTGGATGAATCCAAATTGAGAGCGGCGGCCATACTCGATCTGATCTTTCTGATTCACGTCTTTTTTGTTCTACTTATCGTATTGCTCATTTATGCTGCTGTTGCGAATGCTGTTGGGATCCGCAGTAGATTTGGTTCTTATGAGGCCTTGCCCAATGTGGTCATTCCTACTACTTCCGCGGACGCTACTCACATTCAGATGAAAGCTTTGACTGGAACTCAGGCTTGATCTCATTTTCTCATCCATAGATTATTTAAATTTTGCCTCTTTCTGTCTCCTTCTAGGTTTCTTTAAGTTAATTTTGTGATAATGAGAATTGATTTCTTAGTTCCCCTTTAAACACTGTAACTTTCTTCAAAGCCGTTAAGGGATTTTTGTGTATACAGTAAAAGTGGCACTTTTTTTCCTCTCAGCACTCTACTTTCATTGCCTTTTTACATGTGTAATGATTAATTAAATTTGTATAATCTTTTATGCTGGCCGTTTTCACATTATTGCTGTGCATATTAGTTCATCATCATTCCCAACTAAACAGCAAGTTTTAATATTAGTTGTTATCTCAGTACCCTCATGGTGATGCCTTGGTAAAACACTTGATGGAAAACCACATAATACCATGAATTAAATTTCATTTTTTGCTAGTTTATAATTGTTGCATGATATGGATGGAAGATTAGGAGTTTCAGGTTTGAAACTCATAATGTTTTGGAACATAGGATTATTTGTCATACAACTTCCCTCGTATATCTGTACTTGTTTTACTCAATTTGTTTTCATGATTCTGAACTCCTTCCCCCTAGTATGTAACCCGCTGCCGTAAGTTGTACTACACCAGAAGAATAGGTCTCACTCCTTCACTTCCCACTCCAGCCCCTAAACCTAAAAAATGTGGCTTCTCATGAAGAACCAAGCACAGTGAAGTTCGTAATACGATAAGGTATCCTCACTCCTTTTATCGTGGAACTACTACCCTCTTGTATGCTAGATTCCCAAGGGATATTTCAAAATAGAATTCGTCAATGATATATGTAAAAAATGAACTGAAGAATTGCTTTTCCTTAGTTCCCCTTTAAACATTGCAACCTAGTTGGAACCATCAAGGGATTTTTGTGTATACAGTTAAAGTGGTAGTTTTTTTCCTCTCATCAGTCAACTTTCTTTGTCTTTTTGCATGGGAAATGATGAATTAAATTTGATTCGTAGGTTGACTCTTCAGTGTTCTAACATTTTTTTTGATAGGTAAGTTAGTGTTTTGACATTATTGCTGTGCTTATTAGTTCGTCATCAGTCCCAGCTAAACCGCCAGCTTTATATACAGTATTAGTTCTTATCTTAGTACATTCATGGTGATGCCTTGATAAAACACTTAATAGAAACCACATAATAAATAAATTCTATGATACTTGTTTCTAGTTTCAAGGATTGAATGTTTCGGAAGAACTCCAGCATAGTTACATTTCATTTTCTGCTAGTTTATGATTGTTGCATGATATGGAAGATTGGGGATTTTAGGTTTGGAAGTCACAATGTTTTGTACCATAAGGTGGTTATATATTGTAGCACTTCCCTCATATTTCTGATACCTGGTTTGTTCAATTTGTTTTTATGATTCTGAACTCCTTCCCCTAGTTCGTAATCTGCTGCTCTAAGTTGTACTACCCCAAAAAATAGGTCTCACCCCTTCACATTCCCACACCAACCCCTAAACCTAAACAAAAATTATAAATCTTGCATGTTCTGGCATCTCATGAAGAACCAAGCAGAATGAAGTTCGTAATAAGGTATTATCACTTGTTTTACCTTGAAACTCCTACCCTTTACACTAGATTCCCTAGGCATAACCCGATCTTTCTTCTCATAATTGTTCTTAACCCCATAACAATTCTCTTCTAGTCCATTATATTTGAGTATTATTTTTTTAAATAAGTAAAAGTGGAGGGAAGTGGGGTACTTACATATGGTGATATGGATAAAAGGCATTGTTGAGTGGAGTAGAGTTGCAAGTGAAAGGGACATGAGGGTTACTGAACCTCATTAGTCTCTTATATTTGAGTTAACTCAAAGATAATGATGTTTGTTTGGTCTTCAGTTCATAGTAGGTTAACTATTTCAAAATATGCCAAGTGTGTGAGTCACACAAACTCTTGTGTTCTCCAATTGGCGAGAAGTGAACCACTTAATTTATTTCTTCATTGTCTTATGAGTGTGACATAGTGTTTTTGGAGTTTTTTATATGGGTTTTTCAACGGGGCCACTAGCCATTTGGCTGAAATCATAAAGGTCCAAGGATATCTTAAGGATTTGATGGTAGGGTAACATCCATTCATAGATCTTTCAGTCTGATTTCTTACCTGTTGTAAATGCTCTTAACTGATATCGTACAGTAATTATTAATAAATTTCAATATACTATCATGTTCTTTTGGCACAATTGATGTCTAAACTAATTTTATTCCTTGACATAACCCCCGTTACTATTTTTTATTTTCCCTTTCCTTTGCTCAATGTGAATGAATTTTGTATTGCCTCGTGTATTATGCAATTGGTTATTACAATATTCATCCTGTTTATCCCTTGCATGTAGATTCAGTTATAGCAGTATTCAATGTGAATGAATTTTGTATTGCCTCGTGTATTATGTTTAGTGTCAAATAATTTGCACTGTAATCAGGGTTGATTACGTGACTAATCTTACCTAGTAGGGGATGCTCTCTAAAATGTGAACAAGGTGGCCAATAAAGGCCTGGCCTGGCCAAGTCATTTCTACAAAATGAGAATTTAGTCCTCAGCTGTCGTGGCCTAGTGGTACGGTTTTAACAACTATAATATCTAAGAATAAAGTATGTAATCTTCGACACTATTTTTGTACTAAAATATATGATTAATTATTAACTTTTTAAAATTAATTTAGGTATTTTTAAATTTAAAATGCCATGATTCATTTAGTTTTGAAATAACCAGTCTTATAGCTAGTATTTTTAGATACTTTATAATATTTTTACAATTATATTGACTAAAATTAGATGGATTTATAGTAGTTTTAAATTTGAAAATAGTTTAAATTGACTTTCAAAAAACCAATGTTAAACTTATAGTATTTTATTATAGATTATAGTATTTAAAAATAGTTTATATTAATGTTTTATTATTAATAATACATTGGTGATGGCATGATACTATTTTTATTTTATCAATTAAGGAAAATTTTCACATAGGTACCACTGTACCTCTCATATGAAAATAACAAATTTTAATGGTAAAAATATAAAAAATTAATTTTATTAAGTAATGATATGTTAGATTTGAGTCGAATAAAATTGTATATATAATTTTAAAATGTATAAAACAGAGAGCGTGCGTACTACAATTTTGAAAAGGAGATGGTACAATTTTGAATGTAGATATGGAGGAGTGAGTGCGTGTATGCATCGATGGGGGATCATACATTACTAGTTCATCTCGGTCAGTCAGTTATAAGTAGAATATTTTTTCTTTTGGATTGTGTAGGAGGAATAAACAAGATCTTTCAGAAACCCTTCAAAAGAAACCCTATTGGGCTGTTTGGAATGGAATGGAATGGAATGAGCATTCCTTTTATAATAATATAATGATGCTCAGTTTTATGTTTGGGTACTTAAAATGAGAGTATTATTCCAATGGATATGTTTAAAAATAAATTGTGATGGCAATGCACGAAGATTATGCATAAGTGGGTGTGGGTGTATAAATTCTGCTACAGAACAAGATGAATGGCGTCAAATTCCAGGAAGAGAAGGGAAATTTGAAGTAAAGACGGAGGGAGGGAGGGAGGGAGGGAGGGACAATCCATCCAATCGTTCTTCATAAAACAATACAAATCCAGCTGGAAAATGGGAGGAATATCAAATCTAATACTACTACTTACTACTAATAGTGTTGAAGCAAAGAAACAGAATATTGTTATAGATGACAAAATACTCTCCCTCGAAAACACCGGCTCCACTACTACTACTACTAGTACTAGTAGTAGTGTGGGTGGGTGGGTACTTGAACTCCACCACACTTTCTCAACACTCTAAAAAGAAGCTTCTGTTTACGTTCCGATCTTAAAATAATACAAACACGCCTTCCCTTCCCTTGGTGACAACGAGGAAAAAAATATTCTCTCTACAATTCCAACTTGATGGAAGTGAAAGAGCAGATATCATTTTCATGAAACACAACAAGTATCTACATAATAATAATAATAATAATAATAATAATAATAATAATAATAATATTATTATTAATTACTCAAAATTCCCTTACAACCCAAATTAGCTTTAGGTAAAAACTTTGTAACTCAAGGACAATGCGTGAAATAACTTTGAAACTCAAGGACGGGCGTGAAATATGCATGGCATGGACCTCTGTCTTCGCAACTACATGATAAACACTTGGTTTTTGGACTTATTGAGAACGAGGAAGTCAATAGCTGACTTAGGTTTTAGGGATTGTTTAACTTTAGATTGGTATTGGTGGCAGAAACAAGGAAATCCAGGAAATTTGGATGCAATGGTTTCCGTACGCACGGAGGTTTCTTCCAACTTCACTTCGATGATGCTGATAATTGGCTAATTACAGCAAAAACTACCCTCAAAAAAACTACTAGTATATAAACAACTTCATCCCTACACCGTCTTCCCTGATCTCTCTCTAACTCTCTTACCATCCCAATGGCCAATGGGGGAAAGAAAATATATTGTAATAAAGAGATCAAGCCTTTTCTGAACTCTCTCCCTCATAGGCTTCTCTCCACTCTATCTATCTGTGGTTTTACAACCCAATAACTCCTAGAAGGCAGACGAGCCTATGGTGATTGAGTTCAAGAAAGCCTTGCTCTCTCTGCACTTGAATGCCACCGAAGCAAAATAATTAACTAGAAAATAGTTTTGGTCATGCCGTTGTAGCCGTGAGTATAACGTGACATATACTTCGGTTAGTTGAACCTTAGCAAACAGACTGATAATACTATTTCTGTTTTTATATGCTTTGTTATCTCTCTATTTTATTGGTTCTATTTTTGTATGCTTCTATTACTAATCTATTTACACTCACCTTTCCTTGTGACGCTCGCATATACTACAAGAATATTAATACTACATAACTTTTGAGACTAACAAAAGTCATTCTCTCTCTCTCTATATATATATATATCCCTTTCTAAGATAGAAAACAATTTGTTCACTGGGAAAATTACAAGAGACCGACAAAAAATTCATAACTGCCACAGAATATACCTTACAAAACACAACAGATACTTGGATCACAGGTTTGACCACTTGATTATAAGCCTAACAGGATGTGACAAAAAATGTAAAGCTTTAGAAAATCCCTAGTAAATCAAGGTTCTTCAACATATATTTATTTCATACCCTTACCTCATTCAAGATGAACTCTTAATTATGTTTTCAGCAGGCTCTGTTTCTCCAGGGCAGAGGATGGCGAAAAAGCACCCCAAATGACAAGTGCTATCCCTCAATGGTTAGCACTCTAGCTTCCCAGGATGGAGATGGGCAGCAATCACTAACAACAGCTTCATCCGAATTGAGACCATGACAATAAAAGCACTCCAGCAAATATGTGTTCCCTAACATAAATGGTATTTGGTATACATTCAGTATGTAGGAATCTAATATATTTCTTATTCTACCAAATTTACTTTTAAAATGTCTTAATCCATCTATACCAGCTTAATTAACCTATTTTACTTGTGCAAGGACATGTGAAATATGGTAACTTAATAGAAAAGGGGCCATTGAATTGCCAAAAGGCATCCAAGAACAGGAAGTCCATTATCAAACTTAAACTAGAACAATAAGTTCAACCTCAATAGTCAATACAATTCCTTAGAGAGCAGAAAGTTGCTTATTGTCATGTTAGTCAATCATGTCTGTGTTTGTCAAACTCTTAAGAGCTTTGAGTTGCTAACTTTCATAGTTCTTTTATTAAAGAGAGGTTGAACTACAATGTGCCCATTGTAATAATCCGCAAGAATTATGTAAAACTCTATTTCTTAACAATTTTCCCTCTGCCTTAGTTCGTGCATTTGTTTTATAAGATGTGCTTCCTCTTAAAGTTTCAAGTAAAATTGTTACAGATATAAGAAAAAAGTATAAAATTCAACGAACAGAAACCTATAATAATATCCTAAAAGCATGCAAAGGGACGTTTAACGTTTTTGGAGTTGAGCTTTCTTCTTCACAAACTTTCTTCATATAACTATGCTTTAGGTGGGGTAAAGGGGCTTGTGAAAACAAAAAACTAAATTCTTTTTCATTTTCCCATCCCTTCTACTTCCTCCCCTGCTCCAAAAATAAATAAATAAAAATAAAAGATACTATTTTTCATAAAAGCTTTCTGTAAAGCAAAAGCCAATAAATTATAAATGATAAAAAAAAATTGCTTCAAAACAATCCATTGAAATAGCATTTGATGTTATAATCATTATCAACTAGATAGCCAATATTTCATACCTGAAAGATCTTTCAAAGGTTTTTCACTGAAGTTAGCATTTGACCAGTAGCATTACCATTAAGATATTAGATATCCTCCTAGCATAAGCCCAAGAAATCAAGCTGCTATTCCATCAGAAAAAGAGGAAGCTGATCCATGATCATACAAGTAGTACAGAATTCCAGTAAACATCATCAGCCTTTCAACCATTCTCGAAAACAAGACT
Organism: Panax japonicus; assembly: GCA_020205505.1. Taxonomy (NCBI): domain Eukaryota; kingdom Viridiplantae; phylum Streptophyta; class Magnoliopsida; order Apiales; family Araliaceae; genus Panax; species Panax japonicus. Next base: position 20,251,017 of record CM035095.1, read on the forward strand.
GCATCTTATCTCGATTAGCAGCATTACCCACATTGACAGTAGGAATTATCTTCTCCGGCCTTAAAAACTGAACAAAATGACACAGATTAATTGCAATTGAAGGTGTTAACGCCAAGATTTTCTGCCACGTCCCAATCACGAAAGACGTCCTGATCCTGCACAGTAAACACGACAAACACCACAAGCTTGACGGCCGGACCGCCGGAGGATAGCTCAGGCGTGAGAGTCAGTATACGTGTTCACAAGGTTAACTCAAGAGGATGATAATATCTAGTGTAATGAGAGAGATAATAATTCTCAATTGTGTGTGTATATATGAATGTAAAACATACCTGTTTTACGAAGACTTCCTTGCTATAATACAAGACTCGGTTCCTTGTGCCACTGACTCTACCCACTGCAGGTAGCTTTCCTATTAATCTCACCCCCTCTGTTCACCGCTGACCGACTGTCCAATCCTCATTAATGCCAAGTAAGATATCAGTCAGTCATATCTTTGTCATCATCACTGGTCAAAGGTGTAGATATTTAAATATCTGATGGGTCGACCCACTGATTTGGTCTGATATTAGGACTTTAGCAAAGATAATAAAGTGACTAGGCTCAATAATGTCAACACCCAATAGTGAAGACCCGGTGGACTAACTGAATAAGTAGGCCCAATCCATTCGGCCCAATAGGAGAAATATCACGACCCAACATTGCCCCCTAGTTTTTTATTAAACAGGAGGTTTAATAGGAAACTATAAATGGCATCGGTTCAGGACAAAAGGGAATATAATAAGATCAATAAAGGCCCAAAATAGGTTTACCGAAGCCCATCTGGTGAACATCAAATAGCAGCATAAATTAAGATCGAAAGTCCAATTGAAGAGCCTGCTCCAGCCGAACATATAACAACAAATATTTCATCGCCTCCCGATCAATTCAGACCTTTGCCACAAAAACCATTTTCTTATGAATCTAGGCCCGAAGCTGTGGCGATACCGATGATCATCGGTTCGGCAATAATTCCATCATGGAACCGATGGGTGAAGGAGTGAAATACCAGACTAAAGGAACTTGAGATTTGACCATCAATCTGAACTAATCAATTAATATTGGTCATCTGCAAGTAAACACTATCTTCGGGTACCTTCGTCTCAAATACAAAGAAGCCGAAAAAGATACCGAAGAGAATGCCGAAGAGATAACGCCATCCGGAAGTCCGTGTTGGCAAAAGAAAGAAGCAACCTTGACATTGTTTTTCTCAATCCGAGCTTTAGCAAAAAAGAGGCTCCGAGTTCAAATCCCAAATCGAGAGGTGACCACTAATGGACAATCTTTTCGAGCAACCAAAGATGGCATAAGGAGTAGTTTTTTGTCAGAGGACCCGAAGTCTCCTCCATACCTAACTGGACCACTTCCGATCGAATCTCTGCAAACTTCGGAAATATTTCAACAGAACAAGTGAGAAAAATGACGAGCCTTCTAGAGAAGATTCATATTAAGGAATGGAGCTTCGAACTTTCGAGTAAACAAGCATGGTTGTAAGACCATAACTGTAAATCTCGAACCCACTTTATTGTTTAACTCCCATTTTCTATCAATAGCTATCGTGAACAATTGTTCCTCATCTTCGCCAACCTCTGCCGATGAACCAACTGAAGAGATTCAAGCCACCGAATCAACTCCTGCCGAAGGGAGAAACCAACCTCGCCGAAGAAAGCAAGCTGGCCGAAATCCCAAACACATCCCGACGCAAAATCACACCGAGTGCCTCCTCGATATGCCCTCTAACGAACGGACCCAAATCCTTCGCGCCAAAAAGAGGAAAACCCAAGCAAATTCCTCGGCTTCCAAAGAACCACAAGTACCTCTAACAGAAACCGATCTTCCGCCAACCACCCTGGTTGAAACCGTTGATTCTGACGAGGAGCCCGAAGAACAAGTAAAGTGATCATCCAAAATTGCTCAGAAAAGATAACCAACCTCCTCGGACTTCAGGTCTGAAAACCCGGAATCCCCCACTCACCAGCCAGAATCAGAAGAGAATTTCTCACTTGAGCTCTACAACTCCTTCGTCCGTAATATCGACAACCACCGGTTCGGCAGCGGCTCTATCATGGACACTGATCATCCGTAGGCAAACACCGTCTTCGGACGCCTCCGTGCCAAATACCAAGAGACCAAAGCTGAAGAGAAGGCTACTCGAAGAGAGAATACCCTGCTTAAATCTGCTTTGATGAAAGATAGAAGTAGTCTCAAAGTTGCTCTTCACGACAATGAGTGCCTTCAGAAAGACCTTGCCCAAACTAGAGAAGATTTGAAAATGTCCCAGGCCACTCATCAAGTCATCGCTGATATAAATATCAATCTGTCAAGCTAAAGGATCAAAGCATCTGGTACATCGTCAGAAGCTTGAAGAAGAGCTTAAAGAGCTTCGGGCCCTTAAGAATTTGAGTCCGCCACTGACCGAAGACTTTCGTAAGGATATCCAGGCAGAATACAGAAAATCCGCCGAGCTGAACAATAAGATCGTCCATATGTATGCGAAAGGATATGAATCTGCCGAAGTAAAGGCAAGAAAAAGCTCGGGCCAAGGTAGATCCATCTCTTCAAGACTCTTTAGATGGTGACGATGACAAGGAAGAAGCCTGAAGATGACCTCTCCTTATCTTTAGTTGTAGAACTTTCTGTGAAAATTTTAACTTTATGTGAACAGTTAATATTTAATGAAATATCAACTTCATGCCTTATTACTTCTGAGTGAACATTTCTTGTCAATAATTCAGTATCAATTAATCTGTATGAAATTAACTTAGGGCATGAATTAGATAAGGCATATAACAGTTAATTTATGAAATGAAGTGAACTGAATTTAATGGATAAAATTTAATAAACAATATTGAATGAGCTGAACTCAACACTTGAACAAAATAAAGTAATGTATACTTATCGTTTCCGAAGTGTGAGATTGGTCATGTGTGAAGTGAATTCGGCTGATCCTCCTTGCACCATCAAAATCTTGCTTACCACTCGAGGTAGAACAAGTATATAAGGACATTTGTTTACCACTCGGAGTGAAACAATTATACAAGGACCAAGATATAAGAACCAAGAAATAAGGATCAAGACATAAGGATCACGATATAAGGACCAAGATATAAGGATCAAGATATAAGGATCACGATATAAGGACCAAGATATAAGGATCAAGATATAAGGATCACGATACAAGGACCAAGATATAAGGATCAAGATATAAGGACCAAGATATAAGGATCAAGATATAAGGACCAATTGTGACCATTGATTTACCACCCTGATAAAATCAATATATGATCATTTGTCTACCACTCGGGGTATAACAACAAATGGGCTGCCATCGAATGGCCAGCGAGTCCTACCATACCTCCTTACACCATAGTGACCATAGGACAAATAGGACCAGGACCAATAGTGACCATTGATTTACCACCCTGGTAAAATCAATATAGGATCCTTTGTCTACCACTCGGGGTAGAACAACAAATGGGCTGCCATCGAATGGCCAGCGAGTCCTACCATACCTCCTTACACCATAGTGACCATAGGACAAATAGGACCAGGACCAATAGTGAAAAAGTGAATGTGGATGAGCCACCGAAGTCTTTCTGTGCTGAATCCCCAGTTCTTTCAAGAATATCGCTGCCGAAGTGCTTTGTAGGTCAACAACTTCGGACCAATTAATCGCCACAAATGTCTTTGTGAACTTTCCGAAGAACATACTCTGCTTCGGATGGAGCCAAATGCCTGAGCAATGATGACGAAAAAGGTCTTTCGATGAAGATTCTCATCAATGAGAGCAAAATTGACACTCTTATATTTGGACTACTTTGCCAGCATCTGATCCGAGGAAATGACACCATCTGTCGTCAAAGTTATAAGCATCTGTAGTGGCTAGCTTCGATAATGCATCAGCAATGGAATTGTTATTGTGATCGACCCCTTGATAGTCTGCTGTACTGATGTCCGAAATAGAATATCCATCTGTCGGACTCCTTATCTGGAGCTGCAACTTTAGATGGATTTCCCCGAAGACAAGTGTCCACTGGGCGGTGTGCCCTTAATGGATTCTCGGGAGTGTGATTTCTGGATCTACTTCGGTGAAACTTTTGTCACTGTGGTGAGGATACTCAAGGCAGAATGCCTTATTTGTATTCTGAGGTGCATGCTCCCTGGATCAGTTTCTTCGTCTGCTGCGACCATAATCCCGAAGACCAATAGGGCGGAATACCCTTCTCGGTCAATCAATCAGGAAAATGGCTGTTGGGTCTTCGCCTACTCTGCTTCGACCATAATCCCGAAGACCAATAGGGCGGAATACCCTTCTCGGTCAATCAATCAGGAAAATGGCTGTTGGGTCTTCGTCTACTCTGCTTCGACCATAATCCCGAAGACCAATAGGGCGGAATACCCTTCTCGGTCAATCAATCAGGAAAATGGCTGTTGGGTCTTCGTCTACTCTGCTTCGACCATAATCCCGAAGACCAATAGGGCGGAATACCCTTCTCGGTCAATCAATCAGGAAAATGGCTGTTGGGTCTTCGTCTACTCTGCTTCGTCCACCATCTTCATCAGCCTGACCTCTTCGGTGCCGAGTTCTAGGCGGGATGCCTTTTACTTGCCTTCAGCCATGATCATGTTCTTTGTCAGCAGCAAAGACCAATTATCTTCGGGCTTCGCCGGGGGATCTCGAACGAGAACCCCCCTGATTCGTGCCATAACTTCCGATATAAAACAACTGAAAATATTGTGATTGATAACTCAAGAACACTAGAAAAGCCCTCCTTCTAGCGCCAATGTTAACGCCAGGATTTTCTGCCACGTCCCAATCACGAAAGACGTCCTGATCCTGCACAGTAAACACGACAAACACCACAAGCTTGACGGCCGGACCGCCGGGGGATAGCTCAGGCGTGAGAGTCAGTATACGTGTTCACAAGGTTAACTCAAGAGGATGATAATATCTAGTGTAATGAGAGAGATAATAATTCTCAATTGTGTGTGTATATATGAATGTAAAACATACCTGTTTTACGAAGACTTCCTTGCTATAATACAAGACTCGGTTCCTTGTGCCACTGACTCTACCCACTGCAGGTAGCTTTCCTATTAATCTCACCCCCTCTGTTCACCGCTGACCGACTGTCCAATCCTCATTAATGCCAAGTAAGATATCAGTCAGTCATATCTTTGTCATCATCACTGGTCAAAGGTGTAGATATTTAAATATCTGATGGGTCGACCCACTGATTTGGTCTGATATTAGGACTTTAGCAAAGATAATAAAGTGACTAGGCTCAATAATGTCAACACCCAATAGTGAAGACCCGGTGGACTAACTGAATAAGTAGGCCCAATCCATTCGGCCCAATAGGAGAAATATCACAACCCAACAGAAGGCAAAGTAAACATGCCTATGAAAATGACAAGAGATGATTGCAAGGTGAGAAGAGTTTTGAGTAAGTTAAATTATAATTTCTGAATCAGACCTGAACAAACTCTCGCATTTCTGTAAAGCTGGAATGCTCACTATATGGAACTCCTGTAAAATTTGCAATTAAAACTTATCAGACATCAACAAACTCTTTTGGGGTCTGTTAGCACATTAGATACAATGACATCCTACTTATCAAAAGTGTCCATTTTATCTCACCATAAACAGTAACAGAGCCTTTAGAACTGGGTTTAATTAGATCCAGGTGGTTGCCGGTGGTTTCAGAGAAAGTCCAACCTGATGAAGAAGAACAACAAGAAGAAGCGTTTGCAATTTTAGCATAATCCTGTACTTGATTTGCAGGATAACTTGAAATGCCAAAGGGTCAAAGTGGAAAGCATTAGCATCTCACTCTCTCACCTGTAGGCTGAAACGCCAAAACTGATGTGTATCGATTATTGTATGTCTTCAAATAATGCTCCAAGATCTTTAAAGAAACAGATGTTAATCACTGCTTTGAGCACAGAAGAATGCTTCAACTGTAAGGGCAGGAAATTCAGAATACCTCAAATCTCAGGGATGACATAGGCAGAACATGCAGAGGTGTATCGTTTCCATTGGTACACAGACTCCTAGATATTTCAGGCCAACCAAAGGACTGCAGGATGCGCCTCCTTGAAGAGTTTGCATGTATTTTTACCTATTTAAAGAAAGGTTCAAGTTTCGTCCATTAGGATACAGTTTCTAAAACTTTAGAAGAGGATAATTTAAACTGATAAAAGGACATTTCAAAACAACATTTACTTTGTTAAAAGATACTCGGTGGTAAGACAATTGATAAATAGAATTAAAAGAAAATAAGACATAATTCAATCATAATAAAAGCTCCACTCCTGCTTTTCATACCACAGCAGTACATAGAATGTTCTCCTGAACCCCCATAGACTTGTCCAGCAGGTCAAGTAAGGATTACTTTCTGTTACCAGAGCATGCACACACAAATGATATTCACCAGCAGCTAGGAAGTTAAAGGTGAGCTACATACCCCTAATGCCTTGGAAATTGCAAGATAAACACATTCTTTCCCAATGCTATACGCCCCAACAATGACAAGGGTCTTGGGCTGCTTCTTTAGAAAATTCTTTGCAACTCTGACAACAAAGTTCAGTACCTCTTCTTTCAAAGGGAACCTGAAACAACATATAGATTCAAAATTCAACACCACAAGCAAGATAACAGTAGGAGAAATAAAACCAAAAAATCCAACAAAAAAAGTAAATATACCTGTACTTGGGGTTGCAATATGTTGTGTCAAGGTACAGCACATTTACTCGTCGGTTTAAAAGAAGCGGGTATGTTTGCATCAACTTAGAAGCCCTGAAATCTCCAGTGTGGAGGTAGCATTGACCATTTGGGAGATGGAAGTGAATGAGGGCTGCGCCTGGACAGTGATTAGCCTCGAGCATTGTTACTTTAGTTCCTTCAATGGCATACTCAATATCTAAATCCAGAGGATGTATAAATCTGCCAATCACAGTACGTAAGCAGGAGGGGCAACATGAAAGCAGGGAAAGGGGGGAAAGATACTAATAAAACACCTACTGAACTGCCTGCCTAACCGAAGATATTAACATAATATAATTTTAAATGGTACAGAATAAAGTAATAGAAAATGAGTTTCTTACAATGGATTTACGTAAAGACACATTTTGATCAAACGAGCTGTGATTTGGGTGCAATAGATACGGCCATGTGACCATGCCTTACTCAAGCCACCGTAGTGATCAGCATGGAAATGACTAAGGAAATAAGCAGAGCAACCTTCAATATGACCATAGCGGAATGCATCTACGGTGAAGGGTGTCCCTGAATGATTACAAGGGACCAGTAAGATCTGATGTTCATTTTTTATTCCCACTCATGCTAAAGAACACACAAGACAATAAAATTACTGAAAAATTAAATGGTAATAGTTTCATTTGTCTCTCTTTGTGAGATGTGTTTTGAAGGATACACGACGGATTGGGATTGAGCACTTGGACACCTAGCAGGGAAACCAACATTCCATTTAGAAATCCTAGTTGACAATCAGGATAATCATATAATCCCCTATTTGTATTAATGGTCCCCTAGCTCACTCTAACTGCAAGTCACACTTAACAGTTTCTCTTCTCATCCTCCCTACCGAAACATTTGCTTTACTTTGAGTTCCAAACACTAATACCGCTATAAGGACTGAAAACGAGTTACATGATACACAGAAAGATTGCCTCGGCTTCTTTTAAATTTTTTACTCGTTTTACAGTGGACTAACATATAAAACTAATATTCATCAAAGAATAACTACATATCTCGAACTATAAAAAAATGCAATATTCCGATTCAACGATATTAAACATTTAAGAAAAGCATATCAACAGGTGTTTCGTTATATTTGGGAAAAAATGTGGGAGGGTAAAAAGTTAGCAAACCATACCAGGGATTTTCTTATAGAATGGGCAAGCACGCGGCTGAGGCTGTTTCTGACCACCATTATTAGTAGTAGTGGTAGAAGAAAGAAAAGCCTTATTTGATTTCTTCACCTTTTTATTGGGAGGCAGAGAAGGAGAAGCAGCAAAATCGTCCTTGAACTTTGAGGGAAGATTCCACATCTGAAGTAAATTTGTTTGTTTAAGCCTCTTCTTCTTATCCTCCAAATTGTTCTCATCGTCATTCCAATTATTAATGTTGCTCGTACTTGCAGTAGTAGAAGTACTATTACTACAATTATCAATTAAGAAAGACCAATCCGTTCCACATCGATAAAAATCGAAGGCGAAACTATTATCCTCCTCTTCTAAAATGGGTAATTGTTTCATATCCTTCCATTTATAACCATTTCCGTTCAAATTATTATCATTACCTCCGTTGCCGGAAGCTTCATCGTCTACGGCATCCGGCGATGAGAGATGAAAAGACGAAGAAGAGGGCAGGCCATTTTCGTGTGCATCCAAATCCCAATCATGGGAATGATAATCTTCAATTTCAAAATTTTCCTCCTGCGAACAAGTCTCCTTCATCGTTTTCGTTCCACCCTATCCCGCTCGAAAAAGTAACAGTAGAACAATGGCGTCCCGGCGTCCCGGCGTCCCCTCTCCCAAAATAGAGAGGGAAAATATCCGAACAAATGATGATTGGATTTGGTTTCCAATACGAGCGAGCAGATTCAACTCAAGCGACGTTTTGGCACTCGCTATTTATCAGGATTGCACGCTTTTCTCGCCTTCTGGTGGAACTGCGTATAGGTGATTCTTTTTCTTTCCCGCTCGAGTTTTTTTCTTTTTTCTTTTTTCTATTTTTTTTCCTTTTTCTTTTATGTAATAAGTTACAAAAATAATGTTATTTTGTGTAATCTATCTATCTATCTAATAAAATACAAATGATTTGAATTTCCCGCTCACTCAATAAATTATCTGGGCCGTCCAAAGTTTGAGATAAATCTCATCGTCCATACATTTATCTAATAAAATACATCTATCTAATCTATCTAATAATGATTTTGAATTTTCCGCTCACTTAATAAATTATCTAGGCCGTTCTAAGTTTAAGATAAATCTCAATGCCCATACAGTGCCGGAGGCACGGGTCCCAGCTAGTTAAATACATTTCATCTCATGTGTGTGGCGCATAAGAAAAAGTCTGGTCATATAGTTTTATTGGATTGTATAATTCTATTTTTGTATATGTATTCAAATTACACCTAAAACACTATATTTTATAAAAATTCATGTTAAAATAAATATTATATATTTTTTAAGAGTCACAATAAAAAAATATGAAAAATATCTCATTTTCTTGTCCAATACGCCTGTTTTGTAGAAGGACTCGGCAAGTAAATGTTGTTATTTGGAGTAATTTTTAAACTCAAGTTCTTTCTTGTGTGAAGTTGTGTTTGCCCAGCCCAGGCCAGCTCAACCAAAACCAAATTTAGTTATTAATCAATCATAGGAATTGTTCAGTTTTTGGGTAGAGAAGAAAAAAATTATCTCCTTTTTTTTTTTTGATAAATAAAGGAGATATTTAGCCCTCCCTCACCAAAGCATCAAAAATTATGTCACAAGTTGCAATGTTTTTACAAAACAATTCTTAATCACCTATCAAACCTGAAGGGGAAACAGATTAACAGGAAAACAATAAACAGTAGTGATATGGAGAAACTAGCTAGTAGGTAGTAGTGGGATTGAATAATTATACACTATACAATACTGATCACGTGGCCGGAGGGAGTAGGGAGTATAATCAAAGAAAGAAAGAACATTGAATACTCTGTTATATAATTAATTTAGTTGTACTGATGTTCGTTCTGTTAATCTTCTCTTGAAGGAATTCTGCTTCTGAATCCACATGTGGCGATGGAACCTCTTTATGAACAAGTCAGCAACCTCATCTATCTCATCTTCTAGCTTGAACTCTTCCCCTATTTCTCCTCCCTTCCGGGCTTCCTTTGATTTCTTCACCAATTCTATCACTGAACCAGGCCTCCCCATTTCATCTTCATCTTCATCTTCAAATAACGAGTGCCTTAAATCTGGGTATTTATCCTTTTCATCATCTTCTCCTACATCTTCTTGATTTGCTGATATAAAGTTACTAATTTCTTCATCTTCTTTCTGACCATCACCACTACTCATGTGAACCTTGTTAACAATGGTGGGCGGCAGTGTGGCGGCGTTGATAATATTGTTGTGGATAACAAGAGGGAGCTGTTGATGCAGATTGCTCTCTTCTTCTTCTTCTTCTTGCAGCTCTGTTCCATCAATTGGTTGATGATGAGGGTTAGGGTTGGGTTTGGGTTTGGGGAGGAATAAATCATGGAATTTGTGAGAGATGGATCCAAAAAGAACCTTTTTATCTCTACTCAACAAAGAGTAAATCATGAGTCGAGTCTTTAAATCTCTCAATTTGCTCTTGAGATCAGTTATCGACTTTGCACTGGTAAAAATGGCCATCATCTTCTTCAAAATCCCTGCTGCTGCTTTCTTCTTCATCCTAATACAACACTACTAGTAGTAATTATTACTATTGGAGTTGAATATGTTTGAAGGAATACAAGAAATATGTTTGCTTTATATATATATGGGTATTATATCATCATATTATATATAAATATTTTCCCCTTTTAATGGATTGAATGCTTGTTTGTAGTACAGTACGGAGCGGAGCGGAGCGGAGCGGAGGGGAGGGGAGGGAGATTGGAGTGAGGATTAAGAAAAGCACCTACTTTAGAGTATTACCGTTTTACCTCCAATTCCTTCGCTTCGAGGTATGGCCCGGCAATCACGGCCTTTCCTTTCTTATTTTTTTTTGAGTAATGCTAAATATACACCTTATTTTATAATTATTTTATAATTTATTGATATGACATACTCTAACTTAATATATTAATGAATAAATTGTTTCAATATAGTATTAGACCTCACATAAAAACTGAGGTGGAGTATGTCACGTTAGTAAATTATAAAATAATTGTAGAATAAGTTATGTCTTATTCTTTTTTTAAAAAAAATTTGTTTATATTTTTATTTAGGAAATTATTGAGTTTTAGTGTGGAGACTAGATATAAACATGCACGTTACAGCGGAATTATTCATTTTGTTAATAATAAATTTATACGTGCAATTATTAAATTAAAATATAATAAGAAGATGATAGATTGTTATGCGATGATCAAATTTTAGTAACATATGTGCAATTACGAACTAGTTTAAGGAGCTGTTTATTTAGAGCTGAATCTGAATGGCTGAATTGGTCAATGCGTTTGTTTGGTCTGAATGGCTGAATCGGTAAGATGGACGAGATGAATGGCTAAGTCAAATTTTTTTTAGCTGAATGAAGTAAAAAAAATTAAAAAATTTAAAAAAATATTAACTATTATATTAAGTAATATTAAATAAATTTACAACAATTTTGAATTTTTTCAGAAGGGTAAAATAATAAAGTTTTGTCATTCAGACATGTCAATTATCAAACAGTTTTTTCATTCAGATTCAGATTCAACTTAAGCTTATTTAAATTTAAATTCATTCAATTTTTATCAAACACTCCTTAATTTATAGAGTTTGTAAAGATAGTGTTACGAAGAGTTATATAAAATAAAATATATTTAAATAAAACAGCAAGTCATTTCTACCAAAACTAATCTAGTAATCTACTATCAACTATCATGTGTCGTGTTGTTATTAAAAGATAATTATTGTTGTGTTGTAAGCTAAGATTATATCTGAGGTTGCCGCATCTAGTAGTAATATATATGGAGGGCATCCGTGCCCGTGACATATGCGTAAAAGACTAGTAATAATAAAGTAGGGTAGGTTAGAGAGTAGAGCACAAACTTTTTGTCATTTTCTTTGGAATGAATAATTGAGTTTGGGGAAGGCCCTTTTCCCTCTTTACAGCCTCTTTTTGTTAATGACTTAGCCGGGTGGGTGGGTGGGTGGGTGGGTGGGTGGGTGTGGTTTGATTTCATAAAAAGGAGAGTTAGGCTCATGCGAGCTTTTTTGAGTTCTTTTCTTTGCAAGTAATTTCTAATTTACTTCATCTCTAGACTTTATTTCAAAGTTTTTTTTTTATTTTTTGAAAAAAAAATAAGTTTATTTAATTATTTCAATGTAGTAACTAGTAGTAGGCAATGTCTTTTGTGTGTATTAAGTTTTCATTTCTTAATTTTTAAATTTATTAGTCCGTCTTAGTTTAGGATCTTGGTTAATATTTATGTTAATTTTTCCTACTTGTCCCTGCTAAGGCGTCAAGCACTTTACATTTAACACATAACATGTTGTATAGTTATATTTATCATGTCTACTTACACTGGTGAGATTCTTTTGACAGTGAAACAAACAGCCAGCCCCTTATATTGTTAAATTTGTAGGGAAGGAAATCAAATGAAAATATTCTCTGACCCATACACTCCTGTCCGAAGGTTTTTCAAGAGTTTCTACCTCGTTCATTACCCTCCTATTATCCGTCTAACTTTTCAATGATCTTTGCATAAATCAGGGGTGTTCAAGACTGAAATACACTCTTTGGATCCCAAAGTAACAATCATGGGAATGTGGAGCCACAAACATTAAGCAAAAATATGGAGCTATGAGAATCAGAATGCAGTAAAAGAAAAGAAGGAAATTAAATCACCAACTACAAAGAAGGAGAATATGACATGTGGGTTTTACTCTCTTAACAGTCAACCTCCTCAGTTATAGTCTAGTTGGGGTAAGAAGTTTTTTCTCGTGATGTTTTTTCATCTCCCTCTTGAGTTTTTGACTCAAAATGCCCTATGTAGGTAATTTGCTTTTTTAGATTTATTTAAATTACAAATCCAACTGTTTTCTATCTATAAACTTAACTTAAATTCCAAGTATTACCATACTATTTTGGTAGCCCAAGAAAGTGTTGCCGAATACCACTTTCTCCATCTAAGAACCTAAAGCTTTCCATCTGGACAAGTACCTAACAGCACGCTCCACATACCCCCTTCCCTCCAACTTGAAAAGGAAACAATTAGACATAGCAAAATGCAAACAACAATCCATCATTATAAATTCGGTCTTCTAAACACAAATCTAAGATAAAGAGAACAATCAATTGTAGTACTGATACCCACCAACTAACCAACCTACGGGGAATAAAACAGAGAGATACATGCAGAAACAAGTCCGTCTTTTTTTTCTTTTTCTATTTTGGTCACCTTAACTAAGAACAACAAATCAGTCATACCCTAAGAATCTGAAGCTTTGAAGAGAAGGCAATGGCAACCCAATCAGGCTGAGAAGAAGACCATTGCAGCTGCTCAATTTCGGCACCGGCAGTATAAGCCAGTATCGGGTCCAGTCCACCCTCCACGGGCTGACCCATGGTAGAAGGGTCCCAAATCAGAGCCTGTGAATCATCCCCAGCAGTACAAATATGGCAAGAGCTATGCGGCGCCCAAGCAATAGCATTAGCACCGGCCTGTATCGAATGGCTCCTATTGAACTTCAGAAGTTAAAGACTCAACTGCAGGAATTGTTAGACATTGGCTTTATTCGTCCTAGTACTTCTCCTTGGGGTGCTCCTGTTCTATTCGTGAAGAAGAAAGATGGGAGTATGCGACTTTGTATTGATTATCGGGAGTTGAATCATGTCAACATAAAAAATAGGTACTCATTTCCACGTATTGATGACCTGTTTGACCAGTTGCAAGGAGCCAAATTCTTTTCAAAAATTGATCTTCGTTCCGGATATCACCAATTGAAGATTAGAACCGATGACATTCCAAAGACGGCTTTCAGAACTCGGTACGGGCATTATGAATTCCTAGTCATGTCCTTTGGATTAACTAATGCTCCTGCTGCCTTCATGGATATGATGAACCGAGTATTCAAGGAATATTTGGATCACTTCGTGGTCGTCTTTATTGATGACATCCTTATTTATTCCAAAAGCCGTGAAGATCATGAGAAACACTTGAGGCTGATACTCCAAAAACTTCGTGAATACAAGCTTTATGCCAAGTTGAAGAAATGCGAGTTCTGGCTTGAGGAAGTAGCATTCCTTGGGCACGTGGTATCAAGTCATGGAATATCTGTTGACCCGGCAAAGATTGAAGCTATTCAAAGCTGGGAGCAACCTAAATCAGTGACCGAAGTACGTAGCTTTCTCGGCTTAGCTGGTTATTATCGGAGATTCGTAGAAGGGTTTTCTCGAATCGCTACTCCACTAACTCAGCTGACTAAGAAAGATACAAAGTTCGGTTGGAGCGAGGAATGTGAGAAGAGTTTTCAAGAACTCAAGAGGAGACTCATTTTAGCACCTGTTCTGACAATACCATCTGGTTCGGAGGGATTTGTCATCTACAGTGATGCTTCGGGCAAAGGGTTAGGATGTGTTTCATGCAACATGGGAAAGTCATAGCCTATGCCTCACGATAACTCAAAGAATATGAGAGAAATTATCCTACTCATGACCTAGAGTTAGCAGTTGTTGTCTTCGCACTTAAAATTTGGAGGCATTACTTGTATGGGGGGAAAGTGGAGATCTTTACGGATCATAAGGAACTCAACATGCGACAACGACGTTGGCTTGAACTGTTGAAAGATTATGATCATACCATCGAATACCATCCTAGAAAAGCGAACGTGGTAGCTGACGCATTGAGTAGAAGATCATATGCGGGTGCGAGTGCAATATTGTCAACGCAAAGGCCCATTTTGTATGACTTGTAAAGGATGGAGATAGAGATAAAGACTCCAAGGACCCACGTGATGATGGCGAATATACGAGTAGAACTGACTTTAATTGATAAAATTAAAGCTGCTCAAGTTACAGATCCGGAGCTGATGCGTATGAGGAAGAAAGTACAAGAAGGTGCGATGCCGGAAGCAAGAATCGATGAAGAAGGAATACTTCGAGTCAACTCCAGACTTTGTGTTCCTAACGACCCTGATTTAAAGTATAAAATCATGATGGAGGCACACAACACACCGTTTGCAATCCATCCTGGGAGTACCAAAATGTATCATGATCTTCGACATACATTTTGGTGGGGCAATATGAAGAGAGAGATAGCGCTTTTTATCTCAAGGTGTCTAACGTGTCAACGAGTCAAGGCGGAGAATCAAATGCCAAAAGGTCCGTTGCAACCACTTGAAATTCCAGAATGGAAGTGGGAGCACATTACCATGGATTTCGTTACTGGTCTTCCCAAAGTTTCTCAAGGCATAGATGCGATTTGGGTCATTGTTGATAGATTGACCAAGTCTGCTCATTTCTTACCGATACGAGAAACTTATACACTTGAATATCTTGCTCGTATGTACATAAACGAGGTTGTAAGATTGCATGGTATGCCAGTATCCATAGTTTCTGATCGAGACCCAAGATTCACTTCGCGATTTTGGGTTAGTTTGCAAAAAGCTATGGGCACAGATTTACGATTTAGCTCGGCATATCATCCTCAAACGGACGGACAGTCAGAGAGGACTATTCAAACTCTTGAAGATCTATTAAGACTCTGTGTCCTTGATTTCAAGGGAAGTTGGGACAAGTTCTTATCATTGGTGGAGTTTTCCTACAGCAACAGTTATCAAACAAGTATTGGCATGGCTCCGTTCGAGGCGTTGTATGGAAGAAAATGTCGTTCTCCAGTATGTTGGGATGAGGTGGGTGAAGCAACGTTGTTGGGACCGGATTTGGTACGTATGACTACGGAAAAGATTCAAACAATCCGGCAACGTATAAAAACCTCACAAGATCGACAAAAGAGTTATGCTGATCTTCATCGAAAGGACGTGGAATTCGATATAGGAGATCATGTGTTGTTACGTGTTGCTCCATGGAAAGGAGTTACGAGATTTGGAAAGAGAGGAAAGCTCAATCCTCGATTCATCGGCCCATTTTTAATCCTCGATCGAGTAGGAACTGTGGCCTATAGACTCGCTTTACCGCCAAGTATGTCTCGTGTTCATAACGTTTTTCACATATCCATGCTACGTAAATATGTGGAAGACCCGAACCACATTATTGAGTTAGAATCGGACGAAATAGCCGAAGATTTAACGTATGAAGAGGTTCATGTTCAAATCTTGGATAAGAAGGAACATATTCTACGCACCAAGGTTATACCTCAAGTCAAAGTTTTGTGGAGATACCACGATGTTGAGGAAATGACTTGGGAGTTAGAATTTGAAATGAAATCACGGTATCCTTACCTCTTCGACATACCAGGTACGTACCCTAATTTCGAGGGCGAAATTTCTTAAGAATGGGAGGTTGTAAGACCCCAACTTTTTAAATAAAAATGAATTTTCTATAATTATCATTTTTGAATATTATGGAATGAATTTAATATAATGTTATAGTTGTGGGTAATATTTATAAATTTTGCAAAGTATGCAAGTTGTCATATAATATTCGATTGGTCGGGGAATATTCGTTTTAAACAGAAAATATTCGTACGACGACAAAATTATTGGTGGACCCCACAACAGAATTATTGTCGGATTGAGAAAACGATAAAAAAAATTTATTGAAAATAACGACGGAAGTTTTACCTTTGATACTGTTGAACTACTGGGTAGTAAAAGTACAGTAATACGCGTTGTTGCATAGTATCACACGGTATTGATTATTGATATTTATGTGAGAAGTCGCTCAGTTTGATTCAATTATTGTCGATTAATAATATGAATTATTATAGCGATGATGACATTTTGTTTTATTTGTATTATTAACGTAATAAAACAGAAACATCTTTTTATATAAAACAGAATACTTTATTAAAATTATTCTATAAATAAAATATATTATATTTTATTATGCATAGTGTTGCATAGTGTTTGCATAGTAAATTTTTTTTATATAAATAAAATATATTATATTTTATTTAAAAGATTTTTCTTTAAATATGGACCGTCAGATTAAAGTAAATCAATCTGGACCGTTCATGGATTAGTTACTATGCATTCCATTTTCCTATAAATAGAAGCTCATTCCTTCATTATTTTCTTACGAATTTACTGAACTCTAGAGATAGAAACTATAGTGAGAGACTATAGAGAGATAGAAGAAAAGTATTTTGCTACTTTTATATTCAGTTTCTTTTACGGTAAGGGGTGTTATTCTTTCTTATTCATGAAGAGAACTGTTGTTATTTCATTTCTTATTATTCTGTTGGAATAACCTGTATACGCGGTTTATCCTATATTTGATGACGTTCTTCTATTATTCTGTTGGAATATCCTGTCTGTGTGTTTTACACCGGACCTGGTTCCGTCTTTATTATTATTCCGTTGGAACATCCTGTCTGTGTGTTTTACACCGGACCTAGTTCCGTCTTTATTATTATTCCGTTGGAACATCCTGTCTGTGTGTTTTACACTGGACCTGGTTCCGTCTTTATTATTCTGTTGGAACATCCTGTCGGTGCAAATTTTGCCTGACCTGGTTCCGTTATTATTATTCTGTTGGAATAACCTGTCTATGCGAAGTACCGCATGCATGGTGATTTTTGTTGTTATTCCATTCTTTATTATACTCAGTCAGTTAAAGTTTTGACTTCTATACTCCATGAAATTAGTAGAATATCCTTGATATTTACGCTTCATCCAGTATCTTTTCATGGAAATATTCTTCTGATCATTCTTGAATTTTACTCTACAAAGCAGTATCATGTGGACAATTTGGACATTAGTAGTTCTTGGACAAATTAATTCTTGAACTTGTTTTATTGAATTCTTATATCATTGTCATCATCCTCATGTTTATATTATGTTGAAAGTCATCTGTGGCCTGTAGTGCATAGATGGACTTGGTATGATTATGACCAGGGATTATTCAGTGTAATCATGACCGTAATGTTACAAATGATCTGATAAAAGTTCTCATTGGCCCGTAGTGCATTGATGGACAGTTGTTGGCATGATCATGACCATTGATAAATACACAAATATCCTTGGCTCGTAGTGCATGGAATTTGTGGTCGTGACCCTAATGAATATCATTGGCTGTAGTGCAGGGATGATGTGGATTATTTATTAAGCTGAGTCTCAGCGATAAAAGTGATGAAAAACTTTTTAAATCATAAAAGATAGTAGATTATATTCTCTACTTGACTCTTTTAATGGATTGTTTGATCCGCTGCTGTTAAACTTGATGTTGTTATATTTTATCAGTTTAATATTGTTGAAGGCTAACGATAATTTATTCTGAATTATCTTAGTCATAATATTTCTTACTGGGCTAGTTGAGATCACCTTTTCTTTCACTGTTCTCTTCAGGAAATGAGAACATAGCAGGGACTAGTCGGGGAACGGAGTGACGGTCCAGAGGATAGCATTAGTAATCCTCACTATTCTGTGAAATAGTGTATTAATAATTGTAATGAGGACTCTTTTTGAGTTTGTATAATCTCTAGTAGACAATAATTGTATTCAAACTCACAGTTATGTTTTGTCGTATTGTACACGACAGTGTATTAGTAAGTTGTATTTGAATTATGTACTATGTATCTGACGACCCAAGATGGGTGATGTATACCTAATTTTGGGGGCGTCACACTACCTATATGATCTTGGAGTATATTTGAAATATAATTCTCACTTGGAGACAACTGAGATAATTATATGTCAGGAGAAGACTCATCATTGGAAGGAACATGATAGTAATCTTCTCGTTTTTCTTTGGGGTCTATTGGATCAACCAAGGATAATTCTCTGGGCATATGATATCTATCATAACTTAGATTCATGGCCTCCTATGTACGAAGGTTTCCTTGAGCATTTCCCAAAGATTTTAATTTCTAAAACAGTTATTGACTGTACTTTTATGTAAAGTACCTTTGTAAGGTGTTGTGGTCGAGGCACCATGAGAGTTACATAGATTTTGTATTGAAACTCACAGCTTATCTGTTATCATACTCTGCACGACAGTTCAACAGTTGTATAAATGAAGTTTGTATTTGATTTTTATGGAGTGATATCCGGCGACTCAAAATGGGTCGTATGGACCTATTTTGGGGGCGTCACAATCGATCCATTAATTCTTTCACAAAATTGCATCTCCTATTCTAGAGAGCATATTCTGCATATTGGTTCCAGATACACTGAACACCTGGGACTTCTTCCAACCAGTTAGCCCACAAGTTGAACTATGTTAACATGCTGTAGTTTGGAAAGACTAGAGACAAGATCGAGAAAATCTTCATCACTCTGTTGCCTGGAAGCTGCAATGTCCAATTTCTTAACAGTCAGTAGCTAAATTTCGAATGAAACACCATAAATGGATGAAGTCAGTTGAGAGAGAAAAGATGTGGGTGAAAATTGAAGAAAAGGGATCAAGATTATCAAATAAGCCTCTGCATCACAGACCCAATTTCCCAATTCCCCTTTTACCTACAAAATTCCCCAATTCCTAAGGAATACTAACATCTTCATCTTTAAAGTCTCTCTCTTTAAGCAGTAAACCATCACAGACGTAGGTCAAGAATCTTCCCCAACACTCTCAAATGATGTTATCACATCCTTATCCTTCAAGCCTTTCCCCAAAAACCCCTATAAACCGAACCTCTTGCTAAAGACGTCACCAACATTTCATCCTTAATCCCCCAAGAGATCGAGGCCCCCATCTTGGTAGAACCTATTTCTTCCTTCCCGATGCCCATCGTCCCCCTCCCAATCGGCTAGGATGCCACATAATTGACCTTTGCCAAATAAAGAACTTTATACAAGAAGAAATAGTTGAGAAAGAAGAAAACTCATAGCCAAACAATTCCCGCAGAACCAACACAACAAACCACCGAATCTGAACCATCTTGACAAGCCACCCATGGATCCTCAAAAAGAAAAGAACCTGAACAACCCCCCTCTGAGCCACTTCAAAAAAGACCCCACACCAAACCCCAACAAAATCCCCCTTCAAAACCGACCCCCTTATCCTCAGCACTACCACCACCAACCACTGACGTCTTTTCCACCTTGACCCTCTGGCCCAAGGAACATGAAAACTAACCCTTCGCTCTCCGTGAACTCTTCTCCCTTTTTAAAGATCCATGGTTTGAGGAGTAAGGAGTGAGAAATGAGAGGGAGGATTGTGGTTTGAGGAAGAAGAAGGATATTTCAAACTTTTATCAGTTTTTTTACTGTTACAGACTCTTTTCACGCGCTTTTAGCGTCTGACATACACGCACGGTTAAGTTGGATGGAAAAAGTAACGTTTTTCACTTTAACTCAAAAAGTCGGGAGTTTAAATGTAGTTTTACTGACTACAAGTGATTAAGTGAAAAACCGCTCAAACCCCAGATGGTCATCTGAACTTAACCCTATGACTTATAACAACACAGTAAATTACGATAGTGGCCCTCTGCTACAATGTCTACAAGCGAGTATATAAACTACTCCTTATTACGTGAGTTAACACAATATATGCTCCCTCCGGACAAATTTCAACTACTACTAGCATACTCATTTTTTATTACTCCTACTAGCTAGTCTATCCATAATATAACATAACTATATATTGAATTTTTGATAAAGTTGATTTGAATTAATTTAGTTTTAAATAATTATATAAAATTATAATTATCTAAGTAATTTAACTAGTTATAATTAATTATAAGATTTATTTTTTTATATTAAATAAATCCAATTTTAAGTTTAAAAATAGCTCAAGTTAATTTTAAAAAGTCAAGTTTAATTTATATTTTAGAAAGGATAAAGTATTTTTATATTTTAATTTTAAATTTTAATTTAATTTACATTTTTATATTTACTTTAGTTTTATATTTTTAGAAAGTATTTAAATACAAAAATATAAATTAAAATTAAATTAAATTTTATATTTTAGAACGGATAGAGTAATTTTAATCTAAATTAAATTTGAATTTAAAATATAAAAATACTTTATACGTTCTAAAATATAAATTAAATTTGATTTTTCAAAATTAATTTGAGATATTTTTAAAATTAAAATTGGTTTGATTTGTTTAATATAAAAAATAAATCTTATAATTAATTATAAGTAGTTGTATTAGTTAGATAATTACAACTTTATATAATTGTTTAAAGCTAAATTATTTCAAATCAACTTTATCGAAAAGTCAATATATAGTGATGTTATATTATGGACTAGCTCAGGAGGGAGCATATGTTGTGCTAACTCACTTAATAAGGAGTAGTTTATATACAAAGAAAAAAAGTTACACCGTTCACAGGTAATAAAGCACAGGGATAATATCGTAATTTATCATACCGTTACAAGTCATGTTGTTGGTAGGGTGAAAATTAGTTTCAATTGGGTTAAAATATTATCCGTGACAACCATATATACACATATATGTTATTTTCTCTATCATTTTTCATACCTTCAAATTTCAATCAATATAATATTAGATTTATATATATTTTAATGCTTTTACAACATATAATTAAATTTAAGTAAATGTATATAATTGACTTAGAATTTAATACATTTCAATAATTTTAAAAAATTCTAAATTATAAAATTTGTTTCACATCTTCACAATAATTTGATAATTTTTTAGCGTCATTTTGAAATTTATAAACGATTCGAATCCGAGTAAATTTTAAAGTTTAATAAATTATTCAAGTCTTTTTAAATTATAATTTTTTATTGATACTCGTTTCATATTTATTTAAATAGTTTATACTGTTTTTACTCGATTCAAGATCGTACTCGACTTGATAGCTAAATGAACTTCAATCAATTTTTTTTTCAAACTAGATCATTTTTATGAACTAAATCAAAATAACTCAATACTAGATTCAACTTAATTCAACTTAATCGATTAATAAGTTTGATAAAGTTAATTTTTTAATAAATTAATTAATTAATTATTAAATTAATCAGTTGATTAATACAGTATTAATACCATATGACCCAAAATTTAAGTAAAAAACACGAAGAAACATATAAAATGTGTTCAGAGTATTTACTCTCCAATTCCACCTAGAAGAGCTCCTCCCAAAAAGGAAGGATGGGCCTTTCTCCTCCTTACGGATACATAATGACAGATACTACAATTCCCAATACAATAATAAACCTATTATATTAAATTATTAATTATTAATAGCCGTATTACAAATAGTTTCGCTGCATACGAATCTTCTCAATCCCCAATTTCGATCTCTTCCCATCAATACAGAGTCAACACCTCCAGGAATCAGCAACTGACTTAGAAATCCATCTGCAACCTTCTTCACCATTGCAGAGTATCAGTATCAGGAGGATTTTTTCTGCTTCAACTTGTAACAATCCTATGACGACGCCCGATCGCCTCCGACATGTCGATTCTATGGCCACATTTCCTTCTGGCGCCGGCAATATTTCTAAGTTGAACGCCGTTATTCTGGGTGAGGCACTTGCTTCCGAGGAGGATGATCTTGTTTTCCCTAGTGACGATTTCTCCCGGCAGGCTCTTGTGCCTTCTCCCCAAAAGGTAATTGGAATTCTTAAAGATTTGTTGTTTCAGTTTTATTTTTGCTCCTTTCTCACTTTTGTTTTTTTAATTTGAATTTTAGTATTTGGAGATGTATGAGAGGTCAATTGAGGACCCAGCTGGGTTTTGGTCGGATATTGCGTCGGAGTTTCATTGGAAACGGAAATGGGGTCAGCAGGTTTACTCGGAGAATCTTGATTTTAGAAAAGGCGATATTAAAATCGAGGTATTTTCTTCCGAAAAAATAACATAACCTTTTTTCATCAGTGCTTTTCTCCCTTTTCTAATTTCTTAATAATATTCATCATTAGCTCTTTTTTTCTTCTTTTTATTATTTTTATATCTACTTGGATTCGGTGTTGCTTTGTTTGTGTTGATCAGTGGTTCAAGGGAGGCGTCACCAATATTTGTTTCAACTGCTTGGATAAGAACATTGAGTCTAAGAATGGTGACAAAATTGCAATTTATTGGGAAGGAAATGAGCCTGGTGTTGATGGCACTTTGACATACACTCAGCTGCTCGAAAGAGTTTGCCAGGTTTATATATCTATCTAAGACTCTAAAAGTTGAATGTCTCATTCTTGGCTGAATTTAATCAAAGTAATGTTGATTGGTTCAACTTTCGTGTGTCCTTCCTACAGCTTGCTAATTACTTGAAAGATATTGGGGTTAAAAAGGGTGATGCTGTTCTGATCTACTTACCCATGTTAGTGGAATTGCCAATTGCAATGCTTGCATGTGCCCGAATTGGTGCTGTCCACTCGGTATGGTTCAAAACCTTTATTTCTCCTCTCATTGGATTCTTATTGACCTCACTGCCAGTTAAGCTTGTGAAGATATGTAGCTTCAAAAAGTTCTCTTTCTTCAGGTTGTTTTTGCCGGATTCTCTGCAGAATCTGTTGCCCAAAGAATAATTGACTGTAGACCAAAGGTTGTGATAACTTGCAATGCTGTTATGCGAGGGCCTAAAACCATTCATCTCAAAGACATAGTTGATGCTGCACTTGTAGAATCATCCCATAATGGGATCTCTGTAGGTGTGTTTATTTAAGGTGCTTCATTGCTTAACTACATTATTTGTTTGCTGCCAATATTTAATAGGTACCCTCTATTGGCTTGGAAAGAGAAAAATTAAACCTTTTGTATAACAGTAGACTAGCAGGCAGCAGCAGGAGAAAATAAAACTTACTTAAACATAATAAAAACATGAAAACGTGTTCAACCCAGGAAGGTAAAATGGCTTATTTTGAATTTAATTCGAGGCTAATTTTCCAAAATAAATTCTACTTAAAAAATAAAATAAACTGTAAAACGAGCTACCAAACAAAATAGTAAGGTGGCATTTTTATCTTACTGAAGTCATTATACACACGGGCAACACTATTAAATAAACAAAATTTATCTGCACAAATGATTTGACATATTGAAAAAATTATCTGGTTGGGTTTACCCTTATTCAACTCTTTGAAAACATGAAAAAAAAAAACCATAAGCTCTTAAGATGTTTTTGTTGGTAGGATTGAGCCCTTTGGGACTGGCTATATCATGTAAGATGAAGAGAATTCCAACTATTTTCAATGATCATCAACTATAAATACTTGAGAGTGGCAAAATCTCGACATAATGGACTGATCAATTTTCAGATGCAACGCAAGTATGATTCTAATACAAGTCAAATATTAGCCACTACATAGCACCTGTAGATGGTATGAACACTAACAGATTTTATGGTGTGAGAATTGGCATTATATCAGTCTTGTCATTCCCACACAGTTAAAACTATTTAAAATTATGGATAAAGAAAATATTCGCGACTAAGATAGCATGTTACTGTATATTATACTCCTAATTTTTTGCTACTATGGAAATTTCAAGTTCTTAAGGAGAAGCTACTCAAGTTCACAAATATAATTCTCATATACTTGTCTAGGAATATGCATTGAATTCACAAACAAGTGGTAAATGGTAATTTACGAATTGATAATGATTGACATCCCAAAAAGGTTAGAGGGGCAAATTAAAATGTGGATGGTGCATGATACTATTCCTACAAATAACTTGTGCAAATAAAAACAAATTAATAAATTTCCTAAAAATCTATATTTTTTGTCTAGTTCTTAGTTTGTTATATTCTTGAGTTCACACTTCCAAAATATATGAAGTTTAATATTCTTTTCCTGCCAAACAGATGTATGTCTGACCTATGAAAATGAATCAGCCATGACGAGAGAAGCTACTAAATGGCATGTGGGAAGAGATAGCTGGTGGCAGGTGGGGAAACAAGATGGTTTGCATTAAGTCTAATTTAAATATTATGTGAAGAAAAGGGAAAAAAAAGCACCTTTTTAAAAATTCTTTAGAGGATTCTGTTTAAATCCAAAGCATACACAGTTTAGTATATACTGTCTATTTAATGAGCCTTTTCTGTTGCAGGATCTTCAATATCAATCCTAAGTTCTTATGTCATTACTAAATTTTTTCATAAATATTTCTTTCATCATTAGTATCTTAAAAAATATAGGATGAAAGTAATGTGTAATTAAGAAACAGGTTTAGTCCAATGCAAGTTTTGTTTTCCTAAAATTTTATGTTTCTTCATACTATGCTCTCACATATTTAGTTAATAAATATGTTTTTTTGTCACAAATTTTTGGTGATCATTCCACACCAATTCCTTTATTATGGAGCAGAGTTTCTTTTATGGTCTCTTTCTGGTCTTTTGGCAATATGTGCTTTCCGTGCCGGGTGGAGGGAATGCTATCTTAAGACATCCAGTGATTAGAGACTTTTCTCCTTTGAGGATTTTGTATTTTCCACTTCTAATTCCTAGAGGGTTCTTTGTCCTCTTTTTCTGTATTCATCTTTATCTTTCTAATAGAAACTTCTTTTTCTAACTTTAAAAAGTAAAAAACAGTTGTTTATTTACTAGATCTAGCATGTTCTTGGCAAAATATTTTCAGAGCAGAGCTTTCTACTTTACTACTTTTAATCTTGATAGTTTCTGGAGCTTCAACTTGCAAATGTTAGTGTAATTTATCTGGATTCAAAATTTTATGTAATGTGGCTTAATGTTGCAAAGATAGTGTAAAGTTTCTGATTCATAACCAACTTCAGCATTATTGCTTAACCATTTAATACGGTTACCACATTACTCCTAATCGTATCATTTATTTTTACTCTTGTTTCTTTGCCTTCTCTTTTTTTCCAGGACGTTGTGCCTAAATATCCAACAACGTGTGATGTGGAGTGGGTCGATGCAGAGGATCCACTTTTTCTGCTCTATACTAGTGGAAGCACGGGAAAGCCTAAGGTATTTAAGCTCCCCTGGATAGTTAACTACTTATCTTTTGCTACATTGTCTAGTGTTCTAATATATCCTTTTGTACATTTTTAAAAGGGTGTTCTGCATACAACAGGAGGCTATATGATATACACTGCAACAACATTCAAGTATGCCTTTGACTACAAGCAGTCAGATGTATACTGGTAATTGAGAAAAACAAGTTCAAGTTGATATGTTAGAACTCCTCGAGTGGGGGTATAATTTATTTTTTTGGTTATTTATATTGATGGCCAATTATTTACATATTCTAGGTGTACTGCTGATTGTGGTTGGATTACTGGACACAGTTATGTTACTTATGGGCCTCTGCTTAATGGAGCAACTGTTGTTGTTTATGAAGGGGTAACTGATTCAGAATTTTTCAAGTAGAATATTGGATTCAAAAGAAAGATAATGCATCTTAATAATTATTATACAGGTTGTGCATGTTAATCAACTAACTCCTTGGAATAAATGTTGTTAAAGTATACATGGACGTATAGGAAACTACATTATTGCATATGTATTTGTTGTATATATTATTTTAATGTAAGGAAAATGGCACTTTAATATGATGAATGTGAATGTGGCATCTACCTTGAAACTTAGACTTTAAAAATTCAGTGTCTAAAAATTATAACATAAATCTTTATATTTTTATTTCGTAGTACTAACCTTTCTGACTGGCTGTACCATAATATCTTTGAGTAATTGGTAAATTATCCAAAAATATATAAGAAGGTTTATTGAAGCTTTTTTGGTTTGGAAAGAGCCTTCTAATTTAATTATATACTAGATTTCCTATTTGAAAAGAAGGTAGTTAATTTAAGATATGAAGTATCACCAAAGGTAGAGTATGTGCTTAAATTTCAGAGGTTTCCAATTGCAGTTTTCTTGATTTACGGTTGGATGAGCTTGAGATTAATTTCCATCTCATTTTTAGCAACGTATTTATGTTTTTCCTGCAGGCTCCAAATTACCCAGATCCTGGACGCTCTTGGGCAATTGTTGACAAGTTCAAGGTGACATTATTCTATACTGCCCCCACATTGGTGCGGTCTCTCATGCGTGAAGGAAATGAGGTATGAAATCTTTCTAAACTTGCTTATGTGGCAACTACAAACAACTAATACGAATTCTTGTTGCTAATAAACACTGTAGTGTACCGAGTACGTGTATAGCTGGTTGCTCATTCATTGATTTTGTTAATTTCTCTATTTAGCATAATTAATTAACTTGGCTCATGAGAATCTCAATGAACAAATTTTGCACACGATAATTGGTTAGTAATGAACTTTCACCGCCTACACCCATGTCCGACAACTTCTCTGCTAATTTCCTTTTTCAACCAGAATATGCCCTGATAAGCAACCTAGTTTCTTAATCGGTTCTCTCATCTTGCTATTCACATAGTGATCTTTGAGACTAAGACACTCAACTATGTTGTGGGTTTAACTGTGAAGATATTGCATAATTTCATGTTTACTAGTGGTCGTGGACAAGCTTTTTGCCTTTCGTATAGCGTAGATAAGTCCTCAAGGGTGGTAGTAAAGGCAGAAAGAAAATGAGTGTTTTCTTGTTTGGTATAGAAAGAACAAGAAAGAGGAAGTAAAATTTGAGGATTGCTCTTCCCAATTCATACCCACAAAACCCTTTCTTCCCATAATTAGGCGAAAAAGAAGAAGGAAGCAGCTAAGCTACCAACTTATATGAGTGTTCTTTTAATATGTTATTATATTATTCATGTTTGAGCTCTAATCAGTTCTAGGTAATAATAATAAAAGTAATACATAAGTGTTCTATTTTCTATTTTGCCTTCCCAATGTTGCATTATCAAAAGTAGGAAACTTTCCCCTTGTGAACGACAAAACAATGTAAAGTTCCTTTTTCTCCTTCCAATTATATCGAAACATAATAGGAAGGAATTGTCGCTTGGCTAGGCGTACCCTGTCTCTTGGAGTACGTTTCCTTCCCTTTTCCAACCATTAGTTGCACTAGAAGGAGAATTAAAATCGTAATATGGGATTATAACTCAGTATTGGCTAATACGCTCTCAATTTCAAATTATAAGATCAATTGACCTTTTAAAGTCAATTTGACATATTTCCAAATTCAAAATTGATGTAACTCATTTAACTTTTGATAACAATAAATCTTGTAATTAGTATTACTTTATAAATGGTTTGTGATTTCATAATTCTATTCTTTAAAACTAAATGAATTCATATAAACTTTGAATTTGAAAATATTTCATATCAACTTTAAAAAGTCAATATTGCTCCTATATTTTGTAAGACACACATATTCAACTATGCATACACATATATTCTTGTTAAATATTGTCCTATCCTATCTTATCAGGAAGGAAAAGATTATTCAATCCTAACTGACAATGTTTGAGCATGCAGCATGTTACCCGTTACTCGCAGCAAATCTTTACGTGTCCTTGGAAGTGTTGGTGAGCCAATCAATCCAAGTGCATGGAGGTTCTTACTCTATTTATGCTTCTCAGTGTTTGAACGAAAAGGAATTAGAACTCATTTTACTTATTCTTTATCTAAAACAGGTGGTATTTCAATGTAGTTGGAGACTCAAGGTGCCCCATATCTGACACTTGGTGGCAGACAGAAACCGGTGGCTTCATGGTAGATTTTTACTTCTACATCTTTGTTATATTGTTCTGATAAGTAACAATTACTACAATTTTTACCTGGGCTACCATTTTTTGCCTTGTAGATTACTCCCCTACCCGGTGCATGGCCACAGAAGCCTGGTTCCGCTACATTTCCTTTTTTTGGGGTTCAGGTAGCTGCTGTAGGATAACTTACTGAAATTGCTTTGGCCGTGATAAATTCTTTTTACATCATCATTCTTAATTTCCATTTCTATTTACAGTCTTGTTCTTTTATATGATTGCAGCCTGTCATAGTTGATGAGAAGGGTATTGAGATTGAAGGTGAGTGCAGTGGATATTTGTGCGTGAAAGGCTCATGGCCTGGGGCATTCCGAACTCTTTACGGAGATCACGAAAGATATGAAACTACATACTTCAAGCCATTTCCTGGCTATTATTTTAGTGGTGATGGCTGCAGCAGGTAATATATTATGTGTTGTCCTAATTTCCTTTCTTGCCAATAATCTATGCCTATTTACTGCTTGTGTGTTATTGCCATTAGACCTCTGATTAGTGATTACTGGAAGCCCTGCATCTGGGCCGATTCTAACAATCATATTACATATTTGTTCCAGGGATAAGGATGGGTACCACTGGCTCACTGGAAGAGTTGATGATGTTATAAATGTCAGGTACCTTTCTCTTATCCATAACAAGTCTAAATTTACACCCACCAAAAAGTCCAGCCAAATGTTCCGTTCTAACATGCAGATATGTTTTTTTCCTACTTGACAAATTTATAAATCCTCCATGATTTTCTTAAATAAGCTCGACAAACTTACAAATGCCTAAGGTGATTAATTCGAATGAAGAAAAATACAAAGATATCCTCTAGACTATACTTATTTAATTCTTTTCATCTTTGTAACATACACAGTGGGCATCGTATCGGCACAGCAGAAGTTGAATCTGCTTTAGTTTCTCATCCTCAGTGTGCTGAAGCTGCTGTAGTCGGTGTTGAACATGAGGTACCTTCTCGTATGTGTTGTATATCAGTAAAGTGTCTGTGCTATGGTAAACTTAATTCAACTATAATTGAATATATGCTTATAGGTTAAAGGTCAGGGAATATATGTGTTTGTCACTCTGGTGGAGGGTGTTCCATACAGTGAAGAGCTTCGAAAAAGTCTTATACTTTGCTGTGAGAAAGCAGGTGTGTATAATTTCCAATGTTTTTTTCCTTTCTATTTTTCCAAGAAGTTTAATACATACATGATATATCGTTTGTAAATGGTATCAATCTACAAATACATGTTTTTATAGTATTTGTATCTAATTTGCGAGTATCTGACGGCCATTGCTTGGTTCAAATAATAAAAGCTTACCCTACAATATATTGAAATGTGATTGGAGTCTTGAAGACATGCAAATATACTGTTAGGATTGATTCCAGCATGTCTATTCTAGTGCAGGACCCATGCACAAGATGTTACGGTTTTGGGTAGACCATGTTTTGTCTTTGTGATTTTGGTTTAAATTCATTATTATAATAGGGGATTAAGGTGTGGGTTATTTTAATTAATTCTGCTTTGAGTTGGTTTGCCTGGGGTTGGTTTCGAAATTGAAATATTAGTCATGGTCAGTGGCTGATTTTCTAGAAGTCTATGTAATCGATGTAATCTTCAACAATGATTTGCTCACTTCACTTCTAAGCAGAGAGTGATATTTGAGAAAACATAATTCTGGTAATTAACCTCTATATCTTATGTACTCCCTCCGTTCCAAATATATGATAGGAACATGATTGTTATCGACTTTTGAAAGTCAATTTGAGACATTTTCAAACTCAAATTGAAATGACTCATTAAAATTATGAAAGAACAAAACTCGGAGCTAAAAGAATCTATATCAAATGTCTCAAATTGAATTGACTTTCAAAAGTCATCAATGATATGGAAGGGAGGGAGTATATTAAAAGGAGGGAAGAATAAAATAAATAAAAACCTGGCCTTTTATTTCTACCTTTGAATAATCTCATCATCTGAAGTTATGCAAGCTTCGTTTCAGATTGGAGCATTTGCAGCTCCGGACAAAATCCACTGGGCACCTGGCCTTCCTAAGACTAGAAGTGGGAAGATCATGAGGAGGATTCTGAGGAAAATTGCTTCAAGGCAGTTAGATGAGCTTGGGGACACAAGCACACTGGCAGATCCAAGTGTAGTTGATCAGCTTATTGCATTGGCCGATTGCTGAGGTTCTTCCTGTGTTTGTCCCTAATTGCGAGTCCACCAGTCCATATCAATCAGTCAAGTTCAGTTCCCGTCTTTACCAATCCGATGAATAATTGGTTTTCAAATTGAGTTTCCTTCAGAACTCAACTACTAATGTCTCTATATTGTTAGATGATTATGAGTAAAGCAAAAGAATTCCAATGTTCAACTCATATTGGTGAGGTTTTTGTTTTTATTTAATTTATTTATATTTTTATATCCCCACGTCCTACGAGTGACAATGACAGTTAATACTAAATGAATAGAAATTTACTTGCAATTGTGTTGTCTCCCAGCAAATTTTTAGCTGGGAGTTGCAATGCTGATATCGTATGCAAGCTCCTGTATGACTAATCAAATCAAAATGTCCAATTACACATTTTCATAAACAATGTTATATATGTTTAAATCTATATTCTTAATAATTTAGTACAACAATGAACATGATATTACGAAATTATTAGCTAATATTAAGAATACAATTGAAAACATAAATTATCCTTTAAAAGTAGTAGTTTTAGAGATGCATCTTTAATTTTGGATCCCCCTCCCTTTTCCCCTCTTCCCACTGAAGCATTACGGCCACCCTACCCACCCCCCATGAGACATTTAACTGCAAAAGAAACTCCAAATACTGTAAAACTGAGTCTCTCCAGGGGTAACACACCCTATAAAATCTAGGATTACAAGTCCTGTGTTCTTAATCCTGAATATTTTGTTTCATACCGAAAAATCAAATATACAGTGGGCAATACAATTTCCATAAAGTAGAAGAACAATCTGCATAGATTCACATACACATTCCCATAGTTACAGAGGCATATTAAAGCCACCCTTTTCCAGCATACCCATTGTAAGTTCAAACTTGTCAGGAGGATGATTGCTTCTATAAAAAAAAATTATCAGGACAATAGTGCCTTCTCTAACAGTTCCTGCAACTCTCCACTCTTGTATGCCTCTGCAAAAAGGTAAAAAGTTTAGCTTAAAATCAAAAGAAAATATTATTAGATTGACATGATTACCAACAAGAAACACAAACTTCAACTTTTCGTGGAGCTACTCAACATATAAAAAAGACAAAGAGGAATCACAATTTGATTGTTAAGATTATCTTATATATATTATTGAAGCCGGAGACTCCAGCTTGTGTTACCCTTGTCGTCCCGTGTCGCAATTTTTCTCCGTCCTTTTTTGAACCTCCAAGTTTGCTAAAATTCTTATTTTATCCTCTGATTTGAATGAATTCAAATTTATCCGCATGTTAATTACACACGCAACACGTGTGCCATAGGGGGCTAGTGTGAAGAAAGGGCTACTCCACTTTATATGTTATATGTGGTTGTGTGAATATTCTAAGAGTTAACCATTTTAAGGTTTCTCAAGGCTTACCAATAAAATAAAACTTGAAACATGAACAACTGAACTTTCATAAGATAACATCCAAGTCACCAACTAGCTCTCGCAACAAGGATTTAACCACTTTAAAGAGGTTCTGCAAGGTGGACACGATCCAGGATTTAAACCATTTAAAGGAGATTCTCATCCCCTACCAACATGAAATAGTGAACTTTCATAATATAACAATCAATGCCACAACCAGAAACGCAATAGAGTGGTATCAGGTTTATGACCTTATTATTATCAATGGAAAAACTCCCAAAGTATATCCTAGAGGTAGTATTTCGATCTTTGAAGGACAAACGTTCCTTTCGTTGCAGGACATTGGTAGTATTCCCTTTGGGAGAAAAAGTAAAAAATAGAACAAAGCCCCTCCAAATGACGGTACACATTCTTTCCTTTCCAGGAATTATAGCCTAGTCAAGTACCCCATAGTCATAGCGAGGGTATAAATCAGGCGGCTAATGGCACCTGCAATCTCGTAAAGAAAAACCACCTTGACCGGATCAGAGCACACATCCTTTTGGGAGGGTCAAGTAGATATTTGAGTTCTAAGTAAGTGGAAGTTGCACGAACCCATGACCCTTGCCCACAACTCAAAGAAGTGAAGAACATATAGAACGTGCTACAAAATCCGATTCCCACTTCCTACAAATTCCCAGAGAGGAGGAGCTTATTTTTAGAAGTTTAGTTGAATCATAAGGTGACAATTTTTTATTCAGTTACATTACCTATGCTGAAAATGAGAGGCCTACTTTTTTTCTACATACACTTGGACACCAGTTTTTTAATAATTTTTTTCCTAGGAATGAATTTACTCTTGAAATTGAATATTGAAAAAAAGGAAAGAAAAATTTAAGCATGTCAAATGAAAACTCAATATACCAAAAAGAAAGCCTGCAAAAAAAAGTAGGACTCCCTACTTGATAAAGTGTGTGTGTGTGTGTGTGTGTGTGTGTGTGTATATATATATATACAAAAAAGATCAGGTCCGGACTCCCGGACGGGAGTAAAATCCGGACCTGATTTTTTTTTTTTTTTTTTTTTTTGTAGAACTAAAAAAAAAAAAAAAAAATTTATGGAACTGAAATTTTTCAATAATACAGTGTTTGGGTGTGTTTTTAATACCTACACCAACCAATGTATGTACAGTCTGCCCAGACTGTACAAACATGTTTTGTTATAGGCATCCAAATCACGCCAAAAACACTGTATAATGTAAAAATTCCAATTCCATAATTTTTTTTTTTTTTTTTTAGTTGTTTCAAAAAAAAAAAGCAAAAAAAGCAAAAAAAAAAGGTCCGGATTTTAAACCTGTCCGGGAGTCCGGACAGGATCCGGACCCTATATATATATATATATATATTCTCTCTACTAGATTATATATGCTTTTTAGAAAGTAAACGCTTTAGTGCCTTTTAACATACTTAGCTTGAGGGTGGAGTAGGTAGTTGAGTTTCCATTTTACAGAACTAAACCAAATAAACACATTTACTTGAGAAAGTGAAACCATTTGCGACACCAAGATATTTGCCACATCAAACATAGAAGATCAAATTCTCATGATCGCCTGTCACAAGACTCACAACATACTCAGGATATAGGTGGAAAAAGATTTCAGAGCAATGATCAAAATCACAAACATAATCGACTTACCAATGGTAATGTCACAGCCCCCAAAGAACTCCCCGTCAAATGTAAAGTTGAGGAAATGTCGGCCAGCTGGAATACTCTTTCAATCCCTGGCGCAAAATTTGATTTTCGAGAATATTTATTGTTTCAAAAGGAACATTCAAAGACTTCAATATTTGCACAACATTGTTTGAAAATCCACACTGGGGGAAGTCCTTAGTTCCCTTCATGAAGAGAACGACCTTCTGGGATGTAACAACTTTATCCAGAGTAGTCTTTAGCTCAGGAGTTAATGCTGCACATGCTCGCAGTCATGTAGAAGAACAAAAGCATTAGTAATCTTCTTAATGTCACATGGTAAAAGCAAACAACACTCGCTAGCAATAATTGGAAAGGCTGCTACCCATAACAAATATACTATTTACTTCAGTATTGGCACATATAATGACATTCATTCATTAATTTATACATCCATTTAGTTTGTACTACCATTTAATTTTCAGGCTTGTCACTATCCTAGCATATTTCAACCATGTAAAAATCCCAATAATTTACCATACAGAAAATTTCTACAGCATAATTTGTTTTAAAATAGAAAAAAGGGAACAAATTGGGTTCCTCTGAAGCTATAAAACTAATCTCCTTTTCCAACTCTGAACATATTTTGCTCAAAGTATTCTGACACAACCAAACAAGGGGAAACAAAATTCCCAAGATTTCAATTGATTAAAACCAAGTAAAATTTTATATTAGAGATTAACTATTAGCTAGCAGCGATGATCCATATTCCATATAAAGACAGAAAATTTCTAAAAAAATAGAAAATCCAAATAGACAACTTGACACAGTATAGAAAAAAAGAGAGAGATTGAACGTTAGGGGTACTAACCTGATAAGCATCGAAAGGAGGATTCCAACCCTTCGGGTTCCGATAGCTTTACCTCCAGTAACTTTCAATCCGCCGGCGCCAGCAAGGATGCGGGAACAACTAGGAGGGTAGTTCACTTGGGTTAGATAAATCGCCGGAACCCGTTGGGATTTCCCAACGACGACGATAATACCAACGGCGATTGAGAAGAAGCGGTTAAACCCTGACGACATCCCTCTCTCAGTTCCAACGACCGGGGGAGCAATGCGGTGGCGGGTGAGTGGACGATACGGTTGGACTCGGTTTTACTTGGAATTTGCACTTGATACAATTGGTATGTTCTCGTTTTCTTAAAAATCGCAGGATTTTTGGTATCTACTCACCCTAACCCATTTTTTATAATTATTTGTCAAGTGACTTGTTTTAAAAATAAAATATTTTCATACCGTAAATAATATTTTATATGAGTTTCTTTTCCGTAGGGGCGAGACCCACTAACTATTCATACGAGATAATAAAAATACCTACATGGGATAGGGTGGATAAAACAAATTAAATAAAAAATTTCTATTTTTCTAATTTCCCTAAATCTTAATACTTTTAGTTGAGTGGGTGGGTGAGGGGTGGGTGAGTGGGTGGGAGGATACCTGACAATTTAAGTTAAAAATCATATAGTTAATCAAAACTACTTGAATATGTTGGATTGGTTAACTAAATTTTAGATGATGAACTAGATACAAACCCCCGCATTGCGGCGGGATTATTCAAATTAATAAATTAAAATATAATAAAAACATGATAGATTGTTGTGCGATGATCAAATTTTTATCGAGAAAAAACAGATGAATCATATTGTAGGGGGTAATGTTGAGATAAAGTTGTGATTTTATTAAATAATAATTAATTACAAAGGATAGTATCAAAATAGTTGATATTATCCAAAACCGTTTAAATTTGTAGTGATTAGAAGATTATAATCTAAAATTTAGGGGGGAATGAATTAGGATTTGTTTTCAGCCTTATTTGTTAGGAAAGTTGGACAATTTGTAGAGTCTAGGAACATGAATTAGATAGGACACGTGTTGAATTGTGGAAATGATAATATCAAGTTATATCATATACTTCTGTTTTAGTATATATAGATAATAGATAAATAATATATAGATTTGAATAGTTGATTTCAGTTTTAGGGAAATGAATTTAGATTTGTTTCAACCTCATTCGTTATTTTGTTGGGCATTTTTGTCAATAGAAATAAGGTGCATTTATTAGGCATGATAGGTGTTAATTTTTTAAGATGACAAAGGTCACTTTATTATGCTATGTACTGTTGTAAGACCCCAACTTTTTTAATAAAAATAATTTTCTATAAATATCATTTTTTATGGAATGAATTTGAATTAATGTTATAGTTGTGGGTAATTATTAATAAATTTTACTAAGTATGCAAGTTTTATAAAATATTCGATTGGTCGGGAATATTCTTTTTTTTGGAATATTCGTACAATGACACAATCATTGGTGGACCCCACAATAGAATTATTGTCGGATGAGAAAACGACAAAATATTTATAAATAACGGCGGAGTGTTATTGTTAAAACTGTTGAACTAAACCTACCCGATAGTAAAAGATACAGTAATACGAGTGGTTGCATAGTTGCACCCACGGTATTGATTATTGATGCTTTACGTGAGAAGTCACTCGGTATACTCAATTATGGCTACAAAAGTAAATTGCTGCATCATAGCCTCGATATTATTGATTCGATTATTGTCACAGTATCATCTGCATTATATGTTATATTATTAAATCAATAATTGAGACGACAAAGTTATTCATATTATTAAATTGTAATAGTACAATGTCTAGAAGTTCTGTCAAGGAGAAGTTTGATCACCTAATTGCGCGCCAATAGGGAGAAATCCTTATTGGAAAGCCCCCCTTTCCTGGGAACAACATGGTTGCTAAATATTGTGAGTTTATATTATGATGAATAAGTTCGTGTTGATTGAAGATGAATTTGATAGTTTCGTTGTGTTGGGATTATTTATGTTAGTAGAAATCGACATCTATTCCGATGATAATTGATGTCTGGAGGTTATATTGTTCAATCGGGTATTCGGGGAACTTTTCGTGTCGGAGTACTATTCACGAGTTACTATTCATGAGTTACTATTCACGAGTTACAATTCAA
>CM035095.1:21650343-21761887 GCA_020205505.1 Panax japonicus
GTTCTATTTTATTATATAGATATATAGTTTTAAAAATATGAAATGGGAATTTTGGAACAAACTCTATTGGATCCGGTTAGTATGAAGTTAATTTCATAGTAGTAAATTGGTTAATTAATCAATACAGTGTTGACACGTAAGAGAAGAGATCATTTCTCGATTTGTATGTCGATACTGTATTAATCAATTGACTAAAGTTAATCTCATATTAACTAGTAGTCTACTGTTTTTAGGAAGACTTATTTCCGCTAATAATAATTGGGGCAGGGGGAGCTCAGCTGGCAGCCGGCAGGGGTGGTGGATTTGGGCAGAATTAGGTGAGCTACAAATATGGGTAGATTATCAATTATCAATCACCAACGCATATTTATTTTAACATTGAGAATTAAAACACATGCTTATTTTATCCATGATGCAACAAAAATCTAATCTTTCCCAAATGGAAAAAGGACTTACTACACTTCACAAATTTCATTAGTTTAAAGTCTAAACACAAAATAAACTTTTCACCATTCCACCATATTGGATTTGAATTTTATTTATAATTAAAACTTGGAATATCCAGTAAGTTACATGACAAATTAAAAGGTAAAATACTCTATATTCTTATTCATCTATAAAGCTTACTAAGACGTCATTGCTTAATAGTATGGAAGATGAGTAGATGAATTCTTGTTTAATCACATACATAGTGCTTCTTATAGTAAGTTGATTTTGAACGGTTTTGGTATATGAGACCATGAAAATGATCATTGTAAATCACTTATTTGAAACATTAATTTGTGTGCAATAATAATAATAATTATAATTATAATAATAATTATTGATATTAGCATATCAGTTCCAATGTCTCCTACTAATCTGATTTTCTTTCTTCTTTAATTTTTTTTTGCAAACACAAATATTATTATAAATGCAATTTTCTTATGTTAACGTCCTAAATTCAAAATGTTAAGCTAAACTAATTAATTTGAGTCACCACACCACCTAATAGGCATCAAACTTTACTTCAAATTTTATCACGGAAAATACTCACACACGTCATGTTTGTGTGACAATTCAAGATAATGGTAAGAAACAAAGAATGGCTCGATTCCCCAAGAAATGTACAAAAGATCATAAGTCTTTTTAGAATTGTATGAATGATCAGCTAACCCTTATGTCCATCACATTAATAAGAATTTCAAAGGTACTAATAAAGAAAAGAAAAGAAATGTATGAAATCAAGCTTATTATAAGCAAGCAAATCACGTGAATACAAAGTACTCTAACTAGCTAGCTATCTTGTTACTTCATGAGCATTTAATTAATACTCTTTCGTGACCTTTTTTCAGTTCCTCTATCTACGTTGTGTCTATGAAATTTGACCGGAAAAGACGATTCTTTTGTGAAATTAATATACAGCTGATGATGATAATAAGTATTTGGATGTGTTTGAGCTTATTTTGACAAAATGGATTCCGGGTGCCCTGCTTTCAAAGTAAGGTTGAAATAAACTAAAAGTAAATAATGCAATCTTTTGTAAATTATTATGTACTCTGTGAAAAGTTAAAGTGACTTTACCAGCTCATTCCTAGTTCGGACGTGCAAGGTATAAATATAACTCTCTCTCTCTCTCTCTCTCTCTCTCTATATATATATATATATATATATATATATATATATATATATATATTTGTGTGTGTGTGTATTCACGTGCATTGATGGGGAGCTAAACAAATATTTCCCTATCTGATTGATGCTAAACATACATAACAATTTTTTACCCGACTCTTGCTTATCACATATATAAATAAGTTGGTTTTTGTCGGAGCTTAATGCTTAAATTTTACATAATTTTGGTAGTATAAGCCAGATAACATACACCTGCAACACAAAACTATTCAGTAGTTAGTTTTTTTGTTATTTATATATTAAAAAAACCCAAAACATACTCAAGTTGGCAATTAATCTTTTCTATCTTTCAAGAATTTAGATAGTTAATCATCCTTTAAGAGAAATTTCAGATGGGTAAATTGAGTGATTGGCCACCTGAAAGTGAGTGTTTCTAATTCTATGTGGAAGGTTGGGTTGACACATTTGACAGCCCATTCATTTCTGACAAGATTAATGTTGAAAATTCTAAAATGAGGTTATTTTTTTAGTTTTTTCTTTTACTTGTATAAAAATCGAACATTAATTTTCTAAAGAAAACAACTTAACTTATAAAATAATTTTTAGATGCAAATTTTACTTTAGTTCAATAGATTGTAAACGTGAGAGATATAACTTGTATATAGAGTTAGGGTTACCTATAAACTCTGATCGACATGTTATTTATGTATGATGTACTATCGTTTTTAATTGTGGTATGAAAATTTAATTATGGTATGAATTTCAACATAAATAACTTATTATGTACCTAAACAATGCATGTTAATACAACCCTTCAATTTTCATTAATTGAATTGTCACAACTTGTCCCACAAACCACTTGCAATGTGATATGCAACCTGTCAAGTTATGGTCATGACTTATTGTCCTAGACTCCTAGCTAATCTAGAATGTGGCCTTCCCCTTAAACTAGACCACTCGTTCAAATTTGTCATCAAGATTAAGAAAATATTCACGACATTCATTATTATTATTCTCTAAGGTGACAAGCTAGGTCTAATCGAATTACATTCTTGGTTGGTTGGTTGGCATATTGTATGATCACTTTCTCAAGAGCACGTCATTAGGGTCCCCTTGCACTGATTTCCTAAATGATATGCTATCAGAGCCGGCTCTGGGGTGTGCCAACAGGGCAACCGTTATTTGTATAAAAAAATAATAATAAAAAGATTAGCCATATTATGTATTGAAAATGATATATTAGAAAACATTAAATATGATAGTATAATTTATGATTTTGCATCTAAAAGTGTAACAAGAAAACATTTTAAATGATGTTTTGTTGTTTAGATTTCATTGGGCAAAACTAAAAAAATACCCACCGTAATTGGTAGGTTTTATTAATTTAAACCATTGAACTTTTAATTTTTTAAATTACACCACTAAACTAATTATTATTTTGAAATTGAGTCATTTCGTTAAAAAAAATAAACGAACGTTAATTTTTTATCTACAAAACTAATGAATTATTCACTGTAGTTGGCACATTTTACTGATTACATCATTGAACTTTTAATTTTTTAAATTACTCCATCAAACTAATTAAAAATAATTATTTTAAATATTTTTAAAAATAATTATTATTTTAAGTAAAAAATATTAGAAACTTTTTTACTTCATAAAATTAGTAGAGTTTCATAAAATATAGATTCAAAAAAATTAAAGTGATTTTAAATTAAATTAATGTCTACTTAATTTTTTAAAATAATGACCCATTCTTAATATTATAATGTTTAAAATAAAAACTAAAAATAGAAATTAAACAAAAAAAATAGTAAAAGATAAATAAAAAAACTGATTCAATTTTTTCAAAAAAGAAATTAAAAATTTTTATAAATAAAATTATTTTCAAGAAAAAAATTGGAAAATTCTTCATATTTTAAAAAAATGCACAAAATTTTATAAAATATAGATTCAAAAAAAATAAACTTTATTTTCAAAAGAAAAAAAAAAGAGTTTTTTTTAAATCAATAAGGTTTCATAAAAATTTAATTTTTTTAAATCTATGTTTTATGAAATTTTACTCATTTTATGGAAAAAATTAAAGTTTCTAATATTTTTTATTGTAAATAATAACTATTTTTAAAAATATTTAACATAATCATTTTTAAAATTAATTTAATAGGGTAATCTAAAAAATTAAAAGTTCAATGATGTAATCAATAAAACGTGCCAACTACAGTGATTAGTTTTGTAGATAAAAAATTAACGTCCGTTTATTTTTTTTAACGGAATAACCCAATTTCAAAATAATAATTAGTTTAGTGGAATAATTTAAAAAATTAAAAGTTCAATTGTGTAATCAGTAAAACTTGTCAACTATAGTGTGTATTTTATTAGTTTTATCGATTTCATTGATATTTTTATTTTGTCGGTACATGTGATGAGTCTTTGCTTCGATGACATTTTAAAGTGTTATTTCTTATCTTTAGTAAATTCTTATAATTTTAATAAAATTAATTATTTGATAATGTATTTATTTATTTATTTAGTTTGTATAAAGGGGCACACTTAAAATTTTTTGTCCTGGGCCTTAAAAAATCAAGGACCGACTCTGTATGCTATGGACTTGACGGATTAATCCTATGGATGACTGATAGTGAGATGATATGGAGATGTCAATGGCTTCATCTAATGGCATGGACAATAATGAATTTTTACATAGAATTAAAGTGACAAGCACTTTAGAATGCAGACCTCCTTTACAAATGTACCCCATCAAAAAAGCTAAAATGATGGAGGTGGATCCGACGCTCATAATGAAGAACTGTCGGATACTATGTAGATGACCTTGGAGTATTATTAGTTGGAGGATCGTCGCAGGAGCGGAAGTTATTAATGCCTTTAGCTACGGACTAGAGGGTTGGCTTCGGAAGATTGGATGACTTCGGGTTCGTGGCATCATGACTTCGGGAGTTCGACAGATTGGTTTTACTATTGTTAGCTCTTTTATGGTATTAGAGTTTTATTAGGAAATAAATTTTTAATAAGAAGTTGTTACTTGTTAGCAAGGGCGGAGCCACGTTTGGGCTGAGGTGGGCTATAGCCCGGGTAAGATTCCAGATTTCCCTCCTTTCCACCTATGTCTCACCTGGTAATTTCCATTGTTTACCATCTCTTTTGAGTGTTTTGCAGTTCACGAGGCTGATGAGAAGCAATGGCAGTATGAGAAGCAGTGTAAATTCTAAAAGTGGATTTTGACGCGCCATTTTTGAACACACCGATTAATTAGTCCTCTTTTGGTATTTAATTGATTGAAGAAAAGAGTTCTTTCAGCCTTCAAATTCAAAGGCGCAACGAGAGAGAGAGATAACAGTAAGATCTCTCCACTAAACCAAATCGGAGAGAGCAGAGAGAGGAAATGACTCGCTCGTCGGTGTGTGCACTATTTCCTATTTTAATTTATAGTTTAATTTGACATATATCCTTGGACTGGAAATCGTTATCCGTGGTCCGTATATTACATGGGTATAGTC
Organism: Panax japonicus; assembly: GCA_020205505.1. Classification (NCBI taxonomy): domain Eukaryota; kingdom Viridiplantae; phylum Streptophyta; class Magnoliopsida; order Apiales; family Araliaceae; genus Panax; species Panax japonicus. The sequence goes on from CM035095.1 coordinate 21,655,473, forward strand.
TGGGTTCACACTGGAGTCACGCCCTCAAGGTGTTCGATAAAAGTCCTAAGAGAGGGAAAAGTTGGTTTTTGAGCAAGTTGGGGGGTGTGATTAGCCTGCACTGATTTGTTATTATTTGAGAAATCTAAATGGCACTTGGTAGCCCAGGAGGGAAAAAATTCCTGGCTCCGCCCTTGCTTGTTAGGATTTTATTTCCATAAATATAAGAAGTTTGTTAGGATTTTGTTTTCGTACGTATTTCTAGGAATTCTGTTATGACTTGGAGAGAAAGTTTTGTTAGCTATAAAATTAGGGGTGGATCCAGCCTCTTAAGTTAGTGGTGTGACGCCCCCAAAATAGCTCCATACAACCCATTCTGAGTCGCCAAATACATGGTACACAATTCAAATACAAATTTAATTTATACAATACGACAAACGTAAGTTGGGAGTTATAACAAGAATATTATCTCGTAGACAATATCCAAACTCAAATGAAGTCCTCATTACATTTATTATCACACTAATTCATAGAATAGTGAGGACTATTATAGCCTTCATCTTGGACCATCACTCCATTTCCAGCAATATTCTCATTTCCTGAAGAGAACAATGAAAGAAAATGGTGAGCTCAACTAGTCCAGTAAAGAATATTATGACTATGATAATGCAGAATAAATTATCATTAACCTTCAACAGTGTAAAACTGATAAAATACAATAGACAACAAGTTTAACTGCAGCGGAACAAACAATCCATTAGAAGAGTCAAGCAGAGCATGATATCTACCATCTTCTATGATTAAAAGTTCATCATCAATATTTTATCTCTGTAACACATTTTAATAAATAATCTACATCACCAAATTATCCATGCACTATGGGTCAAAGATATTCGTTAGTATCACATCCAAGAATTATACATGCACTACGGGCCAAGGATATTCATTATTAGATCACCAGCGGTCATGATCATGTCAAACAACTGTCCATCAATGCACTACGGGTCAATGAGAGCTTTTAGCACATCATTTGTAACATTACAGATCATGATTATATCGATACATAATTCCTGGTCAAAAACATACCAATGAATAGTCCATCTATGCGCTATGAGCCGAATATGACTTTCATCACAATATAAGCATGCGGATGATGACAATGATATAAGAATTCAATTAAGTGAAATCAAGGATAAATTTTTAAAGATGTATAATTTAATTTATCCAGAGTTTAAGAATGTTCAAATTGTCAATATGAAAACTGCTTTGTAGAGTAAAATTCAAGAATAATATTCATATATCAAAAATAATTTAGACAGGAAAGAAATCAATTTTTATCTTGAATAGTACCCCAGGTGAATAGTACTCGAGTGAATAGTACCCCGTGAATAGTACTCCAACATGAAAAGATTAAAATTTAACAAGAATGTTCAGAAAAATATTTTAGTGAAACGATACTAGATGAAGCGTAAATTTCAAGGATATTCTACTAATTTTAAGGAGTATAAAAGCAATACTTATTAAAATAAGTGTAGAATTAGAAATATATATGAAACAAAATAATATTACTTACATACTACAGAGTATGGAAGAAAATATTATTTATTACGATATTGAATGAAAATAATATCCCTTACGAATATTGAACGAAAATAATATTCCTTACAAATATTGAACGAAGATAATATCCATTACGAATATTGAACGAAAATAATATTTTATATGAATACAAAAATTAATCGCTTACAAATATGAAATAAATAATACCCCTTACCTTAGTAGGAGAGTAATTCTGACGGGTATGGCGGAGATATTTTTGAAGAAAACTTGCACTGTTTTCTACGCTCAAAGTTTCCTTAAATTCATAAGAAATAAGCTCAATATTATAGAAGAAGAATTCTCTAATTCTGGTGTGATTTTCATTTCTAAACTAAGTATCCTATTTATAGGAGAATGGCAGCATACTATTTAGAAAAAAATCACGAGTGAACAGTAAGGAATCACGAAAATTCGGTTGAATTTTTTTAATTTTACTATGCAAACATTATGCAGTACAATGCAAACATTATGCAGTACTATGCAATAAAATAAAATAAAATGTATTCTATTTATAAAAAATATTTTGTTTTATATAAAAAGTTTTCTGTTTTATTACTATTATAATAATAATAAAACAAAAATTGAAATAACTTTTTACCGACGATTTTGAAAAATGAGTAAGTGGGGGTCCATGTAATAAGCCAAACTTACAACAAATACTTCATAAAAAAATTCCTCTATTTATCACAAATCACTTGTCTTTAATTATTCATCATTAATATTATAACTCACAATATTAACAACCAGATCATTCCCAAGAAAGAGGGGGCTTTTCGATAAGGACTTCTCCTTATTGGCGCGTAATTAGATTATCAAACCACTTTCCTTGACAGAACTTTCTAAACATTGTCAATAATGCAAATAATAATATGAATAATTGTGTCGCTTCAATTATTGATTTAATAATATAAAATATTATGCATATGATACTGTGACAATAATTAAATCAATAATATGAGATACTATGCATCAATTACTGTTGCAATAATTTAACAAAATTGAGTGACTTTGTGACGCTCCCAAAATAGGTATACATCACCCATTTTGAGTCGCCAAATATATGGTACAAAATACAAATACAAACTTAATTATACAACATGAGCTGAGAGTTTTTATACAAATATTATCTTCTATGCAATATCTAAACTCAAATGGAGTCCTCATTACAATTATTATCACACTATTTCATAGAATAGTGAGGACTACTATAACACTATCTCGGACCATTACTCCATTCCCCGACTAGTCCCGGCTACATTTTTATTTCCTGAAGAGAACAATAAAGCAAAAGGGTAAACTCAACTAGCCCAGTAAGAAATATTATAACTAAGATAATGCAGAATAAATTATCATTAGCCTTCAACATTGTTAAACTGATAAAATACAATAAACATCAAGTTTAACGGCAGCGGAACAAGCAATCCATTAGAAGAGTCAAGTAGAGCATGATATCTACTATCTTCTATGATTTAAAATGTTTATCATTAATTTTATCGCTGAGACTCAGCTTAATAAATAATCCATATCACTGAATTATCCATGCACTACGGGCCAAGATATTCATTATTATCATAACCACGAATTATCCATGCACTACGGGCCAAGGATATTCGTGTTTTCACCAATGGTCATGATCATGCCAACCACTGTCCATCATTACACTAAGGGCCAATGAGGACTTTTATCACATCATTTGTAACATTACGGTCATGATTATACCGAATAATCCCTGGTCATAATCATATCAATCAACAGTTCATCTATGCACGTAAGCCACAAAAGACTTTCATCACAATATAAGCATGAGGATGATGACAATGATATAAGAATTCAATTAAAAAAAAGTAAAGGATAAATTTTTAAAAATTTATAATTTAATTTATCCAGAATTCAATAATGTCCAAATTGTCAACATGATACTGCTTTGTGGAGAAAAATTCAAGAATAATATTGTATTAAAAATAATTTAGACAGAAAAGAAATCAATTTTGGTCATGAATAGTACCCCGGGTGAATAATACCCGAGTGAATAGTAACCCATGAATAGTACTTTATGAATAGTACTTCGAGAATAGTACTCTATGAATAGTATCCCATGAATAGTACTTTGTGAATAGTACCACATAAATAGTACTTTGTGAATAGTACCCCGTGAATAATACTTTGTGAATAGTACCTTATGAGCAGTACTCCGATATAAAAAGCTTAAAAATTATCAAGAATGTTCAGAAAAATATCCTTGTGAAACGATACTAGATGAATCGCAAATTTCAAGGATATTAATTCTACTAATTTTACGGAGTATAGAAGCAATACTTTAACAAAAGGAGTGTAAAATTAGGAATACGAAATGAAATAATATTACTTACATATTACAGAGTATAGAAGAAAATATTATTTCATACGAGTATTGAACAAAAATAATATCCCTTACCTTAGAAGAAAACTGGATACTGGAATAGTGAAGTAGCAAAATATTATTCTTCTTTCTCTCTATATCTTCTCTCTCTATAACTTCTCTTTTTATAATTGCTTTTGTGAGTCTTAGTGAATTGGTGAGAATAAAAGAAGAATAAGCTTCTATTTATAGGAAAGCATAGTTTCGATAATTACACATTTTGGGGTTCGAATTATTACAGTATAGTACCTTTATCATTTTCTCTATTTTTAATTTAGTCCTACAAGTATATTATAAAACTTGCACCACCTCCCCTAATAGTACATGCATGTGAATCAATAATACATGCATGTGAATTAATAGTTCCATTCATGTGAACATATAGTTATATGCATGTGAACTAATAGCAATTAATTGCTCATTTATCCGATTAATTACCCGATTGGTCAATTTAACATCCATAAATAAATTATTATCGAAATAAATGTCGATTTCCACTAACACTATTAATAATCCCAACACAATGGAAATATCAATTCATATTTAATCAACACGAATTTATTCATCATTAATATTATAACTCACAATATTTAACAAACAGATCATTCCCAGGAAAGATAGGGCTTTCCGATAAGGATTTCTCCCTATTAGCGCGCAATTAGGTAACCAAATCCCTTTCCTCGATAGAACTTTCTAGACATCATCAATAATGCAAATAATAATATGAATAACTTTGTCGTCTTAATTATTGATTTAATAATATAAAATATTATGCAGATGATACTTTGATAATAATTGAATCAAAAATATGAGAGATATTATGCAGTAATTACTGTAGCAATAATTGAGTATAACTGAGTGACTTCTTACGTAAGCATGATCAATAGTCAAAGATATTGTACAATATCGTGTGCTACTATGCAATCACGTGTATTACTATACTTTTACCACCTAGTATTTCAACAGTTAACGGTAAAACTTTCGCCGTTAATTTTATAAAAAAGATATTTATGTCGTTTTCTAACTCCGACAATACTTCTGTTGTGGGGTCCACCAATGATTGTGTCGTCGTATAAATATTTTCTGTTAAAACGAATATTCCCCGACCACTCGAATATTTTATAACAACTTGCTTACTTTGTAAAATTTATAAATATTACCTATAACTATAACATTATATCAAATCCACACCATAAAATTTAAAAATATATTTTGAGAAAAAATAATCTTTATTCATAAAAGTCAGGGTCTTACAGACTTCTTACGTAAGCATCAATAATCAAAGATATTGTACAATACCGTGTGCTACTATGCAACCACGCGTATTACTGTAATTTTATCACCGGGTATTTCAACAGTTAACGGTAAAAGTTTTGCCGTTATTTTATAAAAATGTTATTTATGTCGCTTTCTATATCCAATAGTAATTCCTTTGTGGGGTCCACTAATGATTATGCCGTCGTACGGATATTCCATGATAAAACGAATATTTCCCGACCAAAGGAATATTTTATGACAACTTGCAAACTTTGCAAAATTTGTAAACATTAACCACAACTATAACATTATATCAATTCCACACTTTATTATTCAAAATGATATTTAGAAAAATTAAATCTTTATTCATAAAAGTTGGGGTCTTACAAGTGGGGTCAAACTTGAAATAAACAAATTACCACAAAAAAAATTAAAATATATTAAAATAAATTACAAAATAAAATAATGCCCAAATATTATTTTTAAAAATATTTTTCAAGACTTCATTACTTAATATTATTGTATGATATTCTCATTTTTATTAGTGTGAGTCCAAGTACAAATTAGGGTTCACACATACGACCTAAAGAATTGAATGACAAACAGAAAAGATGGAAATAAAGAAGCAAGACCTGAGAGAATCTTCCACGTGTCCCGAGGCAGAAGACACGTGGAGGCGATTCATTTTTGAGAATTGATTGAGGGATTAGATTGGTAGCTAGAAGGGCAGGACGATTTGGGCATTACTCTGATGACTAAGGGTAAATTTGGAATTTTCCCAAGGACATATGCCTAGCACATGACCACTCTCCAAAAAATCCTATAAATACCCCTTCCACTCCATTGGGAAGGGGACTTCTCTTCAGACTCAAGACTTAGACTCTCAGAAGATCAAAAGGACCCTTTTTGGTGACTTAAAGGCTCGGAGATTCCACCTAAAAGCACTAGAAAGGGGTTTGAACATTCTCTCAACTCGAAGGACTCAAGAAGGCTCTTGGAATCCCTGTTACCCTAACACGGTTCCCGGATTCTAGGGGTTATGCCATGCGTCGTTGGAGTAATCGCCCACCTGTCGTTCTCCCCTCTTCAATCAACCAATCAATTCTGTGCTCTTCGTGGATTTCTCTCCTCCTCAGCCAACACGAAACCCTAACCCTAGTAAGGTACGATTTTCTTGCCCACATTTATTTAGCGACTCTGCTGGGGAGGTGTAGAATTCTTGAAGGGTATGCCCACAGTTCGAAGTGGGAGAACTACTGGAAGAGTGTCACCGACAACGAGCATTACTTCACTGGATCCAGTTCCAAGGCAAGAAAAACAAGCTCTCCAAGGCGTTAATCTAGATCTCGATCAACCCATCCTTGAAGACACCTCGGAAGGAAGTTCAACATCACCATACATGGCTGATCAACAACCAACGAATGTCAGTCAGACAGGCGCGAGAAGGCATGACGAGGAAGCAAATGGAGAGCAGACGAATGATGTGCAATTGGAGATTCTTAAGGCATTGAAGGAAGCACGAGAAGGACAAGGAATGATGATGGCTATGATGCTAGAGATGCAAAAGAAGCAAGAGGAGATGGGGAATTTCCGTCAGCAGTTGATGCAGATTCCCACTTTCAAGGCCATGTTCCCAGGAAGTTCGCATGGGAACAAGCAGGTGCGGAAGACAACAATAATGGTAGCAACAACAAAGAGAACCAGGTTGTACCTCCATTACCGGAAAGTCAATTGGTTCCAATAATCAACTTGGAAGCCCAGAACAGTGGTGACGTGGCACAACCTAGGATGGAAGCAAACCAACCTCAGGCAAACATCATCTCAGCTACTATTCTATCATTTTCACAGGTGCAAATGCCAATCATTCCAAGCAATGTCCAGCGAATGAGCCAGCAACTTCCACCAGTGCCAGCTGTTCATGATGCAAGTGTTCATCAACCAATTTCTCTACCATACACACTACCGATGCATCAGTATATCACAACACCCCAGAGAGTTCACGCTACAAGCCCGTATGTGACGAAGGATGATATGATTGACGTGATCAATCAACTTCGTAGACAGACATCTCGACCCTCGGAGTTGGACTTTACTCCTCCTTACCCTGCACACATTCAGAGGCAACCTTACCCAATAGGGTATATTGAGCACCCCCCACAATTTCCAAAATACAACGGGGAGAAAGGAAATGCTATGGAACATATTGCCAGGTTTGTAGAGTCAATGTCTCCGTGGCTCGGAAATGACAAAGTGAACAACCACAACTTGTTAATGCGGAAATTCAACAAGACTTTGACGGATAGTGCCTTTAGTTGGTACTACAATTTGGAGAAGGGGTCAGTCCATGATTGGGGGGATGACTTAAAATTACAATTTTTAAGAAATTTTTCTATGTGCAAAAACAGGTAACCATCGTGGAGCTTATGCGGTTCAACCAGAAACCGAATGAGGAGTTGTCAGATTATGTTGACAGGTTCAGAGCCCAAGCACAGAAGTGTCCAGAGCCAATAGAAGAAAAGAACTTGGTTAACATATGTAATAATGGTACTTTAGACGCTTTCAAGCCCCACCTCATTACCAAAGCTTGTGATTCATTTGCGACCCTCTCATCTTTTGCACAAGACTTGGGAGGAGTCATGACATTTCCCACCAGCCATGCGATGGTTACATGGAAGGGCAAGAGGACAACAACTGTAGCTTTGGCGGATTCTCAGTCAAAACCACAAAGGGGTAAAAGGGAAAAGAATGAGAAATTTGAGCGAGGCAGAGAAAAGCATGGGGACAAGTATACCAGAATGCCAGTTTTGGAGGTTATTACATGCAGCGAGAAGGCATTCAGGAGCCTGTACGAACAATGGGTTGAGCATGGAGTGGTGAAGCCTCCAAGGCCCCGTTTGGTTGTAACGGAAGAGATAAAAAGAAGATTGGACTTTTGTGTATACCACCAATACGCAGGACATTCCACTATGGACTGTTACAGTCTGCGGAGGATATACCATGAGAAGCTGGCGGCCGGGGAGATTGAACTAGGAGAAGAAACGTGTAACACTATCACCCATGGTGCAATCACGGAAGTTAGGAACCCAAATACTGGCTCTACCATAGAAAAAATCTGAACTTCATATGAATTAAAAATCCACCCAAGAAGGTGGTCCACCAAAAATGGTGCTTTAAGTCCTCCGGAGTATACCTTGCCAAGTAATTGGATGACCAAGGTTGGAGGCACAAGAATTGACGAATTAAATATATATATATATATATATATATATATATATATATATATATATATATATATAAATCCACTCTAAATGGTGGTCAAGTCCTCGTAGACTGCACTTGTCAAAAAATTAGACGACCCAAGTGACGAGGCACCCGATTTCAAGTCCTCGTAGACTGTACTTGCCAAGAAATTGGACGACCCAAGTGACGATGCACCTGAGTGTTACACTTTATCATTAAAAGTGAATGAGGCACCTGACTATAAGTCCTCAGACCTGAGAAGTTATTCTTTCAACTTTAAAAGTAATCGAGGCTCCTGACTATAAGTCCTCGAACCAAATAAGTTATACTTTCAACTTCAAAAGTAATCGAGAATTTATAATTTGAAACGTTATGCTTTTCGTTAAAAGCAATTTTATTATCAATAAATTGTCAAACTTCTGCTTATGCTTGAATATATTTTTTTTCTAATCTTTTTATAAAAAAAAGATAAAAAGTATAGATTCAAGTGTTAGTTTGCATAAAAAAAACATTTTTTTTCTTGAAAAGATTTATGTTTGCTGTTTTATGAGACCTATTGTTGTCTTGGAGTCTTAATTTGAACAACTTAAGATTCAGTGTTAAATATTGAGTTTTAAAGAATCGTTCAAATTAAAGGCAATCAAAAAGGATAAAAGAAACTATAATTTGATAAAGGAAATATACGTACATGAATTTTCTGGTACAGGAAATGGAAAAAACTATGAAAGCTTATGATCTAATGGCCATGACATGTCGAACTAAAGAGATGGGAATAGCTAAAGCCTTCAAGTCGACAATGGTGTGGTACCCTGAGCCTTCGTATTGGAGGCTATCGAGCCTTCAAGGTGTTGGGTAGCTGACTCAATTTCCCAAAAGCTTGGTCTTCAATTTATAATCTATGGCATCTTGAAGCTCCTAAAGTTTACATAAAGTAAGTCATCTTATGGAGACGTGAAGTGACTTCCGAACGAAGTGGACCAACGTGATGATTGGAAATAAAGAGATCCAACCTAGCATGGAAAGGAGACATGTCCAAGGAAAGTTAGGAGATACCTAGATATCCTTGAAGAGCTCTTCTAGGGCTTGCCCTCCAAGGGTTTGCTCCCCTAGAGGTTCACTTTCCTAGGACTTTCGTTTTCAAGGCTTGCAAAACATCAAGCTTCAAGAAGTGAAGAATTCAACACTTAAAAATATTTTGCGCGATCATCTCACCAAAGGCGTGACTCACGCGCAGGGGGCAAATGCTTACTAGTAGATGACATAGACATCCTCCAGAGTAGAGGTGCATTCCCCCCAAGCAGTGACTAATATGCATGTAGAGGAGCACCACAGTTCTGTTGAATACGAGTGTCCCTGCATAGCTGTAGGCAACGAAAAATGTCAGCTTTTTCTTTAGTACATCTACATAATCAACATTCTCAAGTATCTCGTTGATCCAATACTGCCATTCCTGAAGGTGGCTAGATGAATTAGACAAAATGTGAAGGAGGAAGCCATTAGGTTGGTTCCCCTAGGGGTTAGCCCATAGGGTTTAGCCACCTAAGGAGCTCTCCCCTCTTACATTTAACTTCTACTTACTCGTTGAATCAACTGATTGGAATAAATGCTACTTCACCGGAATATCCGAGCCAAGGACCTTGTTAAGGTGAAATGGCTCGGAATAAATTCTTTTTCGTTGCGGTGTTGCCTCTTTTCTTTGAAAATATCAAAGCCAAGAACCTTGTTAAGGTGAAATGGCTCGGAATGGATGCTTCCTTGTTGCGGTGTTGCTTTTTCTTTCAGAATATCCGAGCCAAAGACCTTGTTAAGGTGAAATGGCTCGGAATAAATTCTTCCTACTTGCGGTGTTGGCCTTTCTTTCAGAATATCCGAGCCAAGGACCTTGTTAAGGTGAAATGGCTCGGAATAAATCCTTCCTCTTTGCGGTGTTGCCTCTTTTCTTTAGAAATATCCAAGCCAAGATCCTTGTTAAGGTGAAATGGCCCGAAATTGATGCTTCCTATTTGCAGTATTGCCTTTTCTTTACGAATATCCGAGCTAAGATCCTTATTAAGGTGAAATGATCCGAAATAAATTATTCCTCCTTGCGGTGTTGCTTTTTCTTTGAGAATATCTGAGCCAAGATCCTTGTTAAGGTGAAATGGCCCGTAATAAATGTTTCCTATCGTGTTAAGGTGAAGTGGCCCGGAAAAGAAAAATTACAATCACGTAAAAAAAATGAAGCAATCACAAATTATTAAACCTTCTAAAAAAATAAAAATAAAATAATAATAATAAAAATCTCCGGCGAAACCTTATACTTCCTTTGCCTTACCTCCAACTCCTTTCTTCCCTTTCGGCACTTCTTGAACCAGACTTTCAGCTTTCTTTCTTCGTGAAACGTCCTTGCGACGTACTTAGAACCGGAGCTGGCGTAATGAATTTCCACCTCTGAGATACATAATACTGCATGCGGCCTCATAACAGGCCTGCTCGCTTGATCGATACATGATGTTCTTGCGTGTACTACTCATCCACCGACTGTATTTTGCAGATGGACATGGAAAATCATGCTAAAAAAGTCAGTCATTCAAAAAAAAATGATCAGCTGGGGATCGAAGTTTGGTGAGCCTGGAGATGTAATGCTGCCAAACTCAAACTCCACTTCAGCATCTTGAAAAAAAGAACACTTGTTTTTCTGCCTAAAATTTATTTTCCATGGAATAGTGTGGTAGATTCAATGACTGAGCTCACATTTATAGAAGAGTTTAAATTTGATAAACTTATAGTATTACACAAAGTGTTAATAAAATCATTACACATGCATTATTAAGAAAAAAAAAACTCTTTTTAATGCCCGAAATCAGCTCTGTTATATGCATATGTGATTTAGTTACTAAAAAGTGTGATTTCACATGGTAACATCTTTTACAATTACCAGTAACTTGATTTTACCGTGATTAGATGATGTGGTCAAGGGCGAAAGCGTAGCAAGAGGGACAATTGACATTGATGGAAAGGAATACAATCACTTAATCAATGCCGGAAATTAATTGGTAACATCTAAATTTATATAGAAAACTTGCTGCATATATCATCCCAAGATTGAGGTTATTACTAAGATCTTGTTTTTCAAAGTAAAATAAGATCGTATTTTATTTTGTAATTTATAATTTAATTTTGTCTTAATTTGGTTTCTCAAAAAAAAATTATTATTATTACGAAATCAATTCGAAAAAAAAATCGTGAAATCAATATGATTCACTTCATGTTGCAATTCTAATATATATATATATATATATATATATATATATATATATATATATATATATATATATATATATATATATATATATATATATAATGTATCCAGTGTTGAAGATGCACATGTACATATTATATAATGTATATAATATATATTATATAATGTGCCTTTGGAGAGCCATGTATATATGGTTCAATTAAAAAGGTGATTGTTATTTGTTTACCTTTCATCCGTCTTTTTTCACTATAATACTTGTCCAGTAAAATCAATTGAGAATCAATTCCTGACAATCCTTATGAATGACTACGCAGTATCATCAATCAAGGGGAAAAGATCTTAAGTTTAAAAAATAATAATATTATTATTATTTTACCAAATTAAATTATTCTTATTTTAAAAAAAAATATTTCTCGACTTTCGGAAAATATTTTTGTAAAATAATTCCTTCCTAGTTTTATTTTATAAGTATATAAATAAAAATGATTTGATTTTTGTTTCCAAAATATGAATAATTTGAGTGTATATATATATAAAAAAGATTTTATTATATATATATATATATATATATATATATGTCTAAGTTAAAAATTTATAAATATATAAATATACACACACTAAGGAAACAAAGACAATTTCCTTTGTTATCAAGGAAACAAAGATTTTTTTGGTAATAGCACTGCACTTGGACAACCACAAATTTTGGGTAATTGCTTTACTGAAGATCGCAGGGAAAAGCTTTCTAGATACATTACTAAGAAAAACAAAGAGGAATTTTGGCAGGAAAATCAAGGAATTGGGAAAGATTCTCAAGATATTTTAAGGGAGCTCTCTGGTTTAGGGGTCTCATTGATTTTCTATTTTTGAGACTTGCAAGATCAAACTAAGCGGATTGTTCAGAAATTTAAAACAAGACTCAAAGACTCGAAGTAATTTGCACGACCGCCACTCCGAAGGTGTGACTTACGTGCAGGGGACAAATGTGAGTCCATGTACAAATTAGGATTCACACATACGACCTAAAGAATTGAATGACAAACAGAAAAGCTGGAAATAAAGAAGTAAGACCTGAGATAATCTTCCACTTGTCCCGAGGCAGAAGACACGTGGAGGCGACTCATTTTTGGGAATTGATTGAGGGATTGGATTGGTGGCTAGAAGGGCAGGACGATTTGGGCATTACTCAGATGACTAAGAGTAAATTTGGAATTTTCCCGAGGACATGTGCCTAGCATATGACCACTCTCCAAAAAATCCTATAAATACTCCTTCCACTCCATTGGGAAGGGGACTTCTCTTCAGACTCAAGACTTAGACTCTCAGAAGATCAAAAGGACCCTTTTTAGTGACTTAAAGGCTCGGAGATTCCACCTAAAAGCACTAGAAAGGGGTTTGAACATTCTCTCAACTCGAAGGACTCAAGAAGGCTCTTGGAATCCCTGTTGCCTTAACACGGTTTCCGGATTCTAGGGGTTCTGCCACGCGTCGTTGGAGTAATCGCCCACCTGTCGTTCTCCCCTCTTCAATCAACCAATCAATTCTGTGCTCTTCGTGAATTTCTCTCCTACTCAGCCAACGCGAAACCCTAACCCTAGCAAGGTACGATTTTCTTGCCCATAATTAGTTATAAAAATTCACAAGCAATTACAAAAAATCTCAAAACAATTGCTAAATTTATGAAATTATATAAAAAAATACAACATATTGAATTTTTTTTAAAGTTGAACTAGTGGGAAGAATTAGGTTAAGTCGCTAGACGAGAAACGAAGAGAGTATTATAGTGATCAAGGTAGTATAAGATATGAACTTTGAAGAATTTAATACTACATTCATTCCAAAATTAAATATACATTTTGACCTTTTAAAATCAATTCGTGAAATTCTAAAACTCAAATTGATGTAAGTTTGTTTAAAATTTGAAAATAACGAAGATAATAACTAGTAGTGTTTTATAGTTAATTTACAGTTGTTATATTTGTTGTATTAAACTAAATAATATTATATCAATTTTGAATTTTAAGATTTTGCGAATTGACTTTAAAAAATCAAAATGTATCTATCTCTAATTTGGGAACGGAGATAATATTTTTTAATCTAAATTTTAAAATTTTATTAAACACCCTAAAAATTTACTCTTTCTTTTTGACCCCTGAAAATTCAGTGGGGTCAACTGACCTCACTGTCCCTAAGCTAGAACCACCCATATATAAAACTCGACTTGTGGGTGAATAGATGATAACTTTGATTTTGATAAAATATAACTTACACATTAAAGAGATTTTTCTATATTTTGATGAACCTCTTATTTTTTTGTCTGTAAATTTATTTATTTATCTATCGCACAAAATATATGATCTTTATCCGACCCGGGGTCAAAAAATCAGGGACAAAACTAGGCAGGAGGCAGGCAGGGCCATGACCCTTTAATTGGTTTTTTATAAACTTATTAAACTTGCATGGTCTTATAGTGTGAATTAGTCCGGTCATTTTTAAGAAAATAATAGTATAATATACTAAAACTCATCATCCTTATTGACGTAATTTATCACAAGTTTTGTGCGTGTACAAGATAAATACTAATTTTTCCATATATATATATATATATATATATATATATATATATATATATATAGGGGTTTCATCCACATCAACCGATTGCTGTGGAGCAACCCTTTTTTTGACCTTTTGAAATTTCGACTGAAACAAAAAAAAATTAAAATAAAATTTGCATAATTCAATCCCCCTCCCCCTTCCCCCGCTGTTTTCCTTTTCTATGGTGAATTAAGTGGCAAGATTGATTTGGGATTGATTCCACCATCTTAAAATTTCACCTCAAATTAAAAGAAGAAGATACGAATTTCGACAAACATATTTATGAAGCAAACTATATTCAAAAGCTAATTGAAAGTTTATATTTCATGGCTGGATGATACCAATTTTGTGCTTGCCTGGCTGTTTTTTGTATTGGTGGTTGGGTCCCAAGTCCCATCCTTATATATATATATATATATATATATGGGGAATGATCCATAGCATCTATTTGCTATGGATTAAAAAATGGCATATAACATCTATACCGTCCGTGTAATTAATGAATGGCTGCGATCTGATATGGCAACTCGTCGTCCGCTAGTATTACTAGCGGACGTATTAATAATAATTCTGGACGCTTATGCCCCTATTATGCAAATCAACAGTCCGTCCGCTAGTAAGACTAGCGAACGTGTTATTATTGTCTGTTTACGTCAAACAATCAGCACAGTGTGTGATTAAGCGTGTGAGCGTTGAGGCAGGGTCACCGGTTGGTTGGAGGGAGTATGTGGGAGGGGAAGGAGTGGTGCTTGGGGTGGAAGAGTTTGGGTCTAGTGGGGCTTATTTGGATGCATTCAAGAAGTTCGGTTTCACAGAAGAGAATGTAACTAGAATTGCAAAGTCACTTCTCGAGTAATGGGTGGATTTGGGAGAGAACAAATTAAGCTACAGTTCAATAATAATTACGAAGTTACAACTTACAGGTTTTATATTCAATAAAAAACTTGTATATGAACAAATTAAGCTATGCTCATCTTTCTCTCTCTAGAATAGACTTTCAGAGTAGGCTGATAGAGAGCTCTGACACTAATTTCTTTAATCTCTACAATGGCGTTTCACGACCAAATCTCTCGGGCAATGGCACTTCACCACTACAAAGACCAACAGTTGACCGATAACGTGGCTGTCTTACGGGGATTATTACCGGAACACCTCGGCCACTCATCGCCTGAAGTCACCGGTAAGCAAGGTGGAGCACCGACGTCACTTAACAACGTGATTCCGGCAACAAAACCACCACCATCACCACTACGCCGACGACAACTTCCTACACTTACAAACCACCAATTCCGACTTCTCCGCGTCCAACCAGTGCCTCTCCCAGTCGATTCTCATCCTTTATATGATTAGTTGCTTTAGGCGCATGTTTCGTGTCTCCGAATTGCTACGCCGGTGGATCAGCTGCCGATGATCGATGCGCAACTAGCTCAGTCGCAGCATGTGTTGGCCAAGTACTCTGTCTTTGTTTCATGTCTAGCTCAGTCGCAGCATGTGTTGGCCAAGTACTCTGTCTTTGTTTCATATCTTGTTGCAGTGTTTCATGTCTTGTTGCAGAGGAAGAGGATGTCTTGTTGCAGAGGAATTTTGTGGGGGTGTGGAACTTACCGTCCGCTAGCCATACTAGCGGATTGGGTAGTTACTTCTATCTGTCTTGGCCAGTATGAGTAATTTGGGGGCATAAGAGTCAAGTATTTTGATTAAACACGTCCGCTAGTATTTCTAGCGGACGACGTATTCCAACACTAAATCTCAACTATCTATTTACTAAACGGACGGTATAGATACTATATGCCACTTTTTACCCCATAGCATATAGATGCTATGGATCATCCCCCTATATATATATATATATATATAGTAACCTATATATAGTAATCGGTTGTCATTGACACTATTTCAATAATAATAATCTTAACAATGGAATTAATTTTTTCCTAGCCGTCGCTACACATTGACACTATTCCCTACCATCCAAACAGGGGCGGATCCGGCCCGTTAGTTCAGTGGGGTCAATTTTTTTTAAAATAAAAATTTATAAAAAAATAAAAAATAATAAAATAAAGGCAGAATACAAGGGATATTGCAAATAATTGTGTGAGCTATCATATAAAATTGATATTATTTTATGTAATTTAATACACTTCCTCGATCTTATGTTATATATAAAATGATATTTTATAATTTTTTAAAACACTGTTATTATAAGAGACACTTCTCGTGTCGTCTAAAATAAATTACAAAACTAAATAATATTGTTAAAATATTATTTATAATAATATTTTTTGAGATTTCATTGTTTGAAACTATCGTGATGATAGTCTCATTTCAATAGCGGCAAAAATATCATGTTCAATGTAAGTTACTAAACAATATAAAAGAGTAGAGTATTGGTATTAGTAAAAATTTGAGACATTTAATAGTCTTTTAGTCTAAATTTTTTATTTTTACTAAATACTTTATAAAATTAAAATCAAATTAAAAATTAACTCTCAAAAATTTAGTGGGGTCAATTGACCCCACTGCCCTAAGGTAGATCCGCCCATGCGCATCCAAGTATAAGCCCCCATTTTGCGTATGTTGTCCAATATAATATTATTTTTTTTCTTTTTCATACTATGACGTTTTAAATAATTTTATTTTTTAAAATTATTTGTTGTTTTATATAATTTAGGAGATTTAATTAACTATAATATTTTCAAAATTACCCATTATGGGAACATGTTACAGATCAGAGAGAGAGAGTATGAGATGTATGCTAATTATGGAAATTTAAAATGTATTATAGATAATTAATATTATATTTAATGCTATACAATTATTTTTTTAATTTTTGTACATAATTCTAAAATGTCATATATTATAGGACAGAGAGAGTATTTTTTTTTAAAGAACCCAAGCATTACATTTCTATTTTAATAAAAAGTTTCATCCTGCGGGTCTAATATAGAGTCTGGGGAAGGGAAACCAGAGAGAATTTAAGAAAAATTTAGGTAGCTGAATTTTAACTCGAACATGTAATATTACACACAATAAAGAGAGATATTTATCATTAGGCTATATCACCTTGTTCTCATATATATATATATATATATATATATATATATATATATATATATATATATATATATATATATATAAAAGGAAAAATGTACATACACAGTTGTATATTACACAGTAGGCTATAGCGACGGTTTCACCAGTCGTCATAACTATTATGGGCTATGACGACAGTTTACCGTCACTATAGCCCAAAAAATCTATCGACATAGCCCTACTGTATAATACATAGCTGTGTATATACATATAGCCCATATATATATATATATGTGTGTGTGTGTGTGTGTGTGTGTGTGTGTGTGTGTGTGTGTGTGACCCCAAATTTTATGAATAACGATTTAATTTTCTCGATTTTTTTTGAATATTATGGTGTGTGTAAAACCCCAAATTTTACGAATAAAGATTTAATTTTCTCAAAATATTTTTTGAATATTATGGTTTAGATTTGAGATAATGTTATAGTTGTGGGTAATATTTATAAATTTTGAAAAGTATGCAAGTTGTTGTATAATATTCGTTTGGTCGGGGAATATTCTTTTTGTCGGAGAATATCCGTACAACGACACAATCATTGGTAGACCCCACAACGGAATTATTGTCGAATTGAGAAAACGACAAAAATATTTTTATGAAAATAACGGCGGAAGTTTTACCGTTAAAACTGTTGTACTACTCGGTAATAAAAGTACAGTAATACGCATGGTTGCATAGTAGCACACGGTATTGATTATTGATGCTTACGTGAGAAGTCACTCAGTTTTGTTCAATTATTGCTTCAGTAATTGTTGCATAATATCTCACGTTATTTGATTCAATTATTGTCGATATTTTATATATTATTAAATCAATAATTGAGATGACAGAGTTATTAATATTATTATTTGCAATATTAACGATGTCTAGAAATTCTGTCAATGAGAGGTTTGGTCACCTAATTGCACGGCAATAGGGAGAAATTCTTATTGGAAAGCCCCCTCTTTCCTAGGAACAACCTGGTCGATTAATATTGTGAATTATAATAATGATGATAAATATTGTTAAATATATTGAGGTGTCTTTTTATGAAGTCACGGAAGTTTATATATATATATATATAATTTGTTTTATTAGTATTATTAATGTTATAAAACAGAAAAGCTCTTTATATAAAACAGAATACTTTTATAAAGTTATTTGTTTTATTAGACAATAATTAGAATATATTATATTTTATTATGCATAGGGTTTTACATAGTAAAATCTTTTTATATAAAACAGAATACTTTTATAAAGTTATTTATTTTATTAGACAATAATTAGAATATATTATATTTTATTATGCATAGTATTTGTATAGTGCCTGCATAGTATTTTATATAGTAAAATCTTTTTATATAAAACAGAATACTTTTATAAAATTATTTGTTTTATTAGACAATAATTAGAATATATTATATTTTATTATGCATAGTGTTTGCATAGTGCCTACATAGCATTTTGCATAGTAAATTTTTTTTATATAAAACAAAAGACTTCTATAAAGTTATTTGTTTTATTAGACTATAAATAGAATATATTATATTATATTTAAAAGATTTTGTTTTATTAGAATATTTTATTAATACTACATAGTAAATCAATATGGACCGTCCGTTTAAAAGTAAATCAATCTGGACCGTTCATGAATTAGTTACTATTCAGTCCATTCTCCAATAAAATAGAAGCTCATTCCTTCATTATTTCTTACGAATTCACTGAAACTCTAGAGAGAGGAATTATAGAGAGAAATTATAGAGAGAAGCTATAGAAAGATAATCTATAGAGAGAAAGAAGAAGAGAAGTCTGCTACCTCACTATTCCATTATCCAGTTTTCTTCTAAGGTAAGGGATATTATTTGTTGTACTCGTATGGGATATTATTTCTTTCGTATTCATGAAGAGAACTTCTGTTATTTCATTCTTTATTATTCTGTTAGAATAACCTGTATACGCGGGCTACCCTATACTTGGTGAAATTCTTCTGTTATTCCATTTTATCATTACGTTGGAATAACCTGTCTATGCGAAGTACCGCATACATGGTGAAATTCTTCTGTTATTCCATTCTTTATTATTCTGTTGGAACATCCTGTTTGTGTGTTTATGCATGACCTGGTTCCGTTATTTATCATTCTGTTAGAATATCCTGTCGGTGCGTATTACGCCTGACCTAGTTCCATTAATTATTATTCTATTTGAATAACCTGTCTGTGCGGTCTATCGCATGCATGGTGATTTCTATTGTTATTTCATTCTTTATTATTCTGTTGAAATATCTTGTCGGTGCGAATTTCACCTGACCTAGTTCCATTATTTATTATTCTGTTGGAATAACCTGTCTGTGCGGTCTATCGCATGCCTGATGATTTCTTTTGTTATTCCATTCTTTATTATACTCAGTTGGTTGAAGTTTTGACTTCTATACTCCATGAAATTAGTGGAATGTCCTTGATATTTGCGATTTATCCAGTATCTTTTCATGGAAATATTTTTTTTGAGTATTCTTGAATTTTATTCTATAAAGAAGTATCATGTTGATAATTTGGACGTTATTACTTCCTGGATAAATTAATTCTTGAACTTATTTTATTGAATTCTTTTATCATTGTCATCATCCTCGTGTTTATTTTATGTTGAAAGTCATCCGTGGCCTGTAGTGCATAGATGGACTTGGTATGATTATGACCAAGGATTAATCGGTATAATCATGACCGTAATGTTACAAATGATGTGGTAAAAGTCCTCATTGGCCCTTAGTGCATTGATGGACAGTTGTTGGCATGATCATGACCATTGATGAATACACGAATATCCTTGGCACGTAGTACATGGATAATTTGTGGTTGTGATACTAATGAATATCCTTGGCCGTAGTGCAGGGATGATGTGGATTATTTATTAAGCTGAGTCCTAGCGATAAAAGTGATGAAAAACCTTTTAAATCATAAAAGATGGTAGATTTTATTCTCTACTTGACTCTTTTAATGGATTACTTGTTTCGCTGTAGTTAAACTTGATGTTTGTTATATTGTATCTGTTTAACACTGTTGAAGGCTAACGATAATTTATTCTGCATTATCTTAGTCATAATATTTTTTACTAGGCTAGTTGAGCTCACCCTTTTACTTTTATTGTTCTCTTCAGGAAATGAGAACGTAGCCGGGACTAGTCGGGGAACGGAGTGATGGTCCGAGATGGTGTATTAGTAGTCCTCACTATTCTATAAAATAGTGTGACAATAAATATATTGAGGACTCTATTTGAGAGTGGATATTGTCTAGAAGGCAATATTCCTGTTTAAACTCTCAGCTATGTTTTGTCGTATATTACACGTCGTTTGTATAATTAAGTTTATATTTGTCTTCTGTACCATGTATTTGGCGACTCAGAATAGGTGATGTATACCTATTTTGGGAGCGTCACAGTTGGTATCAAAGCTTAGGAATATGATCTCTGGCTGTGATGTGAGATAATAACTAGGAGGGGAGAGACGGGGAATTCTTTCGCTAGTATGACCTACCTAAGTTTATTTGGTATTTAATTGGTCAGTCAGAGTATAGGGATAATATGTGATATGTTAATTAACCCTTGTTTTGTGACATTATTTGAAAATGTCATTCGAAAATGTTGAGAACATCTATGGAGCACAGGAGACCGTTGAGT
Organism: Panax japonicus; assembly: GCA_020205505.1. NCBI lineage: Eukaryota > Viridiplantae > Streptophyta > Magnoliopsida > Apiales > Araliaceae > Panax > Panax japonicus. The sequence goes on from CM035095.1 coordinate 21,676,517, forward strand.
CTCTACAGATCAATAATCAGGATAATGTGCGTCTGGAAGGCGACAATCCTCAGGCAAACAACAACACTGATCAGATGATGAACGATGAAATGTTCAGAGGCTTTATGCAATTCATGCAACATCAAGCAAGAACGACTCCTATACAAAATGCAGGTGGAAACACTGGCAACTCTCGGACTGTCACCGCTAAGCAGTTCAAGGAACTGGGACCACCGGAGTTTTTTGGAGAGCCAAAACCACTTAAGGCAGAGACGTGGATAAAGCAGATCTGCAAGATATTTGATGTCCTGGGATGCTCTGAGGAGTAAAAGGTTCCCTTTGTCACCTTCATGTTGCGTGCAGAGGCAGATTACTGGTGGGAATCTGTAAAACGTACTCAACCTGCCGCACTGAAGATGACTTGGGAGAAGTTCCAAGAATTGTTCAACGACAAGTACTTTCCTGAAAGTATTCGTCACATGAAAGAGGTAGAGTTCATCAAGCTGGAGCAAAACAACATGACCGTATCATAGTACGAAGCCAAGTTTGTCGAGTTGTCCCGGTTTGCGTCCCATTTGGTTTATAATGAGGAAAGAATGACGCGAATGTTTCTAAGAGGTTTGAAACCCGAGATACGTCAATATCTTATCTCTCATAAACTGTGTTTGTATTTAGATGTTGTTAATAGGGCTCAGTTATTGGAGCGCGATAATGAGTCAACCCAACCAAAAGAGAGCAGCCAACAAAATGATAATACTAGTGAAAGCAGTCATTGAAGCGGTGACAACAAACGTGGAGGGAATCAACAGGCCAGAAATGTTAACCAATTCGGTGGTAATCAGGGCCAAAACTATAAGAATGGATATTTCAAGAAGAGGAGATTCAACAATGATGGAAAGACGTTATCACCAGCACCCGTTGTTAAGGAAGGAGAACGACCACCTATCATATGCTTCAAATATGGAGGGGAGGGACATATCAGTCCAAACTGTGCGATGCCGACCAAAGCATGTTATAATTGTGGAAGAGAAGGTCACCTAGCCCAATTTTGTCATTTACCGAAGACAAGTTCAGCTAGGATGGAGGCACCAAAGGCCGTCCCAGAAAAGTCAAAGCCGGAAGTGCAAGGGAGAGCGTTTATTATGACCTCCCAGAAAGAAAGAAACCCGAATGAGGTCATCACGGGTAAGCTTATCATAAAATCTAGCAAAGTTTATACCTTATTTGATACCAGTTCTACCCATTCTTTTATTTCTCCTACTTGCACTCAATCTTTAAATTTGACTCTGAAGAAATTAGACTTTGACTTATCTGTTGAAACTCTGTTGGGAGAAACCTTCGTTACCTCCACTATGTATAAATCTTGTTTGATTAAAATCGACACTTTCACGTTACCTGTTGATCTTATCTCTTTGAAAATACTTGTCATTGATGTCATTTTTAGGAATCGATTGGTTAACTACTCATCATGCTTTTCATAAGGTTGTTAGCTTTCATATTCTTAACCAACCTGTTATGCGAATTCAAGCAACTAAACCACTAAAGTCAATCATTGTCATATCAGGCCATAAGTAAAGAGCCCCGAGCCTTTCGCTGGTGACTTCCAAGTCTTGGGATGCACCAAAGCCAGACTTTTCATAGGGGACGCCGTGAGTAACGGTGGCAAGTTGATAGGTATCAATGTGACGTGTTATCCAAGTCTTGGATGAGGGTCACAGTTTTGAATGATATTTTTATTGTTAATAAATTTCCTGACGTATTCTTGAAGACTTCTTATCCTACCCCTAGAGCGTGAAATCAAATTTTGTATTAACCCCAGTACAAAATCCATTTCTAAAAACCTCAAATACTTCTTCAACTAAAATGAACGTAACATGCGCCAAAGTCATTGGCTCGAGCTATTGAAGATTACGATCATACCATTCAATATCATTGTGAAAAAGCGAACGTGGTAGCTGACGCGTTGAGTAGAAGATCGTATGTGAGTACGAGTGCGATATTGTCAACGCAAAGGCCCATTTTGTGTGACTTGTAAAGGATGGAGATAGAGTTAAAGACTCCAGGGACCCATGTGATGATGACGAATATACGAGTAGAACCGATTTTAATTGATAAAGTTAAAGCTGCTCAAACTACAGACCTGGAGCTGATGCGTATGAGGAAGAAAGTGCAAGAAGGTGCTATGCCGAGAGCAAGAATCGATGAAGATGGAATACTTCGAGTCAACTCCAGACCTTGTATTCCTAACGACCCTGATTTAAAGTATAAAATCATGATAGAGGTGCATAACACACCGTTTGCAATCCATCCTGGGAGTACCAAAATGTATCGTGATCTTCGTCATACATTTTGGTGGAGCAATATGAAGAGAGAGATAGCGCTGTTTATCTCAAGGTGTCAAACCTGTCAACGAGTCAAGGCGGAGCATCAAGTATCAAAAGGTCCATTGCAACCACTTGAAATTCCAGAATGGAAGTGGGAGAACATTACAATGGATTTCGTTATTGGTCTTCCCAAGGTTTTTCAAGGCATAGATGCAATTTGGGTCATTGTTGATAGATTGACCAAGTCTGCCCATTTCTTACTAATACGAGAAACTTATAAACTTGAACGTCTTGCTCGTATGTACATAAACGAGATTTTAAGACTGCATGGTATGCTAGTATCCATAGTTTCTGATCGAGACCCAAGATTCGCTTCACGATTTTGGGTTAGTTTGCAAAAAGCTATGGTAACGAATTTACGATTTAGCACGGCATATCATCCTCAGACGGACGGATAATGAGAGAGGACTATTCAAACTCTGGAAGATTTATTAAGACTCTGTGTCCTTGACTTCAAGGTAAGTTGGGATAAGTTCTTACCATTGGTGGAGTTTTCCTACAACAATAGTTATCAAACAAGTATTGTCATATCTCCATTTGAGGCGTTGTATGGAAGAAAGTGTCGTTCTCCAGTATGCTGGGATGAGGTGGGTGAAGCAACGTTGTTGAGACCAGAGTTGGTACGTATGACTATGAAAAAGATTCAAATGATCCGGCAACGTATAAAAACCTCACAAGATCGACAAAAGAGTTATGCTGATCTTCATCGAAAGGACGTGGAATTTTATATTAGAGATCATGTGTTATTACGTGTTGCTCTATGGAAAGGAGTTACGAGATTTAGAAAGAGAGGAAAGCTCAATCCTCGATTTATTGGCCCATTTTTAATCCTTGATCGAGTAGGAATTGTGGCTTATAGACTCGTTTTACCGCCAAGTATGTCGTGTGCTCATAACGTTTTTTTTACGTATTGATGTTACGTAAATATATGGATGACCCGAACCACGTTATTAAATTAGAACTAGACGAGATAGTAGAAGATTTAACGTATGAGGAGATACGTGTTAAAAACATGTATAAGAAGGATCGTATTCAACACTCAAAGGTTATACCTCAAGAGTTGGAATCTGAAATGAAGTCAAGGTATCCTCATCTCTTCGGCATACCTGTTACGTACGTAAATTTTGAGGGCGAAATTTCATAAGGAGTGGAGATTGTGAGATCCCAAATTTTATGAATAAAGATTTAATTTTTTTAAAATATTTTTTTGAATATTATGGTGTGGATTTGATATAATGTTATAATTGTGGGTAGTATTTATAAATTTTTCAAAGTAAGTAAGTTGTTATAAAATATTCGATTGGTCGGGGAATATTCATACAACGATACAATTATTGGTGGACCCCACAACGAAATTATTGTTGGAATACGAAAATGACAGAAATATCTTTTTCTAAAAATAACGGCGGAAGTTTTACCGTTAACTGTTGAAACACTCGGTGTTAAAAGTACAGTAATATGCGTGGTTGCATAGTAGCACGCAGTTTTGATTATTGATGATTACGTGAGAAGTCACTCAGTTTTGTTCATTATTGCTATAGTAATTGTTGCATAGTATCTCACGTTATTTGATTCAATTATTGTCGATATATTATATATTATTAAATCAATAATTAAGATAACAAAGTTATTAATATTATTTTTTGCAATATTAACGATGTCTAGAAGTTCTGCCAAGGAGAGGTTTGATCACCTAATTGCGCGCCAATAGGGAGAAATCCTTATTGGAAAGCCCCCTCTTTCCCGAAAACAACCTGATCGATTAATATTGTGAATTATAATAAAGGTGATAAGTTTTGTTTTATTATTATTATAAATGTAATAAAATAGAAAACTTTTTATATAAAACAGAATACTTTTATAAAGTTATTCGTTTTATTAGACTATAAATAGAATATATAATATTCTATTTTGCATAGTGTTTGTATAGTACCTGCATAGTGTTTGTATAGTAAATTTTTTTTATATAAAACAGAATACTTTTATAAAGTTATTCATTTTATTAGGTTATAAATAGAATATATTATATTTTATTTAAAAGATTTTATTTTATTAGAATATTTTATTAATACTGTATAATAAATTAATATGGACCGTCCGTTTAAAAGTAATTCAATCTGGACCGTTCATGAATTAGTTACTATTCAGTCCATTCTCCTATAAATAGAAGTTCATTCCTTCATTATTTCTTACGAATTCACTGAAACTCTAGAGAGAGAAACTATAGAGAGAAAGAAGAAAAGTATTCTTCTACTTCACTACTCCTATATCTAGTTTCTTCTAAGGTAAGGGGTATTATTTCTTTTATATTCATGAAGAGAACTTCTGTTATTCCATTCTTTATTATTCTGTTGGAATAAATTGTATACGCGGACTACCCTATACTTGGTGAAATTCTTCTGTTATTCCATTCTTTATCATTATGTTGGAATAACCTGTCTATGCGAAGTACCGTAGCGCATTGATGGACAGCTGTTGTCATGATCATGACCATTGATGAATACACGAATAACCTTGGCACGTAGTACATGGATAATTTGTGGTTGTGATACTAATGAATATCCTTGGCCATAGTGCAGAGATGATGTGGATTATTTATTAAGATGAGTCCCAGCGATAAAGGTGATAAAAAACCTTTTAAATCATAAAAGATAGTATATTTTGTTCTCTACTTGATTCTTTTAATGGATTTCTTGTTCCGCTGTAGTTAAACTTGATGTTTGTTATATTGTATCAGTTTAACACTGTTGAAGGCTAACGATAATTTATTCTGCATTATCTTAGTCATAATATTTCTTACTATGCTAGTTGAGCTCACCCTTTTACTTTTATTGTTCTCTTCAGGAAATGAGAACTTAGCCAGGACTAGTCGGGGAACGGAGTGATGGTTCGAGATGGTGTATTAGTAGTCCTCACTATTCTATAAAATAGTGTGACAATAAATGTATTGAGGACTCTATTTGAGAGTGGATATTGTCTAAAAAGCAATATTCCTGTTTAAACTCTCAGCTATGTTTTGTCGTATATTTCACGACGTTTGTATAATTAAGTTTGTATTTGTATTTTGTACCATGTATTTGGCGACTCGGAATAGGTGATGTATTCCTATTTTGAGGGCGTCACAATATATATATATATATATATATATATATATATATATATATATATATATATATATATATATATATATATATATATATAGGGGAATGATCCATAGCATCTATTTGCTATGGATCAAAAAGTGGCATATAGTATCCATACCGTCCGTTTAACAAATCAGTGACTGAGATTTAGACTGGGAAATTTTCGTCCGCTAGACTTATTAGCGAACATGTTTAATCAAAATTTTGGACGTTTATGCCCCCCAATTGGCCAATTCAGAGACTGTAACTTAATAATCCGCTAGACATAGTAGCGGATGGATATAATACAAACAGTACAATATGTTAACCAATTGGCCAATTGCCTTCCTGCACCCAGTACAAACGATATCCTTCAGTTATTGGCCAATTTCCTTCCTGCACCCAATACAAATGATATCCTTCCTTAACTAAAAATCCATTTAAGTATTTCACGGATGTTACAACATCCTGCACCCATTACAAACGATATTCTTCCTTAACTGAAAATCCTTGTAAGTATTTCTTACAACACTGCTAAACCCAATACACACGATATCCTTCTTGCACTGAAAATCCCAGTATATACCTACATCAATAAAAATACAACATTGCAATATCGATCTAAATCTCAGCAACATAAACACAAATAAACGTTCGGAATACACAGCTTGTAAGTGTTCAATTAAATTACTGCAATATTTACTCAATTCAGTTACAACCAAAAAAACGTGGTGCAACCCAATTGCTGTGAAATACAATACCCAGTACATTCAATTACAACACAACAATACCTATCTTTCAGCAACATAATTCAAATAAATTCCTTCAATACACAACAACATCAGTTCAATTAAATTCCTGCAATACCCAGTACATCAACAGTTAGTAGAGTTATCGCATCCCCAATACATCACAATTTCCAAATCTTTCCAAATCATATTTGAAATCCAAATCAAATCAAGATTTGTCAAATTTCAAATTTTAGATAATCAAATATATCAACTTCCAAATTATAGCAAATCAAAAATATAAAATTCCAAATTCTTAGACATTTTTACTATTCAATTAGTTGCAAAAGCCTCCCAGTGTAAAAACATCATAACTGAGACTGAACTCTACACTCTTTAGGAATCACAATCGTGTAAACAGAAATAAATCATTTTAACATATGCTAAATGTTTTGTCTGCAATGGAATTGTACTATGAAAATAAATTTTTTACTATGCATGCATACACAATGCAATTGGAAGTAGAGCAGATTCAACTGAAAGTAGACCATCTGCAAATCCAATAATTGGTTTTCTAAGTAGAAAATCAGATAATCTCACCCATGTTCACTTGCATTCACCAAAAATTAGCAGGATTACCAAAAACACCCACCTACAGTCTTAGCTACTGAGATTTCAACCAAACAGAAAATCAAATCAAACAAACCAAACAAACCAAACTAAGAAAAATTTAAACCATCAAAAGTATACAGAGCACATTCAAAAAAGCTGAGCTTTATATCAGCTATAAGAAATATTGCATGTCAGTATCACTTTTAACGAAAACTAACCAGATTAATTTTTTGTCTGCCTTTCAAATATCAATTCAACCATGCAAGTAAAGATTTTCTAGTACAAAGAAGGATTTACATGAACAAACAACACCACACAATTAATAAAATTTCAGGAATTTAGATTGCTTATAAATTAGCTCTCTAAGATCTATGCATATATTCAGTCATTGTCAATTCTATTTTCTAAAAAATTAAAACAAAAAATATGTCTTTACATGAAAAGAGAGGTAACCTACTAGATTATGCAAAAATAAGTCCAAGTTAACCAAAACCCTAAGAACTTGGAAGGCTAAAACAATTTCCTAATTAACCAAAACTCATGCAGTATTAGACTGAGTGAACATGAAGCAGACGTAACAGAAGATATAAAGAGGGATTGATACAATAGAAGATATAGGCAAGGAAATGGCTGAGAGACTTGGCATATTAGAGCCTAAAGATGCAGACAAAATGCCATGTTTAAGCATTGTATCCTAATTAAATCGCCATATATACCAGGGAGAAGTGCTCTCAGACATAGATTAGGCTGCTTCAATTCCTTGCATATTCTCTAGGTATACCCCAACTCAAATTAATTGTAATGCTAGGGATCATAATCAAACCCTAATAAGTATAAAACCACGTAACGTTGTCAAAACATCCTGAAGGTATGTTACTAACACTAATGAAAATTGATAGGAGTTACCAACGGTAGAAATATACAAATAAAAAATAGATTTTTCATTCTTTGAAAAATGTTTCTCATACAGTATATGCCCCAAAGATAATGGAAATAATAACACCAGATATTTATTTACTCATAACTCAACTTATTGCAGCATACATTGGAAATACACATGTATTGATAACTTAGGAACTTTTAAGTAGTAAGGACATAGCATACCTAGGTCAGCTGGGATAAGTGCCTCCCCTTCATAATTGGGTCTTACAAGAACAGTTCCTGATAACATAAGATAACATGATCAAAAGGTGCTGGATTGATATCCATATCGGTCTTAAAAATTCAACACAATGTTAAGTATTAAAAAATTTATAAAAATTTCATTAAAGAGGTAAAGGGAGAAGGAACAAATCTTTGAGATTCTAAAAATTTAGGATCAAGACAAGCATATAGTATAAGATGAATAACTCAAAACTCATAGTATATTAGTAACATCCATGCACTTGTTATGGTAATAAATTTAACAGTAAACTGTTTGAGCTGCTTGCAATGTCTGGTATGCTGATGGATTTTAACTATTTGTTCTCGCTTTCGAATTAAGATCATTATGACATTATTAGTACAACACATTATGACACACCAATTTTGAGACACTCTTATTTTTTTTGCTGATGGATCAAACCAATCCAACAGGCCTCCTCGCATCACATTTAACACATACCAAATTGTTACAATTACAAATCAAAGCAAGTGGATATAAACTAATACTAACAAGAAAAAGTAGAATAATAACTTAATTTGAAAGGACCCTACCAAGAACAAGTGGATATAAACTAATACTAACAAGAAAAAGTAGAATCACAGATTAGGTTGCCACGCTCATCCCCATCCAAACTAGCTAGTTACTTCTTTATAAAAACAAGATGAAACTAGGGTTCAAAAAAATTAATGGAGAACGCCAACATAAATATCAGATTTTGGAGATTAATCTACAACCTTACCTGCGATTTCTATTTGGAAGAACAAGGTTTAACTTCGACAACATGATTTGATTTGCAGATGAAGTCTTCTAGGGTTCTATTGGTTTCCCCAAAATCGCCAAAAGAGAGATTATTAGATTTGATTTACAAATGACGTCTTCTAAAGTTTTATCGGTTTCCCCAAAATCGTACCTGTGTCTGCTAGTATGTCTAGTGGATTGTTAAGTTACAGTCTCTGAATTGGCCAATTGGGGGGCATAAACGTCCAAAATTTTGATTAAACACGTCCGCTAGTAAGTCTAGCGGACGACAATTTTCCAGTCTAAATCTTAGCCACTAATTTTTTAAACGGACGGTATGAATGCTATATGCCACTTTTTGATCCATAGCAAATAGATGCTATGAATCATTCCCCATATATATATATATATATATATATATATATATATAGGGTCTACATCAATGACAACCGATTGCTGAGAGCAATAAAAAAAATCATGTCACTACAAGTTGTAGCGAAATGTTATTATTAATAATAATATTTTGTAATATTTTTAATACTAATGTTAATATTTTATAATATTAGTATTAATAATATTTATAATCATAATAATAATAATAATAATAGCTAATATGAATATTAATACTACTATTACTATTATTCTTACTAATATAAATATTAATAATATTATTAACTAATTTGTATTATTCTTAAAAATTCTTGGATTCAATTATGTTCTGCTTGCTTATTTTCATAGTCCATCTATTCGTATGAATCTTGATCGAGTTTCAAATTGAGTTGAACAAAAATTAAAAGCTTAAATTACAATAAAATATTAAACAATAATATTAATAAAAATAAAAATAATAATAACATGCAGCTATAAGTTGTAGCTAGTGATATGACTTTCTTTTAATTGTTTTCTGTAACGAGTTTGTCATGGATGCACCAGTACTTGATAAGATGTTATTAATGTCGGTTGATCATACGAGTGACTGATCAGGTTTGGAAGTGCTTGAAAACGTTAGACGAGAAGGGGAGCTTAATTTCTCTCATTCTATTACAACACAGAAAGGGTAAATAGATAGATAATGTTCCTAAAGCTTACTTGATGGGCATGGCCATTGGCCATAGACATGATGATGAATTAATTCCACGTGCCCCTTAACCCTATGAATTTCAGTGCAATAATTGAGTTATGATAGTTGTGAGAGTCAAAAAAGAAGAAACATCAATCCCACTATCCCACAAAATACCAAACGATTTTGTCCTACCGAAAATGTCTAAGCCTTAAAATTTAAAAATTATAAAGACAATTTTACACTCGAAATATATTATTAGTCTGCGTACATAGGGGTAAATTATTAATAATAATGTTTAATTGGTTCTAAAAGGATATTATACACATTTTAGAAGATGACTTATTGATGTGCATGTGTGTGTTATGGATATATGTATGCAGAGAACGGGGTTATTTCTTGAGTTGAAAAAAAGGAATGTAAGAGTAATAAGTTTCTTTTTTTACTACCTCATATCATATTAGTATTTTATATTATATTATATTTATTATTATGTTTATTTTATATTATTATTATTTTATATTACTCCCTCCGTCCCAAATTAATTGCTCAATTTTGACTTTTTAAAGTCAAATTGACTATTTTTAAAACTAATCTTTTTACTATTTTTGCTAAAATATAGGTGAAGAGATTATAGCCAAAAGAAAGTATATACAATTTATTACTAACCCCAATTTTTATAATTTTAGAAATATATTTATATATGCTTAATTATTAATTCTAAAAATAGTCAATTTGACTTAAAAAAATCAAAACTGAGCAATTAATTTGGGACGGAGGGAGTATATTATAATATATATACAATTAAATTTATTTTATTAAATTTAATTTATAATTGCGTTTTATTTTATTTAATTTAGTTTCTAATATTATATTATTTTATATTATATTATATTATATAAATTAAATTTATGGTCTTATATTATTTTATTTTATTTAGTAGTGGCAAAACTAAATAAATGCTACTTATTTTATTTTAATATTGACAAACTTTGATAGACATTCCGTCAGAAATTCCGTCGAAAATAAGAAATATACCAGGTATACATAAAACATGAATCATCAAACACTTATTGAACATTTAGTATAGCTAAACAGAACATAAATCAAACACTTACGAAATATCTGTATATATAAAATATAACCCAAATTGATACATTCAGTATACATTCAAACCCAAATTGAAGCAATTCTAAGATTCATCGGTAATATAATTAAGTCAAATTGAAACTATAATAGCCAATTCAAACTCAAAGTTTGGACAGCAAACCCAACTTGATAACATTGAAATAAATTATTTCAGCTGATAAAATTGCAACCGATAATTGATAAAATTGAAACTTATAATCGACAAGACAACAATTAACTCAAACTGTCACTGATAACTATTTTTGCCAATTCAAGCTGCTAAAAAAAATTAGCCGAAGGAAGGTAATACCTTAAAATGGAGATAAAGTATACCCTCAAATTTTCGTCGTTGGAGTAAAATTTGGTCGAAGGGATCTCGGGCGAAGAGATGGGAACGCCGGCGCAAAGGGGGTGGGACAAGACAGCGACGAGTAGGGGTGTTCATCGGTAAAATACCGAATCGAACCAGCCTGAACCGAACCGGACTGATCAGAGCCGGCCCTGGGGTGTGCGAACAGGGCAACCGCCCAGGGTCCAAAGTTAAAAGGGGCCCAATTTTTTTTTATAAATTTATATATTTATGTGTCTAAAAAAATAATAATAAAAAGATTAGCGATATTATGCATTAAAAATGACATGTTAGAAAATATTAAATATGATAGTATAATTTATGATTTTGCATCTAAAAGTGTAACAAGAAAACATTTTAAATGATGTTTTGTAGTTTAGATTTCATTGGGCAACATTAAAAAAAAATACTCACTGTAGTTGGTAGGTTTTATTAATTAAAATCATTGAACTTTTAATTTTTTAAATTACACCACTAAACTAATTATTATTTTAAAATTGAGTCATTCTGTTAAAAAAAATAAACGGACGTTAATTTTTTATTTACAAAACTAATGAATTATCTACTGTAGTTGACACATTTTACTGATTACACCATTGAATTTTTTATTTTTTAAATTACACCATCAAACTAATTAAAATAATTATTTTAAATATTTTTAAAAACAATTATTATTTTAGGTAAAAAATATTAGAAACTTTTTTACTTCATAAAATTAGTAGAGTTTCATAAAATATAGATTTAAAAAAATTAAAGTGATTTTAAATTAAATTAATGTCTACTTAATTTTTTAAAATAATGACCCATTCTTAATATTATAATTTTTAAAATAAAAACTAAAAATAGAAATTAAATAAAAAAATAGTAAAAGATAAATAAAAAAACTGATTCAATTTTTTCAAAAAAGAAATTAATAATTTTTATAAATAAATATTATTTTCAAGAAAAAAATTGGAAAATTCTTCATATTTTAAAAACATGAATAAATTTTATAAATTATAGATTCAAAAAAATAAACTTTATTTTCAAAAGAAAAAAAAAGAGTTTTTTTTAAATCAGTAAGGTTTCATAAAAATTTAATTTTTTTAAATCTATATTTTATGAAATTTTACTCATTTTATGGAAAAAATTAAAGTTTCTAATATTTTTTACTGTAAATAATAACTACTTTTAAAAATATTTAACATAATCATTTTTTAAATTAATTTAATAGGGTAATCTGAAAAATTAAAAGTTCAATGATGTAATCAATAAAACGTGCCAACTACGGTGATTAGTTTTGTAGATAAAAAATTAACGTCCGTTTATTTTTTTAACGGAATAACCCAATTTCAAAATAGTAATTAGTTTAGTGGGATAATTTAAAAAATTAAAAGTTCAATTGTGTAATCAGTAAAATTTGTCAACTACAGTGTGTATTTCATTAGTTTTATCGATTTTATTGATATTTTTATTTTGTCGGTACATATGATGAGTCTTTGCTTCGATGACATTTTAAAGTGTTCATCCTTATCTTTTGTAAATTCTTATAACTTTAATAAAATTAATTAGTTGATAATTTATTTCTTTTTTTATTTAGTTTATATAAAGGGGCACACTTAAAATTTTTTGCCCTGGGCCTTAAAAAACCTCGGATCGGCTTTGGGACCGATTACCGAAAGTACCCAAAATTGGGTACCGATACCTGTGACACCCCCAAATCCGGGTTCTTCTATTCCACGAGATTTGGTGTTCATTGCACAAATATCATCTATCTATCTACCCAATATAAATGCAAACCAAGCAATAGATAGAAATAAATCATCTCCTTAAGGAGTTACATCATCTGAATAAAATACATAAATCTCAAGTCATACTAACCTTAAATCTTAAATGCGGAAATATAAACAAGTAATAGTCTTACATAACATTAACATAAGTCTGAAACATGAATACATAATCACATAACAACAAGTCTTCATCATTTGTTAATCTTGCCCTTGCCTTTGTTAGTAGAAGGCTCGTCGGACCTTTCGTTCTTAACTGCAATGTTATTATTACGCAAGAATGAGCACAAATGCCCACAAGTATAATAATGGAACAACAATATAATAACATGCGAGTGCATTAAGACTTCTGTAACAAGAAAACTCGGCTTTTGAATCAAGAATGAATAACAAGAATCAAAAGAACTTCTGAGGGTCATAAGACCTTGAACTATGCCCTAGGTTGTCAAGTGTTTATACTTGAAATATTTAACAGTCATAATTAAGACTATGGACTCTTCTTCTCGTACTTAGGGGGATCAGCCCTTAGTATCATACTGTGCACAATATCTTAATGTTAAAGCGTAATTAATCCCCTATAACAGGGTTGTTCATCTCAGTTTGACATTAGAGTCCGCACCAAAGAAAGTTTGGTTTGGATCAGCTCAACAATAGTTCTGAAATTTAGAACGTTCATCAACTATGGACTAGTCGAATCAATAAGGGTTCGCTAGTCATACAAGGTTCAACAATAATTGATATTTAATTTGAGTAATAAAGTTAAAGATGTATACAATCGAATAAGTATTGTATAAAAGGAATTATGCTTTTAAAGAATTATAACATCTAATATGAAATATTGAATTGAACAATAATAAACAAGATAGAATAAATAACTTGCTTTATGTAAAGAAACAAGGTTTAGGAACTTGACTCGTACGTAGGCTAAACGATTACTACTTCCGTTCACCACAAATCCTACACACATACCATATGTATTCACGACATTCATTAGTTACATTTTTACTTAATTATTTAATATAAACTCCACTTTATTTAACAAATCATTACCCTTTTAATTTAATTACTTAATTAAATTAGAATATTTTCATTCCCTTACTATTATTACACTCGAATAAATTATTTCATAATAATTTTTATCGAATATTTATTTTATTCCATAAATATTTCAACTAAAATATTTATTTTATTTTATAAATATTTTAATAATAATCTCCATCGAATATTTATTTTATTCCATAAATATTTCAACTAAAATATTTATTTTATTTTATAAATATTTTAATAATAATCTCCATCAAATATTTATTTTATTCCATAAATATTTTAACTAAAATATTTATTTTATTTGATAAATATTTTAATAATAATTTCCGTCAAATATTTATTTTATTCCAAAAATATTTCAACTAAAATATTTATTTTATTTGATAAATATTTTAATAATAATTTCCATCAAATATTTATTTTATTCCATAAATATTTCAACTAAAATAAATATTTTGTTTGATAAATATTTTAATTAATTATTATTATTATTATTTTATTTTTGCTCGCTTGGACGGGGTAATTTAGTTTGGTAACGTCTGCCGGGGGCGGGGTTACTCAGACTCAGTTTCTGCAGTTCACGAACATAACAAGACCATATTAGGCCAAAAAAATTCTCTCACAATTTCACCGATATGTTCTTATGAAGAACACAGAGAACATGACCATAACTTCCAATTTCTTTGTCTATATATTAATTTAAGAATACCCAAATACTATAATTCATATATAATCATTACCCAACCTTTCTAACATGATTTTAACAAGTAAAAACATACAATTACTTGAATCAATTCATGTAATTTCAGTGTTCTTGGTGATTTTAAAAATATAGAAAATGAAACAGAAAAATTGGCGTTACGGGTTTGTTATAACACCAAATCTACCCATTCAAAGTTTGTTTTCTTTGTTTTAACATACATAAATATATACAAGTGTAAATTTATGACACAACATGTGAGATCCCGAATTTTATGAAATGAAAGTATTCAATTTTCTTATAATTATTATTTTATTTAGTAAATGGTTAAATTGAGAAAGTGTTAAAGTTAAGGGTGATATGTGAAAATTTTACTAAGTAAGCAAGTTGATATAAAATATTCGATTTGTTAGGAAATATTCGTACGACGGCATAATCATTGGTGGACCCCACAATGGAAGTATTGTCGTTGTTAAAAAACGACAGAAATATCTTTTTATAAAAATAACGACGAAAGTGTTACCGTTAAACTGTTGAACTACCCGGTAGTGAAAGTACAGTAATACGCGTGGTTGCATTGTGAGACTCCAGATTTTATGAATAAAGATTTAAATTTCTCAAAATATTTTTTTTGAATATTATGGTGTGAATTTGATATAATGTTATAGTTGTGGGTAATATTTATAAATTTTGCAAAGTAAGCAAGTGGTTATATAATATTCGATTGGTCGGGGAATATTTGTTTTAACACGGAATATTCATACGATGGCACAATCACTGGTGGACCCCACAACGGAAGTATTGTCGTAGTAAGAAAACGACATAATTATCTTTTATTAAAAATAACGGCGAAAGTGTTACTGTTAAAACTGTTGAACTACCCAGTAGTAAAAGTACAGTAATACACGTGGTTGCATAGTAGCATACGGCATACGGTATTGGTTATTGATGCTTACGTGAGAAGTCACTCATTTATACTCAATTATTGCTACAGTAATTACTTCATCATATCTCTCATATTATTGATTCAATTATTGTCAAAGACTCACAGTATCATCTGTACAATATGATATATTATTATTAAATCAATAATTGAGACGACAAAGTTATTCATATTATTAAATTACAATATTTATAATGTCTAGAAGTTCTGTCAAGGAGAGGTTTGGTCAACTAATTGCGCGTCAATAAGGAGAAATCCTTATCGGAAAGCCCCCTCTTTCCTGGGAACGACCTGGTTGTTAAATATTATGAGTTATATTATTTATGATGAATAAGTTTGTGTTGATTAAAGATGAAATTGATAGTTCCATTGTGTTGGAATTATTAGTGTTAGTGGAAATCGACATTTATTTCGATATTAATTGATGTTTGGAAGTTATATTGACCAATCGGGTAATTCACCGGATAAATGAGCAATTAATTGCTATTAATTCACATGTCTATAACTATTTTGTTCACATGTGTGTACTATTGATTCACATTCTTGTACTATTAGGGAGTTGGTGCAAGATTGATAATACTTGCATGACTAAGTTAAAAATGGAGGTATAAATGGAGGTAATATACTGTAATTCGTATTTTCACATGATTATAACTATTGATTCACATGATTAAACTATTGATTCACATTATTTACTATTAGGGGAGGTGGTGCATGTTTGATAATACTTGCAGGACTAAATAAAAATTGAATAAAAAGAGGAATGTATTATACTGTAATATTTCGAGCCCCAAAACGTGCAATTATCGAAACTATATTTTCTTATAAATAGAAGCTCATTCTTCCTTCATTTCTCACCAATTCATAAAAGCTATAGAGCAATTATTATAGAGAGAAAGAAGAAGAGAAGTCTGCTACCTCACTATTCCAGTATCCAGTTTTTTTTTAGGTAAGGGATATTATTCTTTCGTATTCATGAAGAGAGTTATTTTCTTTCAATACTCATAAGAGTTGTTATTCCATTCTTTATTATTATGTTGGAATAACCTGTCTATGCGAAGTACCGCATACATGATGAAATTCTTCTGTTATTCCGTTCTTGATTATTTTGTTGGAATAACCTGTCTGTGCGGTCTATCGCATGCCTAGTGAATTCTGTTATTATTCCATTCTTTATTATTCTACTGGAACATCCTGTCTGTGCGGATTATGCATGACCTGGTTCCATTCTTTATTATTCTGTTGGAATATCCTGTCTGTGCGGATTACGCATGACTTGGTTCCATTCTTTATTATTCTGTTGGGAATAACCTGTCTATGCGGTCTATCGCATGCCTGATGAATTCTTCTGTTATTCCATTCTTTATTATTCTATTAGAATAACTTGTCTATGTGGATTACCACATGCATTGTGAATGATCCTTCGTATTCATTCCTTATTAAATTGTGAAAATGACCTTTCTACGTGGATTACCGCATGGCGAGCGAAAATCCATTTACAGTTTCATATATTTCATTATACTCAGTTGGTTAAAGTTTTGGCTTCTATACTCCATGAAATTAGTAGAACATCCTGGATATTTGCGCTTCATCCAGTATCTTTTTATGGAAATATTCTTTTGAGCATTCTTGAATTTTACTCCACAAAGCAGTATCATGTTGACAATTTGGACGTAATTGATTACAGGATAAATTAACTTATAAATCTTTAAAATTTATTCTTGAACTTTTTTTGTTGAATTATTATGTCATTATCATCATCCTCATGCTTATATTGTGATGAAAGTCATCTTTGGCTTACGTGCATAGATGACTTGGTATGATTATGTCCAGTATCATTCGGTATAATCATGACCTGTAATGTTATAAATGATGTGGTAAAAGTCCTCAGTGGCCTGTAGTGCATTGATGGACAGTTTTTGGTATGATTATGACCAAGGATTATTCGGTATAGTCATGACCATTGATCATTTAATGAATATCCTTGGCCCGTAGTGCAGGGAAGACTCGATGATGTGGTTTATTTATTAAGCTAAGTCTCAGTGATAAAAATTGATGAAAACATTTTAAATCATAGAAGATAGTAGATATCATTCTCTACTTGACTCTTCTAATGGATTGCTTATTCCACTGCAATTAAACTGGATGTCTATTGTATTTTATCAGTTTAACATTGTTGAAGGCTAATGATAATTTATTCTGAATTATCTTAGTCATAATATTTCTTACTGGACTAGTTGAGCTCACCCTTTCTTTCACTGTTTTCTTCAGGAAATGAGAACGTAGCCGGTACTAGTTGGGGGACGGAGTGATGGTCCAGATGATAGCATTAGTAGTCCTCACTATTATGTTAAATAGTGTGACAATAAATGTAATGAAGACTCTATTTGAGAGTGGATATTGTCTAGAAGGCAATATTCCTGTTTAAACTCTCAGCTATGTTTTGTCGTATATTACACGACGCGTGTATAATTAAGTTTTTATTTGTATTTTGTATCATGTATTTGGCGACTCAAGATGAGTGATGTACACCTGTTTTGGGGGCGTCAAAGTTGGTATCAAAGCCTAGAGATATGATCCCTGGCTGAGATGTGAGACAAGAACTAGGAGGGGAGAGACGAGGAATTCATCCGCTAGTATGACTTACCTAAGTTTATTTGGTATTTAATTGGTCGGTCAGAGTATAGGGATAATATGTGATATGTTAATTGACCCTTATTTTGTGGCAATATTGGAAAATGGCAGCTGAAAATGTTAACAATGGAGTGAATGAGATCGTGGAGACACCTCTAATCACCAACCAGAATAATATGATGTCAGGAGAATAAGGAATTAGAGATATCCATGTGGTGAGTGAAGAATTGATAGTTGCACCCGAGATAGTCGCAGAGGTAGCAGCTGAGAGTGAGGAAGAAGAGGAACCTGAGGAGAATTTATTAGAAGAATTTTATGATAGAAATTTAGAATTAAAAAATCGTGTTCATGAGTTAGAAGAGCAGGCTGAAGAACGCCAGGCGATCGTGGAACAAAAGGATGAAACAATTTAAGCTTGTGTTACCCGATATGTGATACTTGAATAGAAGCACTCTTTGGCAGAGTATAAGATGATAAAGCTAGAATCTGAGCTGAAAGAAGAAACAACTGAACGAGTGAGAATGAGTGAAGCATGGGTAAAAGCCGTACGACGCATTGATATTGTGGAAAGAGATGTCCGATCTAAGAAAAGGCTAAAATAGATGATATGTATTTCTCTTTTTGGACAACAATTGAGAGAACCCAACATCGAGTTTTGAATTACCCGGTACATGGCGATCAACACCAATTTGATATGGATCGAAGATTAATGATTCAGATCATGAAATAGGAGTACGATGAAGCAGTTGAGGGTGGAATATGCCCTATAGAAAAGTTAATTTCAACGGTAGTGATGACACCAAATGCTACCCCAGACAAGTCAAAGCCTGGTAGTTCAAGTGAGAGCGGTTGTCATGACTTCCCAACAAGTGAGGAACTCAAATGAAGTTATCACGGGTTAGTTAATTATAAATTCTTGCGAAGTCTATACCTTATTAGATACCGGTTCTACCCATTATTTTATCTCTCTTGTTTGCGCTCAACAATTAAATTTGACCCCAGAGAAGTTAGACTTTGACTTATTGGTTGAAACTTCATTAGTAAAAACCTTTATTACCTCCACTGTTTATAAATCTTGTTGATTCAAATCGACACTTTCACATTACCTGTCGATCGTATCTCTTTGAAAATACTTGGCTTTGATGTGATTTTAAGAATCGATTGGTTAACTACTCATCATTGCCAAAATTGATTATTTTTGTAAGGTTGTTAGCTTTTATATTCCTAACCAACCTGTCATGCAAATTCAAGCAACCAAACTACTAAAGTTAATCACTGTTATATCAAGCCAGAAGTAAAGAGCCCGGAGCCTTTCGCTAGTGACTTCCAAGTCTTAGGAGGCACCAAAGCCAGACTTTCCATAGGCGACGGTGTGAATGACGATGACAAGTTGATAGGTATCACTGTAACGTGTTATCCAAGTCTTGGATGTGGGTCACAGTTTTGAATGATATTTCTATTGTTAATAAATTTCCTGACGTATTCTTGAAGACTTCTTAGCCTAACCCTAGAGCGGGAAATCGAATTTTGTATTGACCCCAGTACAAAACCCATTTCTAAAACCCTCAAATATTTCTTCAACTAAAATGAACTTAACATGCGCCAAAGACGTTGGCTCGAGCTGTTGAAGATTACGATCATACCATTCAATTTCATTGTGGAAGAGAGAACGTGGTAGATGACGCGTTGAGTAAAAGATAGTATGTGTTTACGAGTGCGATGTTGTGAACACAAAAACCCATTTCGTATAAATTACAAATGATGAAGATAGAGTTAAAGACTATAGGGACCCACGTGAAGATAATGAATATACGAGTAGAATCGACTTTAATCGATAAAGTTAAAGCCGCTCAAGCTACACACCCGAATCTAATAAATGTGAAGAAGAAGGTTCAAGAAGGCGTTATCTCAACCCTTGATTTAATTAGCCCATTTGAAATCCTCGATCGAGTATGAACTGTGGCCTATAGACTCGTTTTACCGTCAAGTATGTCGCGTGTTCATAACGTTTTTCACGTATCGTTGTTAGTAAAAACTTAGTCTTAGGGGACTTTGGAGCCAAATTTCGAAATAATTAATGAATCTGAAAAATTATGAAATCATGGGGGTTTTATAGATCATGTTACAAGCTTTCCATAGCCTTGAAAATGGACTAATTCCGATAACGGATGAAGAAGTTATGAAGATTTGAAGTATGTGTGTCAAAAGTTACAAACTCTGGAAAATTGGAGTTAAGTGCCAAAGGTCGAGTGCCTAGGCACTAGGCTCGGCGCTTAGAATATGTTCTTGGGCACCTAGGCGCTTGTCCAAGGCCAAATTTGGGTGCCTAGGCCCTGGTCAAGTGTTAAGCCAAAATCTGTCCGAACATCCTTTATTAAATTGGGCATAACTTTTTTATACAAACTCCGATTGAGGTGATTCAGGATGATTCGAAAAGATAACGAATGGAACTAAATCTTTCATTCTTTATATTTTGAGATTTTAGGTCGGTATCAAGGCCTAAAATGGCTATTTTAGGGATTGGTGTGTATTAAGAGGCAATCAGAAGACATCGGGCATGCACGTATGCAACGTATAATGTTTTCGACGATAAAGGTATTCAAGGTATCATCACCTCTTCGGTATACCAGGTACGTACGTAAATTTCAAGGACACAATTTCATAAGGAGGGGAGATTGTGAGACCCCAGATTTTATGAATAAAGATTTAAATTTCTCAAAATATTTTTTTTTGAATATTATGGTGTGAATTTGATATAATGTTATAGTTGTGGGTAATATTTACAAATTTTGCAAAGTAAGCAAGTGGTTATATAATATTTGATTGATCGGGTAATATTCGTTTTAACAGGGAATATTCGTACGACGACACAATCATTGGTGGACCCCACAACAGAAGTATCGTCGTAGTAAGAAAACGACATAATTATCTTTTATTAAAAATAACGGCGAAAGTGTTACCGTTAAAACTGTTGAACTATCCGGTAGTAAAAATACAGTAATACGCGTGGTTGCATAGTAGCACACGGAATTGGTTATTGATGCTTACGTGAGAAGTCACTCAGTTATACTTAATTATTGTTACAGTAATTATTGCATCATATCTCTCATATTATTGATTCAATTATTATCACAGTATCATCTGTATAATATGATATATTATTAAATTGCAATATTTATAATGTCTAGAAGTTCTGTCAAGGAGAGGTTTGGTCATCTAATTGCGCGCCAATAAGGAGAAATACTTATCGGAAAGCTCCCTCTTTCCTGAGAACGACCTAGTTGTTAAATATTGTGAGTTATAATATATATGATGTTATTGGAAAGCCCCCTCCTTCCTGAGAACGACCTGGTCGATTAATATGGTGAATTATAATAATGGTGATAAATGTTGTTAAAAATATTGAGGAGATTTTTATGAAGTATTGTTGGTATTTGTGGACCCCCATTTACCCATTTTTCAAAATAATTGGTAGAAAATTATTTTATATAATAAAAGGTGTGGCCACTAGGAAGGTTGATGTCTTATGTGGGGGAGGGGGAATTTTGCATTGTCGGGAAGGAAATTGTGTAATATGGGTGGATGAATTACATAATTGATGTGTGTATGATTATAATATATATTTATCATGTGGGTGGAAAATGGTAGGAGAATGAAGTTGCTTTACAAAAGAGGTAATTAGTATTATATATATATATATATATATATATATATATGTATTATAATTTTTGCTTTATTCTTATTGGTTGGATGATTGACAATTGCTAGCATTATTTGGCAGATTGTGGGATGCTTTTTCAAGCTTAGACATTAATTGGCCAGACTTTTCCACTCATGCAGTATTATTGATAATGGGAGCTGTCGTTTACACTCCTAAATTAACCTCACTTTCACTTTACAAATTTAAACAATTAGCACAGTAGTAAGCAAGGATCGATCCCACAGAGAGTGATTTATTTTATATTTATCCTATGATTTCTAATAAAAAAGGGATTGTGAATTAATTAACTAAATTAACAAGAATAAACTAATAAGAATAAACAATGAATAAAAAGCTTCAGTTCTTCAGTTCAGTATCACCTTTTTACAATAATAGATTAATCAAGTGTAACATTATTTACCCTTCAATGAAACTAATAGCCCTAGGTAACAACAAGCTCTGCTACCCGAAACTCCCCTTAGATTGTCACTCAATGAAACAAGCTCTTCACAAGATTCTAACAATTATATAACCTAGAACAAGCTCCCTAGATTTAATATAATAGCAGCATTAAGAACTAGGGAATTAGACTATTCCAAGCAACAAACACATAAGCTCGGATTGTTTAACTTGTCTTCTGATAATCATAGCAATACTCAAAAGCTTGTCCACAATCAAGTATTACTAATTACTACTTGTGATTAGAAACAATATCAATTACACGTAATATTATTCCTTGATCTAGCATATGATATTCGTTAACCAACTCAATCCTGCAAAAATCAAATTAGTTAAGCCAAATAGCATTCAGAAATTAAATCAGATTATCAAGAATGAATTTCATGTGAGAAAGAATAAATAATGAATACTCAATTAACCATTAATTATAAATAAGGTTCAACATCCCTTAGAACTGAATAAAAATAACTTAGCTCATATCTTCAATCCTCCAATGTTGTAGATGAGAGAATGTAGTAGATGATTGAATGTATAAATCCATGACTAACATCCTCTATTTATAGTGCTAGACAAAGTCCTAAATCCTATAGGATGTAGAAATCCAAATCCTAAAAGGAATTACAAATCATAACTAGTTTCCATAAAGAAATAGAATTCAATTTGAAAATAAATCTTAATCTAAAAGAAATCCTAAAGCTAATAGAAATATCAATCCAATTCCATGTAGAAGTCTACCAAAATCTGCGTTTAGAAACTTTCCAAAAATCCAAGATTTTCTAATTTTCGCGCTCAAATTCGCTGGGGCGAATTTCCATTTTCTGCTGCGACGTCCTTTGGAAAAACGAGCATAACTTTTGATCCAGAAGGAGTTACGGGGCCTGCTACCTATCAAAACGAAGATATCGACGAGATCTACAACTTTCATTCTTTGAGAATTGACAGAATCTTTCAGCATCAAGGTCGAAATCTGTCTCCAAGTGACTGCTGTGTAAATTGTAATTTCCAAACTTTGAGGTTCAACGTCCGTTTAGTAAAAATATCATAACTTTTTCATATGATCTCCGATTGGGACGATTCAAGATGTTCCTGAAAGCTAAGGAAGAGCTCTACAATAAAATCCAAGTCCCAAGCCAAGAACATGCATCCAACTTAATACTAAAAATCTTGTAATTTTCTCTTTTCCCTCATTTCAGCTCCAATTCTTCCTGAAATCATTAAACACCTTAATAAGCTCATATACACATGAAACATGCAATAAAACTAAATATAATGGAATCAAAATAAATGAATAATATGCACTCATCAAATTCCCCCACACTTAGCCTTTTACACGTCCTCGTGTAAACCAAAAGTTTGATTTCAAAAAAAATTCTATTCAACCATAGTGTCAAAAGATTTCAAGATACAAATAATGACTATCAACACTAAATTTACAGAAATCTAATCAATGCCTTATCAATTAACTCACAATTACCAACTTTATCATTTCACCAATGAATTTCATTAAATCAAATTGTAGCCACATAAGTAACTTTCCCAAAATCATCATACTTACTCAACTTAGTTACCATGGAGCAAAAACCGTGCACACTGACTCATAACAAAGAACAAATTTTTCTTGCTTTTTAATTTTTTTCATAGAACCTTCTTTTTAGCACAGATGAATGTATTTTCATGCTTTTTCTTTTTTTCATATTTTTTTTTTCTTGACATGTGCAATGTCTCTTTTTCTTAGGCTTTTCAGAGTTACCCATTAGCGAACTTTCCACCAACGACTCCCAAACCAGATGATCTTAGGGCGCTAGGTGTAGAGACACCCCTAAGGGCTTACTTATTCAAGTAACAAAGGCCACAAAAGTCGACTAGTCAAGATGCTTTTATCCATCACACTTTTCAGCGTGAATACCGATGCTTCCCGAGGCTTAGATACCCAGTTATTTCGCACAATGGACATTGAAGCAGATTTTCAATTTTCTTGTTTTTTTTCCTTTTTTTTCTCTTTTTTTACATTCATCGTTTTTTCACATGGTTCTGTAACAACATAAGCAAGTTAAACAGTTCTAAGTCGTGAAATCAGTGCACATAGACAACTCCACAAATAACTTAGCCCAATAAACATGCTTCTCATATTTAAGTACTCATGTATCACAAATTCAATTTAAATCAATTACTATGGATCATGACTTAGTTGTTATCATTCATTAACCAACTAAGCATTAAATAGATTTTGAAATGTAGCATTAATTTTCAATCTTTGACTTTAATCTTTTTAACACATAGCCAGATAGAATCATGAAATCAAAATTTTCAAAAGCATTAATTTTTTTTTAAATTCCCCATCAAAATCGGATCAATATTCCTAAATAAAATAAAAACCTAAATCTTCCCCCCACACTCAAACCTTACATTGTCCCCAATGTAAGAAAATCATGTAAAGAAGAAAATGTTACTAGCTAACATGCAAAAATTAAAAGTAAAGGGTTAGAAAAATCAAATCTGGAATCTTGGGTTGCCTCCCAAGCAGCTGCCCTTGTTTATTGTCATTGGCTTGACATCATCTTTCTCATCCTATGTAATTGGACTTGTGTACTTCAAGTGGACTGGTAACAATTTCAATTCTTCATTAGGAGCATCTTTCAGATCTTTATTTTGCTCCATTCCAGCCCTTAAATCCTCCTTATATATTTTCTCAAGAGATTCCTGTACTGTAGAGTCAACAACATCAATAGAAAAAATAGAATTAACATTACCAAGATACCTCTTAACTTTATATATGCCGAACTGGACATTTGCGTCGTCTAATTCCATGTGTAAGGTCCCATGGTGTTTATCATTGTGTGTTGTTGCTGGTACAAGGAAAGTATCATCATGTATGTCCTCCTTATAGAAATCTGTAGGAATTATTAATTCTTCCATCTCTGCCTCTTGTTCATCCTTTTTAGACTTTGAATACCTGATTTCTTCAAATTTAGCAGTAGTCTCGAGCACATCCAAATGATTTCCACTAGTGAACTCCTTCTCATCTTTAAGTTCTTGTTCCCTATTCGCCATTTCTTCAAGGAATTTTTTATTAGACTCTGTATACCACGTTGCATTTTTTCCAACTTTCCAATTCCTTGTTAGAACTTGGGGAAAAGGTAGTTTCGGTTTATAAGCAGAAAGAGGTGGAAATTTGTGCTTGAGTACATCACTGTTGCCTATTTCACTATTGTCGGACTTACTTTGTATTGACTTTTCTTGCTGCTGATCCTCTGCACCACATCTCAATGTTATGGAACTTACATTTTTAACAGTGTGAGAAAGTGACCTTCCTACCGTGGTTGCAAGTTGACCAACTTGGTCCCTCAGATCTTGAACAGAAGTTCTTGTCTCCTGCTGGAATTGTTGTGTCTGACACATGAACTGTTGTGTTTGGTTCATGAATGCCTTGAACATATTCTCCATAGATGTCCCAGAATTGACAGGTACTTCTTGATTTTCTGTGTGGTACTGAGGTTGAGCTTGCTGAATAACTTGTGTATTCCTTGCAGCCATTTGTCGAACCAAAGTAGTTAAATCAGAAATCTGTTGCTCTAAGTCTATCGTGCTTACCCCATTTACCCTTTGTAGTGTGTGATCCATCTTAGTTCCATACTGCTGTGAGTTAGCTGCCATGTTTGCAATTAAGTTCCTTGCCGCTTCTGGAGTCTTGTCTATCAGTGCTCCTCCACTTGCTGTATCAATCATGCTTCTTTCCATTGGTAGCAACCCCTCATAGAAGTACTGGATCAAGTAATGTTCATCAATTCCATGAGGTGGACAGCTGGAACACAACTTCTTGAACCTCTCCCAATACTCATAGAGATTCTCTCCATTGAACTGCCTGATTCCACATATCTCCTTTCTTATATCAGTAACTCTTGATGCAGGAAAATACCTCTCCAAGAACAACCTTTGCATATCAGTCCATGATCGTACTGATCCAGAAGGTAGATAGTATAACCAGTCTTTAGCCAAATATGCTAATGAGAATGGAAAAAGTCTAAGCTTGATCTGCTCCTCTGCCACTCCTTGTGCTTTCATCGTGGAACACACCACATGGAACTCCTTTAGATGCTTATATGGATTTTCACCTGTAAGACCACGAAAAGTAGGTAAAAGATGAATTAGTCTAGAGTTAAGTTCAAAAGTAACATCTAAAGTAGGATACTCAATACAAAAAGATGGTTGAGTCAGATCAGGAGTAGCCAGTTCTTTCAAAGTTCTGTTATTTTGTGGCACCGCCATCTCTTCCACTTCAAATGATGGAACAAGAGCTTCTTTTATATTTGCAGTTTTCTCTATCTCTTGATCAAAATTTAAGTCAATAAAGTTAGAGGATTGAGTCATAAAACAAAAACAAAAACAAAATAATAAATAATAAAAATAAACAAAAACAAAGAATAAACAAAACAAATAACACTCCCCGGCAACGGCGCCAAAATTTGGGAGCTGTCGTTTACACTCCTAAATTAACCTCACTTTCACTTTACAAATTTAAACAATTAGCACAGTAGTAAGCAAGGATCGATCCCACAGAGAGTGATTTATTTTATATTTATCCTATGATTTCTAATAAAAAAGGGATTGTGAATTAATTAACTAAATTAACAAGAATAAACTAATAAGAATAAACAATGAATAAAAAGCTTCAGTTCTTCAGTTCAGTATCACCTTTTTACAATAATAGATTAATCAAGTGTAACATTATTTACCCTTCAATGAAACTAATAGCCCTAGGTAACAACAAGCTCTGCTACCCGAAACTCCCCTTAGATTGTCACTCAATGAAACAAGCTCTTCACAAGATTCTAACAATTATATAACCTAGAACAAGCTCCCTAGATTTAATATAATAGCAGCATTAAGAACTAGGGAATTAGACTATTCCAAGCAACAAACACATAAGCTCGGATTGTTTAACTTGTCTTCTGATAATCATAGCAATACTCAAAAGCTTGTCCACAATCAAGTATTACTAATTACTACTTGTGATTAGAAACAATATCAATTACACGTAATATTATTCCTTGATCTAGCATATGATATTCGTTAACCAACTCAATCCTGCAAAAATCAAATTAGTTAAGCCAAATAGCATTCAGAAATTAAATCAGATTATCAAGAATGAATTTCATGTGAGAAAGAATAAA
This sequence comes from Panax japonicus, assembly GCA_020205505.1. Taxonomy (NCBI): domain Eukaryota; kingdom Viridiplantae; phylum Streptophyta; class Magnoliopsida; order Apiales; family Araliaceae; genus Panax; species Panax japonicus. The sequence goes on from CM035095.1 coordinate 21,704,181, forward strand.
TAATGAATACTCAATTAACCATTAATTATAAATAAGGTTCAACATCCCTTAGAACTGAATAAAAATAACTTAGCTCATATCTTCAATCCTCCAATGTTGTAGATGAGAGAATGTAGTAGATGATTGAATGTATAAATCCATGACTAACATCCTCTATTTATAGTGCTAGACAAAGTCCTAAATCCTATAGGATGTAGAAATCCAAATCCTAAAAGGAATTACAAATCATAACTAGTTTCCATAAAGAAATAGAATTCAATTTGGAAATAAATCTTAATCTAAAAGAAATCCTAAAGCTAATAGAAATATCAATCCAATTCCATATAGAAGTCTACCAAAATCTGCGTTTAGAAACTTTCCAAAAATCCAAGATTTTCTAATTTTCGCGCTCAAATTCGCTGGGGCGAATTTCCATTTTCTGCTGCGACGTCCTTTGGAAAAACGAGCATAACTTTTGATCCAGAAGGAGTTACGGGGTCTGCTACCTATCAAAACGAAGATATCGACGAGATCTACAACTTTCATTCTTTGAGAATTGACAGAATCTTTCAGCATCAAGGTCGAAATCTGTCTCCAAGTGACTGCTGTGTAAATTGTAATTTCCAAACTTTGAGGTTCAACGTCCGTTTAGTAAAAATATCATAACTTTTTCATATGATCTCCGATTGGGACGATTCAAGATGTTCCTGAAAGCTAAGGAAGAGCTCTACAATAAAATCCAAGTCCCAAGCCAAGAACATGCATCCAACTTAATACTAAAAATCTTGTAATTTTCTCTTTTCCCTCATTTCAGCTCCAATTCTTCCTGAAATCATTAAACACCTTAATAAGCTCATATACACATGAAACATGCAATAAAACTAAATATAATGGAATCAAAATAAATGAATAATATGCACTCATCAGATAACTTGCAAATTAGGGTGCATTCTAATTGGTCAAGGCTATTATATTGGCATGTGTTCATTTTTCTCATTGGCCAACTCCTTGAAAATGAGTACTGATGCGTAGAAACCGTGAAGTTGTGTTGTTTCATCCGTAAATTTTAAAAAATAACTGTTCCGTTCGTTTCTTAACAGTACCCCTTCCATTCTCCTATAAATAGAAGCTCATTCCTTCATTATTTTTTACGAATTCATTGAAACACTAGAGAGAGAAAATTATAGAGAGAAAGAAGAAAAGTGTTCTACTACTTCACTACTCCTATATCCAGTACTCTTCTTTTCAAGGTAAGGGGTATTATTCTTTTTGTATTCATGAAGAGAACTTATGTTATTCCAGTCTTTATTATTATGTTGGAACATCCTGTCTGTGCGTTTTCGCATGACCTGGTTCCGTTAATTATTATTCCGTTGGAACATCATGTGTGTGCATTTTCGCATGACCTAGTTCCGTTATTTATTATTCTGTTGGAACATCCTGTCAATGCATTTTCACATGACATGGTTCCGTTATTTATTATTTTGTTGGAACATCCCGTCGGTACGAATTTCGCCTGGTCTAGTTCCGTTATTTATTATTCTGTTGGAATAACCTATCTGTGCGGTCTTTCGCATGCCTGGTGATTTCTTTTGTTATTCCATTCTTTATTATACTCAATTGGTTAAAGTTTTGACTTCTTTACTCCATGAAATTAGTGAAATATCCTAGATATTTGCGTTTCATCTAGTATCTTTTCATGGAAATATTCTTCTGAGCTTTCTTGAATTTTACTCTACAAAGAAGTATCATGTTGACAATTTGGACATTATTAATTCCTGGATAAATTAATTCTTGAACTTGTTTTATTGAATTCTTATATCATTGTCATCATCCTCATGTTTATATTTTGTTGAAAGTCATCTGTGTCCTGTAATGCATAAATAGACTTGGTATAATTATGACCAGGGATTATTCGGTGTAATCAAGACAGTAATGTTATAAATGATGTAGTAAAAGTCCTCATTGGCCCGCAGTGCATTGATGGACAGTTGTTGGCATGATCATGACCATTAATGAATACACGAATGTCCTTGGCCTGTAGTACATGGATAATTTGTGGTCGTGATACTAAAGAATATCATTGGCCGTAGTGCAGGGGTGATTCGATGATGTGGATTATTTATTAAGCTGAGTCTCAGCGATAAAAGTGATGAAAAACCTTTTAAATCATAAAAGATAGTAGATTTTATTCTCTACTTGACTCTTTTAATGGATTGCTTGTTCCGCTGCAGTTAAACTTGATGTTTGTTATAATGTATCAGTTTAACACTGTTTAAGGCTAATGATAATTTATTCTGCATTATCTTAGTCATAATATTTCTTACTAGGCTAGTTGAGCTCACCCCTTTCTTTCATTGTTCTCTTCAGGAAATGAGAATATAGCTGGGATGAGTCAGGGAACGGAGTGATATTCTAGACGATAGTATTAGTAGTCCTCACTATTCTGTTAAATAGTGTGACAATAAATGTAATGAGGACTCCATTGGGCGTGGATATTGTCTAAATGACGATATTTGTATTAAAACTCACAATATTTGTTTTGTCATATTTTACACGACAGTTGTATAATTAAGATTGTATTTGTATTTTGTACCATGTATTTGGCGACTCAGAATAGGTGATGTATACCTATTTTGGGGCGTCACAACTCTCATCACCAAAGAAGAAGTTAATTTTTTCTTCAGGATTTGAGGAAAAAATCAGTAACATCTAGATGAGTAGTATCAACACAACCATAATTAAAACCATCATTTCCAGAATCAAGATTTGTCTCATCTTTTCCATCCTTACTAGAGAAATTGAGATTTGTCTCATCTTTTCCATCCTCACTAGCAAAATTTGTCTCTATCTTCTTCCATTTATCTTTTAGTGATTGTTGATAGAGCTCAACAAGATGTTTTGGTGTACGACAGGTACGAGACCAATGGCCTTTACCTCCACAACGATAACATAAATTCTTTATGGTATTTTTATCTTTATCACCTTTTTCTCATTTTCCATCCTTATATTCCCACTTTTGGTGGGTATATGTGTTTGAGAAATGACCACCACGATGATTATTTCGACCACGTCCACGTCCGCGTCCATGACTACGTCCACGACTACTAGCGTGACCTCTGTTTTTTCCATTATATGTTACGACATTCACTGCAGGGAATGAAGCAGATCCAGTTGGACGGGCCTCATGATTTTTCATCAATAGTTCATTATTTTGCTCAGCTACAAGGAGGCATGAAATCAGTTCAGAGTATTTTTTAAAGCCCTTTTCACGATATTGCTGTTGCAGGAGCATATTAGATGCGTGAAAGGTGGAGAATGTTTTTTCTAACATATCTGCATCAGTGATCTTTTCTCCACATAATTGTAATTTAGAACTGATTCTAAACATAGCTGAGTTATAATCACTTACAGATTTAAAATCTTGTAATCTTAGATGCATCCAATCATAACGAGCTTTAGGAAGTATTACAGTTTTCTGGTGGTCGTATCTTTTCTTTAGATTGTTCCAAAGGATAAGTGAATCTTTAACAGTCAAATATTCAATTTTAAGTCCCTCATGGAGGTGATGACGAAGAAATATCATCGCTTTGGCCTTATCTTGACTAGATGTTTTGTTTCTTTCTTTGATAGTATCACCAAGACCTTTTGCATCTAGATGAATTTTAGCATCTAACACCCATGATAAATAATTCTTTCCAGTAATGTCAAGAGCCACAAATTCGAGTTTAGCAATGTTTGACATTATGAACTATCACAAATATGATTAACAAGTTAGAAGAAAATATTCTAAAAATAAATTAAATACACAACATAATTAACATAATACTTTAAGCACAGTAATTTGTCAAATAGTTATAACCTCTTTGATAATTAAAATAGGTAAAGACTAATACTTGAAGCTAGTAAAAGCTTACACCTGAGCTTTTTGTAACATAGCAGTGTGGTTAATAATATTAATTAGTAAACATTGTTGTACATGCTATAATGTTTAACATTTAAATAGTAATAAACATAAAGATTAAATGAATGCATAGCAAATAATTATGTTGAATTTTTATAATAGTGAGCGTGAAACAAATTGTAAAACCAACAACGCATATAATACGCAGTTGAACCATAGGTAGTATATAAAGTAATATAGTTGTGTAGAACAATAAGCAAGTGACAGAATACAACTAATGTGCTTGTACGTATGTATAAAGTGAACTATGTTGCCTATCACAGGTAAGAATTAATAACATCTGGAATTAAATTTTTTTTTTATAATGGAGAAAAAGCTAGTAAAAAAATGTGAAGGCCAACATACACTGCAAAATAAATCGAGAGACAGTCAAGTTTCTAAGCAAATAAAAATATTCTTTTCCATTCTTCCTGTTTGGTTCTGCTTGAAAAGGCTGAAAACATCTGCAAATGCTTCATGACTCACAAAAATAGAGCCTCAAATTGTCACACTACAATATAAAGTGGATTAAGTAGGATATGCTATTTATCAGAGAAACAGAATTCTGCGTGAGCTTCACACATTCATTGTCATTATAAGAGACAAAACATATATTATATATATAAAGAGACAAAGTTATACCTTCTTCTGCTACAAACAAAATATGATTATCTTCAAGATAAAAAAAAATAAGGAGCAATTCGTGCTGATAACGTATTATAATTTTAGAGAGAGCATAAGAAGATTATATATAATAAGTGAGATTTTTTAATATTCTTCAAGTCCTCTAAATACATGGATAGTGAGTCTCTATTCAGAGCCGGCCCTGGGGGTGTGCCAACAGGGCAACCGCCCTGGGCCCAAAATTGAAAGGGGCCCAATTTTTTTTATAAATTTATGTATTTATGTGTATAAAAAAATAATAATAAAAAGATTAGTCATATTATGTATTGAAAATGATATATTAGAAAACATTAAATATGATAGTATAATTTATGATTTTGCATCTAAAAGTGTAACAAGAAAACATTTTAGATAATGTTTTGTTGTTTAGATTTCATTGGGCAAAACTAAAAAAATACCCACTGTAATTGGTAGGTTTTATTAATTTAAACCATTGAACTTTTAATTTTTTAAATTATACCACTAAACTAATTATTATTTTGAAATTGAGTCATTTCGTTAAAAAAAATAAACGGACGTTAATTTTTTTATCTACAAAACTAATGAATTATTCACTGTAGTTAGCATATTTTACTGATTACACCATTGAACTTTTAATTTTTTAAATTACTCCATCAAACTAATTAAAAATAATTATTTTAAATATTTTTAAAAATAATTATTATTTTAAGTAAAAAATATTAGAAACTGTTTTTACTTCATAAAATTAGTAGAGTTTCATAAAATATAGATTCAAAAAAATTAAAGTGATTTTAAATTAAATTAATGTCTACTTAATTTTTTTAAAATAATGACTCATTCTTAATATTATAATTTTTAAAATAAAAACTAAAAATAGAAATTAAACAAAAAAATAGTAAAAGATAAATAAAAAAACTGATTCAATTTTTTCAAAAAAGAAATTAATAATTTTTATAAATAAATATTATTTTCAAGAAAAAAATTGGAAAATTCTTCATATTTTAAAAAAATGCACAAAATTTTATAAAATATAGATTCAAAAAAAATAAATTTATTTTCAAAAGGAAAAAAAGAGTTTTTTTTAAATCAATAAGGTTTCATAAAAAATTAATTTTTTTAAATCTATGTTTTATGAAAGTTTACTCATTTTATGGAAAAAATTAAAGTTTCTAATATTTTTTATTGTAAATAATATCTATTTTTAAAAATATTTAACATAATCATTTTTAAAATTAATTTAATAGGATAATTTGAAAAATTAAAAGTTCAATGATGTAATTAATAAAACGTGCCAACTACAGTGATTAGTTTTGTAGATAAAAAATTAACGTCCGTTTATTTTTTTTTAACGGAATAACCCAATTTCAAAATAATAATTAGTTTAGTGGAATAATTTAAAAAATTAAAAGTTCAATTGTGTAATCAGTAAAACTTGTCAACTATAGTGTGTATTTTATTAGTTTTATCGATTTCATTGATATTTTTATTTTGTCGGTACATGTGTTGAGTCTTTGCTTCGATGACATTTTAAAGTATTCTTTCTTATCTTTTGTAAATTCTTATAATTTTAATAAAATTAATTATTTGATAATTTATTTATTTTTTTATTTAGTTTGTATAAAGGGGCACACTTAAAATTTTTTGCCCTAGACCTTAAAAAACCAAGGACCGGCTCTGTCTCTATTTATAGGCTTCACAAATACATGAACAAAGATAGAAGATGAAAAAAATACAGACTTAAATAAGGAGAATGAATAGCTCATCAATGTACTAATATTTAGGTTATGTAGGTTATAGAAAATGAATGAATATCCATATTATAACTATTCATAACAGGTTTATCTTAGTAATTTGATTAGGATAATCATATTAAGATAATAAACTTAAGACTATTGTAGTATCAATATAATTATCAACAAAATAAATACTCTTTTAGTGCAATAAAAAAAATAATAAATGAGATTTTTTTATGCCAATTAATGAATTAAGAATAATAACGATCGAGGGATGACTAAAAAACAATGCACCTAGCTAGATGGCCCATTTATCCCTCGAGAAGAGCGGTAATAAATGCAAACGTGGGGCATGCAAACAGAAAAGATTGATGGATGTGTGGGGGGGGTTGGGGGGGCGTACGGTGCAATTGTACCGGACTAACGTCCGGTACATAGTGTAATTTTTTTTTTTTTTTTTTTTTGGTTTTTTTTTTCTACAATTATGAGAAAAAAAAATAAAAAATAATAGAGCAAGTTTGAACAAAAAACTGTAAAAGGAAGTATGTTTTTTATTGAAAAAACACTGTAAACAGTTTACAGTGTTTTTTCAATAAAAAACATACTTCCTTTTACAGTTTTTTGTTCAAACTTGCTCTATTATTTTTTATTTTTTTTTCTCATAATTGTAGAAAAAAAAAAACAAAAAAAAAAAAAAAAAAATAGGGGCACCGGACGTACCGGTCAATAAGGCACCGTACGCCCCCCCAATCTTGTGTGGGGAGGGAGAGTGGTTTACGTACGTTTATCATTTTGTAATCAATTGCTTTATGATTGCAATAAAGAAATTGAAGAACAGCAAGCAGTAAAAAGATTATAGTGGGTTGGTGGGTTGGGTCAGTGGTGGGTGAATGTTTGAAACTAACAGGAAAGAAATCAGAAGCCTTTTTTTTCAAAAGAATAAGAAAGAAACTTTTTCTACCTCCTTTATTATTATTATTATTATTATATACGATAGTAGTACCTTTAATAAATTACTTTTTGTAAGGACAAAAGTGAAGGAATTGAAATGGGTTTCAATCACAAGACTATGATGGCACTATGATGAGCGTCGCAGAGAGAAAGAAAGAGCATGTTTATATATATATATATAGAGAGAGAGAGAGAGAGAGAGAGATTAATGCTTGTGGTTTCATTTCATTGCAGTATGTTGAGTCAGTTGTATTTATTGCACAACCCCACTGCACCATATGTCATGTTGATGAGAATTAATCTTATTTCCTTGCGTCCCGCAAATCAAATAGTACTACTACCATTTTTAATGGTGTTATTGCGTACATTCTTTCTAGTTAGCATAAATAAGGTTTTAAGCAACTAATTTCACTTTAAGTAATACTATTTTTAAGATTATTATCATAATTTTATTATCATATAATAATTTTAAGATTGTTATCATAATAATAAAATTATAACAAAAGTAAACGGCTGGATCAAGTTAAGAGCAAGTATTGAACAACAATATATTATTTTTTATTTGTACCATTAATTAAGATTACATTTCAACGGCAAGAAGAAAGGTTCTGATAGCACAATATATCTCTGCTATGCAGAGGTGTTCGTGGTGGTGCTGCTACCATCAGGTCATATACCATAAAGTATAGTTATAAATTTTACAGCAATAATTTCACCGTCGCTATATATATATATATATATATATATATATATATATATATTAGAAAGGATCAAGAGCATAATTTTTAAATAGCATAATGTCTTAAATAGCATAATTTTATCAAAATGACGTAGTTTTGATAAGACACGGTGGCATTTTTGTAAATACGCGGTGGCATCGTATTTACAAAAATGTCACCGCGTCCCTCCAAAACTACGTCGTTTTGATAAAATTATGCTATTTAAGACGTTATGCTCTTGATCCTTTCCGTGTATATATATATATATATATATAGAGTCCGGATCAGGTCCGGACTCCTGGATTTTGTTAAAATCCGGACTCTTTTTTTTTTGCATTTTTTTTTTGAAACAACTAAAAAAAAAAATTATGGAATTGGAATTTTTACATTATACAGTGTTTTGGGCGTGATTTGGATGCCTATAACAAAACATGTCTGTAAAGTCTGGGCAGACTGTACATACATTGGTTGGTGTAGGTATTAAAAACACACCCAAAACACTGTATTATTGAAAAATTTCAGTTCCATATTTTTTTTTTAGTTGTTTCAAAAAAAAAAAGCAAAAAAAAAAAAATAAGGTCCGGATTTTACTCCCGTACGGGAGTCCGGACCTGATCTATTTTCTATATATATATATATATATATATATATATATATATATATATATATATATATATATATATATATATAGCGACACTTTATCGTAAAAATAATTTTTTAAAAAAAATTGTGAATTTAATCATTCTTATGTTTTTTGAAAACGGGTATATATATTATTATAGGGTCCTTTACATAAGTATACAACAAATAAAAAGTAATTACAAAAAAAGTGCATCAACTAAATAATTATAAAAAGAGTGTAATTAGGACTCATATTACAAAAATAGTACAATTCCCATTAATAAAAAAACCTAAAATCAAGGACAACTAACTGCCATAATTAATAATTCAAATTCAAATATTTGGATCTAACACCAAAAATAAATTCAAATTCAAAATTATAATTCAAATTTAAATATTTAAATTCAAATCTTCTCTCCCTCACATACACTTTGAAATAATAGTCCACCGCTACACCGCCACTACACCGCACATATTCCACCGCTACACCGCCGCGAATCTCTGTTGTCCAAAACGCCAATGAGAATAAGAAGAAGATTCGCCCTACAAAAAGTTTAAAAATAAATAGATGTAACTTTTAATGTTCTGAATTTTTTTTATAATTATTTTGTTACTCATAAATAATAAAATGGTTACCTTTGTATGAATGGTTGGCTACCAACTGTATCACATTCAAACGAAATTGGTAACTTAATAAAATTAAATTGGTTACCTTGGTTTGAAGGTTTGGTTATCAACTGTACTATGAAAAAACTGCAGGTGAGGATGTGAATTAGTTACTTTGGTATGAAGGTTTTGTTACCTTGGTACGAAGGTTCGCTTACCTTGATCTGAAGGTTTGGTAACCAACTGTACTAAGAAAAAATTTATAGTGTGGAGGTTGATTGGTTACTTTGATATGATAGTTTGGTTATCTTGGTATTAAGGTTTGGTTACCATCATTCAGTATTCATATCCACCGCCACCACCGCCACCACCGCCTGAATCTTCATACACACCTCCATTTTGAACTTTAATTTTGAGAAGCTACTGGAGATATACTCTTCAGTCCGTGACCTTTAAGAAGGGTGGGTGGTGGCTTACTGGGCCGTGAGAGCGGTGACGGGCGATCGAAAAAGGAAGGACAGTGGAGCGAGGGACGGAAGAAGGAACAAGAGGAGTGTTTTGGGAAAAGCCCTTTTCGACTATGCCACCCACTAGACTTGAAGAAACATCAACATCGTTCTCACTGACTTGAAAGGAGTTTCCTCCGAATATATTCTACTGCTTTCGTGCTGCTAGTGTCGTTTTCCTGTTGCTGCTCTCTTTCTTTTTCATTATTATTATTAAAATGTTGAATTTGTTAAATAACTTGAGGAGAGAGAAGAAGCTATAACTAATCCCTAAATTAAGGAATTCTAATTGAATTATAATTTCCTAAATTAAGAAATTTTAATCACACTAGAATATATAAATAAATATAAAAATGTATTAGTTATATAAATATTATATGAGTGCACTATTAATGTAATTATTTTTAAAAATATATTAGAATATATAATTGTTTCTATTATAAATGTAGAGAGAGAAAGAGGGTGTGAATGAGCTTTCACATCTTGGCGAGGGGAGCAGGGGACTGGGGTGTTGGGCTGACACGTCCTTCATGAAAATCGCTGACCGTATTATGTGTACAGCATTTAAGACGGACCATTCTAGGGAGTATTTGTATTCGACTATTTGAATTGTTTTAAGTATTATTTTTACTGCATATTTCTTCTTTAATGCGTGCACCAATATTAGCTTCCGGTTTTATTGCTGCTCATAGTGTATTAGCCCAACAGAGTAATTCAATATTCGATTTAAAATTAATTCGAAAATATGATTTAAAATTCATATTCAAAGTTGATTCGAGTCGAATATGATTCATATTCGTTTTTTGTTTAATGATACACGATAATATTTTAAAAACGGAGAGAATATAATATATTTTAAGAACGAAGGGAGTATAAGATATTAATAAATTGTTAATATACCATAATATTTGTTTCAATAATTAATAATTCTTTGCCTAACATATGTAAACATTTTTGTAAATAAAAATTTATTTTGAAAAGGTTTTTAATTTTAAAATATTTTTAATTTTATAATTTTCTCAATTATATTTGTTATTAATTATATAAAAAAACATTTCCTATTAATTACAAAAATAACTAAATAACTCTTTTTATTTTTTTAATTTCTAACATGTATTTTTTTGATAAATTTTATGATTTTATTATAATTTTCTTACACTTTTTCCTAAATGTATTTCATATTCCCCTTAATTTTAATTTTAATTAGCATATTGTTAGTTTTTATGTTTTATAAATGGCTTAATTATAAATAAAAATTTGATATTAATTACAAAAATAATTAAATATATTTATTTATTTATTTATTTTCTTGTTTTTTTGGCTAACTTTTTAAATTTATAATATAATTTAAAATATTTTTTTATTTTCTTCATAAAAGTTTTCCTTTAGATCCACATAATCACTGCCACGTCAGTATTTTTTCCAACTCAGCAGCTTAGCTGTCTTTTTCCGTTTAAAATCAAATGATTTAACGATTATTTTAACTGTGTTAGAAATGTTGGGTATAGTTAGTTGACTGTAAGAAAAAAAAAATTAAGTTGTCCATTTGTAAGTTAAATTATAGTACAGTGATAAAAAAAAATATTTAACCCCTAAAACCCATATCTGGGAGTCTGAGTTACCAGTATGGTTCAGCCATTACTGACTTGCGTGGTAAATGAAGTTGATTTAATTTCAATAATTCATTTGGGTTCAACATTTTACTCCTTATATACTGTGGATTTAGATAAAATATTGGGTCAATGCCTAAATACCCAATACAAAGCATGACATGATGACAGGTTAATCGGCATGCAATTTTTAAGCTGATCAGCCAAAAAAGCCTGGTACTTTTTAGATTTGGGTTGGATTAAATATTGGACTGACGGGCCTTGGTCCCCCCAATGACATATTGCCCAAATATTTACAATCACAAGCGTATTTTTATAGTCATTATCAGTATTATATTAGCAGAGTTGTACAAAATATGAGTCTCTCATTGTAGGGTAAAATCAAAAGTTCAAAACTAATCATGTTACAACTACTAGAGCATACATACATACAAATGGAGCAATTTTACTAAAATAAGATCCTGTCTTGGTTCAATATAAGAATGATGTTTAACCATAAAAACAATATGATTTTGGAATGAAAACTGATGTTTCCATAACAAAAAAAATGACATTTTCACATAAAAACATAAAAAGTGCCGCTATAGCGACAGTTTTTCTCGTCGCTATAGCGACACTTTGCATGTGAAAATATCAAGAAGTGTTGTGAAAATATCAATTTCTTTTCGGAAATTATATAATATACAATCAGTACCTTCCGATTTGTCTACAACAATTCTTTATTTCTTTGCATGCCATTAACTTTATCAATTAATGTTAACAGCATCTGGTGGTTCAATGCTTCGTAGTCTCTGCATAATTACAAGACAGTTTCTTTTAAGTAGTGTATAATATAATCATTTTTAGCATCTATTCATCATAACTATAATAAAGTACAGTTAATCATTTCTATTTTTACCTGTATGTATAGATGGCATATAGGAGCTGTGTTGTTGCAAACAGAATGAATAGTAATCTGACCAGACTTATTATCCATGCCTGTTGTTCAATGTCATTGGATACATATTTAGGTACGGCAAATTCAAACAGAAATGCAGCACATAACCCTGCAGCAAAAATAAAAATAAAAATAAATTCAATGTTTCAAAATCAAAAAATTCTGAATTTTAGGAAATCAAAGGTGATAATGTACCTATATAGAGCCTAGGCCTCACAGCGTACGTTTGCTTTGTACTTGTGAACATATAGATAATAAAGATTGATATGGAGTAGACAATGAAAGCTTTGATCCATCGCGACTCCAGTAGAATGGCATTGTGCAGGGCAAAGAGCTTGTCTATGGCTAGAAACATGGTTGATTGCTTTGATTCAAAATCATCCTACAAATATATATACAGACATTCGAAAGAGATACATAAAGCAAGTAATTGCCAACTTCTGAGCATATATAATGTCCCCAAAAGCTGCACTAACCTGAGCAGCTAATATTGTCTTTGAATTTTGTATCAGATGACCATGAGTTCGTTCAAGTTGTTGTTGCCGTCTAAGAAGCTCTTCTTGTTGCTTATGACCAATTTCAGCCAACTCTTCCAGGGTGCCCCTGTAAAAAAATAAAATCAAAATCGATTTTGCCTTTTTTATATATGATTTGTGTCATAACTTTGTTTATACCTGCTTTCTTTAAGTGCTTGGGACATAAAATTTGTTAGTAGTTGAACACCCTCAAGAGCCACAGACTGTCCATCTAGAAGATCGTTTTGCTTATCTAAACAAATTCCGGTTATGTTGCCAATATCATCAGCTTTACCCTGCAGAGATTTCATCTTCAAAGACATCTGATCTCCCATTTTACCAATCTCATTCTCTATTTCAACGGCTTCATATTTCAAGTTATCTATTTCTACACCCAAATTATCACAAGAATCATGCAGCATTGTCATCCCTTCTACCAATTTTCCCTTCATGTTTGTTTGTCCTTCAATCAGCTCGGATTGAGAATATGCTATATCAATTGATTGCTCATAAAAAGATTCCGAATGCTTCAATACAATATTAGCATGCTCTTCCACATCTTTTGATGTTTGAGCCAATTGTTGAGTATGAAGATCAATTGAAGCCAAGGAGTCTTCAACTTTATTTGAACTCTCTAATAATTCATCCGCTCGCCCTTGTATATTCTCAATCTTGAATTCTGCATTTTCTGCTGAATTCTTTAGTTCATTAACTAATCTCTCCATTTGACGCTTGAATGTGTCAGCTCTACATAACACAGCCAAAATTCAGTTATAAAGTGTATGAATAACTTTGAACTCATCCTCAGTTCCAAGCATTGAAATTGGAACTGAACTCCAAATTTTAACTAAATTTCAACTAAATGGAACTGCAAATGTGTTCCAATTTCAACTCCAAAGCATGAAATTGAGTTGCTAAACATAGCGTCAGCATATAAAGAGGGAGACTTAACTGCAATTGATGACAGATTGAATTAGTCTCGAGATAAAACTCAAGATAAATATCGCGAGCATCTTCGTCCAAATTCTTGAGACAACTCATCATGTTAGATTTGACATCACAATGAGGAAAGAGAGGACTTCCTGTATCCTTTTGAAAGCAATCGCTAAGATGCCAAGCAAGCCTAGAGCGCTTCTCTTCACCGGCCAGAATCTCAGAACACCCTGCAAACAGATTTTGATATGCATTTTGCCAGCATGAATTCGAAGAAACCGCCATTCTCTTGGCATTCTCTAGCAGTTTTATTCCCTTCTGGTTATTGATGAGAGGTTCCATAGAGAATTCAGCAACTATTTCTTCGTTAGAATGAGACTCTTTAGAGGAAAAGAACCAACCCCATGAATGGCAGTATTGCAAATGCAAGATTATAAGCAGCAAGAACCAACGATTACAATGATCCATTAGAATTCTATTTCTTTTTCAAGTCTAATACAATTATGGGCACCAAAATTTTATCAACCTGCAATTAAGTGTGAAAATTCAGGCAATATTCTATGATTGTATAAAAACAAAAGGAAGCCAAAGGGATTATGAATGCAAAAAAATTAACTGCATGCAGACTTTTAAAGAAGGATAGTAACTAAACAAGTGTAGTATTACTTTTTCTCTTCTTTTGAATAATTGATGTATGCATATAGGGCACAGATATAACTTTTATGGATAACAAATTTTAGTCGTTCAATTTATTATTGATAAAAGATTCTCAAATTATTTAAGGGGAGTGATCTCTCTGTATACATACATATATTCAAGTGTGTCTAACGAAAATCTTAAATCACAACAATTAAAAGGTTGTACAAATGGAATATACTATTGTTTTAGGAATTTTGATATCTTTGAGAAAATTTAGAGCATGCCAGTAATAATTGAAGTCCAAAGTTCTAAGGTAGACAAAAAGCAGGGATTAATAGAATTCACGTAATCATCAATAGAAGTTGATAATATAGACAAAAAAGAAGTTTAAATTCATAATAATACATAAAAAGAAGGGCAAGCGGAGAAAATAATTAAGGATAACGGAATACGTGCAAGGAAATGGTAGTGATTTGAACGTGGTGTTTCGTTAATTGAAAAGCCCGAATGTGTCTACAAACGAAGTGCCAGAACAGAGATTAGTTGTATTAAAAAAGAGTGGCCGGTGCCCGACCGCCGGCACGAAATCACGGGCGAATGTGTGAATATATGAGTTATTGTCTGATATACATACATACATATATATATATATATACATATATACATACATACTCGTAATGTGTTGTAGATTCTGCACTGTTTTTCAACTTTGTTGGAGGGTCAGAAGAAATATTTTTATGGACAACGGTAACTTTTACTTGGTTACTTATACAACCAACACCAAGAACGGACGCAACTATTGAAGAAAAATAAATACCTCTCATTTATCATTTTTGCAATATCCTCCATGATGTTTGAAATTTTGTAATGTTCCCCATCATCTATTCAATTTTTGTAATTTTAGTACCACTCCCGATTAGATTGGATAGGTGCTAAAACATTTTATTTTATTATTTAAAAATTTAATAATATATGTTATTTAGATTGATAGAAATAAAAATAAAACTGTAATACATGAATATGAAATACAGAAAATTATACAACTATAAATACAAACAATTTTAGTTTTTGAATTTTATTAACCAAAATACTCACAAAACTAACTTTTTCAAGCATGAACCTAATCAAACTTAACCCAGATTTTAAGTCGGTTCATACCCTATTTTAGACGGGGCCAAACATATTTTTAATAATATAAGGTATTGCAATAGTAATGTATTCATATAGTAATGTGTTTATATAGTAATGTGTTCAATTTATGTTTGTTTGTTTTTTTATTAGGTTTTTTTTATAATAGTAATGTATTCTTCTTCTTTTTTTTTGTTTGGTTGATTTTTGTTTTTTTTAATTATAATATGTGTTCATATTATGTTTTAACGGTTTTTTTTTATATTATGTTTGTTTTCGGTATTTTTTATTAATTTTTTATTAATTTTTTTTATGTTTTTTTTATAGTAATGTGTGTTGCCTAATAGCATGTTGCCTAATGTATGAGCTTTAATTCTTAATTCTTACTACTAGTAATAATGAAGAATTGCCGTGATTTTTAAGAGGCATATTTGTCAATTACTTAAAAATAATAGATGAAATAAGTTATTCCTGACCCCCCTTCCAGGAATAAAAATTATAATTGTAAGTTAACACCTATTCCACTAAGAATACATTATTCCGTTTGAATAAATAAACCAAACAACATTTTTTTCATTCCAATGGAATGATTTATTCTATTCTCCCTCATATTCCATCGATCCAAACGTAGCATTAGTATTTATCGAATATGGCTAAATGAGTATCCAAACTTCTAAGTTGCATCCAATTCGTTCAGTTTTTCTTTGTATAGGTTAAACGCCAATTCAGGCAGTAGTTGAAGTGGTTTGGGATCTTAATTATCCAGATTATCTTAACCAAATTATTTAAAAAAATGAATTATTAATTTTTTTTTAAAATAAAACTTATCTTAATTTTTTTTTTAAAACTTATATTAATTTTTTTAAACGAATTTTTTATTAAAAAATAGAAAAAATAAAAATAAATCCAACGTTTGTCAAAATGGCAGTGATAGACACTTCAACGCCAATGTGAATGGCGTTATAACTTTTTTTTTACAAATTCTTTTTTTTAAAAATGAAAAAGTCGGCTGATAAACTCTTCAATGCCAATGTGACTGGTGTTGTACCTTTTTATTTTATTTTATTTTATTTAAAAAAAATAGAAAACTGACAGTCGTTGTAACTTCTTTTTTTGAAAATCTCACTTAGATTAATCAAACCGTACAACATTTACCCATCCACAGAATCTCACTTTCTCCTCTCCTTTTCTTTGTACTTTCTTTCCTTCCTTCATAAATCTTTTTTTATCCCGTCTCTTTTCACTTTTTTTCTTCCATTTCTTCAAATAATTTTTCATCCGTCTCCATTTCCCCCCATAAATTTTGTTTAGAACACATCTAAATATTATTCCCTCCGTTCTTAAATAAGTGTCGTTTAAAGATTTTACACATAAATTAAGAAAGTTATTTAATAATTAAAATTTGTGTAAAATTCTATCATTATCCCTTTATAGAAAGTTGAAAACTATTAATACTAAGGGTGAGAATTTCTTAGGACAATGAGAGAAAGTAGGGGTGATATAAGAAACTAAATAATTTATTCTCTTAGAAAGTTGTAAACGATAAATAAATTGAAACAAATTTTTTCTTTTAAAATGTCATTTATTTAGGAATAGAGTATACATACCTTTAGGGGTGTTCTGAACAAAATTAATGGAGAAAAAGAGAAACAAATGGAAGCAAAACAAATCCATCCGAAAAAATGAAAAAAATGAAAGGAGTGAATATATAAGATAAAGGGCCAATGAAGAAAATGAGAGAAGGAAGAGTGATAAGGCAAACGGGTATAAGGAAGGGTTTGGATGGATACAAACAAAAAAAAAGAAAAAAAAATATATTCCAACACCAGTCAGATTGGCGTTAGATCTATTGACTTTTTTTAAAAAAAAAATTGCTTTATAAACAAAAATTTACAATAAAAAAATAGGTTATGATAAGTTAAGTAGTTAAGCAATGTGGTTATAAGTCAAAGCCGCTTAAAGTGGCTGTTGGATTTTTGCTATAAAAATACTATTTATCTATTTATTTAATATTTATTTATTTATTTATGTTGGACTTTAATTTATTAATAAAAGTACATCATTCATCATTCATTAAATGGTCATTTAGTTTGTTTATATAAAACTTCATATTATATATGTTATGATTTATGTGTATAAATAAATGTTATACGTAGAAGATATAAATCATATGTAATATATAAATAAAAAAAATAATAGTTTATAACCTAAGATTATTTGGAAATATTATCTTGTAGGTTGTAGTAGAGATGATTTATCTTGATTATGAAAGTTGAACTTCTAATTAAAGTACTAGTACATCATCGGTTTGCATTAAAAGGATCATGTGATAATATTTTATTTATAAAATATTTTCACATAAATACTAGTGATGGCCTCCACGACATGCTTGCATGAGGTGGTCGTCGTCTGGATCGTTTCTAGCAAAGTCGTAAGGTGGAACGCTCACGACATCGTAACCCAACGCCTATGAAAAGACGAGAACCTTGGTACAATCGATCGTGCAAGGAATTTACTTTGGATGAAACACCAACGACACCTTGACCCGATGTCTATAACGAGACGAGAACCAAAAGTACAATCGACGATTAAGGCATGATATAAGACGTCACTCACAACTATGTATAGAAAACTATGAACAATTCAGGAGTTCTCAAAGAACCAAAAGGAGCTCACAAGTTTTATTTATCAAAAAGTTGTCTATCTATTACAACACATATGTAGTCTATTTATAATAATGAAGGAAATCCTAATTCTATAAGAAATCAAAACCCTAATTCCATAAGGAATAAGAAATCCAAAAGAAATGTAAAACCCTAACTCACAAATCAATATGAAAATCAAATCATATCTAATATAACTCCTAAATACATTAGAAATCTAAAATATACTGAAATAGCTAATTAAGGGAGTAAATCTGCATCCCAAATATGTCAAAACGCGTAAAAACCAAAATTGGAAATCGACAAACCCGTCGGGGAGGGCTTTTTAGGCTTGGGAAGCCCACCGGGACGGCATTGGGTAGAGAGGAACGCACTGGGGCGGCATTGGGCCGGGGCGGGCTTTTATGCCTCGGAAACCCGCTGGGGCGGGTACAAGTTTCATGTTGCGACATCCTTTGGTAAAATGGCCATAACTTTCTCGTCCGAACTCAGATTGAGGTGATTCAAGAGGCTCCGGAAAGAGAACGAATAGCTCTACAACTTTCATTCTTTGAGGATCAAAAGATTCCGATTGGTTCAAGGTCGAAATCGAGCTTAAACTGGTTGGTATGTATTTGGCAAAATGAAAACGCCAAGCTTTGATCTCGGTTACATGATGAACGCGCTTGAACCCTTATTCTTCATTCCATGCATTCCAACCTTGTGTTGTCGCGTGATAGATTATAAGCTCCTATCCATGCAACGTACACATCACCAATTGACTTGAACTCCAATGTAAACATCATCGGGTTGAATTCAGCCCAACTACTCGTAATCATTCATTGAACCATTGGACCTCGAGTTGAGTCGTTGTTGTTTGATGTGATGTTAACAACTAGTTTGTGAAATTTCTTAATTTTGAAATAATAATGGACTTAATATTGTTATATATATTAATTTAATGTTCCAATGATTGAGATTACATCGTGTTAATTAAAAAACGAGATTTTTTAAATTTTGTTAATTACTAATAATATTTATTTTTATATATTTATGAAGTCACCTATTCAATAACAGTTCAATCACTTATTGAACCAACGACCTATCCACCGATAACTTTTCCGGTTAAATGACCGATCGGCTCTGAAAACATTGTTTTGAGTAACAATATATATATATGATTATTAAATATTATGTTTGACTCGAGTTAAATTGGGGAAATGAAAGGGGTCTGTACGATACAGAACCTGTCTATTTCTAATCATCCCTCTCAACCAACATAACGGCCACTCACAAACAAAATAACTTTCAACTCAACAGAAATCTCTCTCAAAATCAGACAAATTGTAAAAACCCTTCACCTAATCGAATCACCACCCTCAACGCCCAATTCAATGGAGCCAGACCTGAAGGCCTATTCTTTCTTTCCATTCCTTTTCTCCAAAAGATCTTAACAGACTCTACTTTCAACTATTCCATATCATATGAAGAAACAAAACCCACCAAATGTCCTTCACAATGCCACCATGAAAGCAAGCTATTATGGGGAAAGTGATTGAAATGGAGGCATCATTTTACATATTAAACTGCTTTGGAGGCAAGCTTGTCACTGTTAGAATTGAAAATGGGTAGATCAATTCATGGCCAGATTGTAAAATCTATTGAGGAACCTGATCAAGTTGTGTACAGTTTCCATCAAATTTGTGCACAAAGTTTGGGTGTTTTCAAGATTTACTCCAGGTGATTGATGAAATGCCTGGTCGTTACTTTGAACTCCTTGTTTGATAAATCAGTGCAGTGTGGGCAACAATCTGGTTAGTTACTCTAACTGAATACTTTGAGTAATTTTCGGAAATTGCTAAATGAGTATCCAAACTTTTAAGTTACATCCAATTCGTTCACTTTTTCGCTGTATAGGTTAAACGCTTTGGAAAGTAAAATTAAAATTGGGCGGTAGTTGAAGTAGCGTTGGGATCTTAATTATCCAAATTATTATTTTTTAAACCAATTATTTTTTTAAACAAATGTTTTTAAAAAATAGAAAAAATCAAAATAGATCTAACGTTAGTCAAAATGGCAGTGACAGACTCTTCAACGCCAATGTGAATGGCAAACCCTAAAACATTTACACATCCGCCGAATCTCACTTTCTCCTCTCCTTTTCTTCTTTTTTTCGTACTCTCTCCTTCATCAATCTTTTTACCCATCCGCACTTCTTTCTGTTTCTCCTTCTTTCCTTTATAAATCTTTCTTTATTCTGTCTCTTTTCACTCTTTTCTTCCATTTTTTCAGTAAATCTCCATTTTTCTCCATAAATTTTGTTTAGAACACCCCTAAATACTAATATACATACCTTTAGGGGTGTTCTGAACAAAATTAATGGAGAAAAATATAGACAAATGGAAGCAAAATAAATCCACCGGAAAAAAACGAAAAGAGAGAGTGTGAGAATAGATAGGATAAATGAGCGAATGAAGAAAATGAGATGAGAAAGAGTTATGCGGCAGATGGGTATAAGGTAGGGTTTGGACGGATACAAACAAAAAAAGAAAAAAATATATTTCAACACCGGTCAGATTGGAGTTAGATCTATTTTGATTATTTTTTTTTAAAAATTCTTTATAAAAACAAATTTACAATAAAAAATAAGTTTAAGATAAGTTAAGTAGTTAAGCATTGTGGTTATAAGTCAACGCCATTTGAAGTGGCTTTGGATTTTTACTATAAAAATACTATTTATCTGTTTATTTATTTATATTGGACATTGATTTATTAATAAAAGAACATCATTCATCATTCATTAAGTGGTCATTTAGTTTGTTTATATAAATATTCATATTATATATGTTATGGTTTATGTGTATAAATAAATGTTATACGTAAAAGACATAAATCTCATGTAATATATAAATAAAGAAATAATGGTTTATAACCTAAGATGATTTGTAAATATTATCTTGTAGATGCTTTAATAGAGATGATTTATCTTGATCATGAAAGTTGAACTTTTAATTAAAGTAATACTGCATTAACGGTGTGCATTAAAAGAATCATGTGATAATATTTTATTTATAAAATATTTTCACATAAATACTAGTTTGTGAAATTTCTTAATTTTGAAATAATAATGGACTTAATATTGTTATATATATTAATTTGATATTCCAATTTGTGAGATTACATCGTGTTAATTAATACCTCGTAATGTCGATTAATATTTTTAATTAATATCAGGAATATTATTATTGTCAAAACATCTATAAGATTTTTCATAAGATCATAAAATAATTTACTATTGATCATAGAATCTTGATCGAGTCTTTTAATATTTATTATTAAAAGGATTGATTTAATTGTTAAATAAATTTTTGATCAAATAGAGATAAATTATGGACTTATTAAATTAGTTTAAATGTGTCGAAATTATATTAACTGATTCTGAAATAGTTATGAACATTTATAGAGGAAATATTTACAGTTTATCAGTAAAGGGCTTATTAAATTAATCCCTTGATTAAAGTGCAATTACAATTATTTAGTGGAATTAATTGTTATTAATATTTATTTTGAATATTATTATTAGATAATAATATCTAGATAAGTATTGAAGTCAGAAGCGGAATCCCTTATGATCTCCTTCTTAGCCTAATATAGACCGGATTATTAAGAGAGAGTAAGGATTAATGTTATTATATTTATAGGGAATTGATATTTTATTTTCTATTCATGTGAGGGGAACTTGCGGAAATATCAATTCCTTATTTATATATGGGCTATATGTATATACATGGTTGTGTATTACACAGTCGGGCTATGACAATTTGTTTTTTAGGCTATGGCGACGGGTGAAACCGTCGGTATAGCTCAAAAAACCATCGTCATAGTCAACGGTGTACTACACAGTTGTGTACATACATTTTCCTTTTATATATATATATATATATATATATATATATATATATATATCATTGATTAGAAATGTATTTGGTACTTTTTCTATCAAAAGAAAATATCAAATTTCATATTCATTTTTTTAGGAAAAACATAGCTAGAGTTTTGTCCATAATGGTGCGTTGGAGACCACATTCCAGGTTCAGCATAAGGTCATAGGAGGGAAGACCTTGAGGATACAAAAGATTGTAATGATATTCAAAACGTGCTAATCCAATCAAGCATTAGGTAACAAATTCATACTTTAGATACATAGTATATATATATTTGTTGTTTCGTATAAAACCATAAAGATGATCCTGATTTTATTTAAATATTTTTAAAACCTATTTTTGGAAGAAAAAAAATTCCTACAGTGGCGTCCAAACTCTCCAAGGCCAATTAAATTGGCCTTGAGGCTATATTATAGAAATGTTGAGCAAAATGAATGTAGTTTAGAAAGGTACTTCTGACCATAACCAGAATCCGATTAGGATTAGGTTTCCTGGACTCTGTGAATTAACCAACTACGATTAACCTTGAGATTCTCGTTGTGTCTCATAGAACACATGTTGCTTTCTGATTCGGGAAATTTATGTCCAAATCAAAGGTGACAGGCTAGTGCTAAAATTGTTATACTGCGAATGATCACATATTAGGTTCCTCAAAAACTGTACTAAATAGTCTAAATGTCCCAATCCTATTATGATTAACTAACTTGAGATATCTGGTTCTGATATGTGAAAGCCAAGATTGTTTCAAAACTAATTTACTTTTGAAGGTGGAGTACGATTTTGTGATCCACGGAGAAATACAAGTAGATTTTAGACAATATCTTCTTATGCAGGAGCATTGCATCTCCAAAAAAATGTTTAACCTGCTTTATATTTTACACAAATACGGAGTAATAAAGTATTAGTGTCATATATCATACATACAAATTTAAATTGTATCAAAGCAAATCTTATGACTTTCAAGTAGAGAATTGATATTTCCACAAGTAAATTTGATCACAAACTACTCCTCACATGAATAGTAAGAGGGTCCACCTCATGTGAGAAAGGACCTTGCAAAACTATCAAATTTACTTGTGAAAATATTCATTCTCTTCGAGTACCCTAACGACCTGTAAATGCTGTAAAAGTGACCGTGGCATTAGTGGTTGATGATCCATTAGAAGTAGATGAATCCCCAGGTACCCTCTTATCCAAATCGAATAAATTAGGCCGGTTTCGGCTTGGTATTCTTTGTTCTACTGATCCATCACTTAAAAGCA
This sequence comes from Panax japonicus, assembly GCA_020205505.1. Taxonomy (NCBI): domain Eukaryota; kingdom Viridiplantae; phylum Streptophyta; class Magnoliopsida; order Apiales; family Araliaceae; genus Panax; species Panax japonicus. Next base: position 21,727,494 of record CM035095.1, read on the forward strand.
TAACAACAACTTCAGACATTGTTGGTCTCAATGCAACTGTGGGCTCGGTACACATTAACGCAATCTCTATGGTCTTCTTCACAGCTTCTACTCTATATTCACTTGGATCTAACGCCTCATCGATCAAATTCAAATGCATGTTATTCTCATACAATTTCCATGCCTATAGTTACACAAAGAAAGTCGAAATTAATTAGCTTAGGAAGAAGTTGAAAGTAAGAAACTGAATTACTTTTATAGAATATTGGGTAGATTCTTCCTTTTTTGTCTGTTCCAAAATTAGAGACATTTTTATTTTTAGACTATATATGAAGTGATATGAAATCTGTAATGTGCCGTACTTTTATTTTTAGTCGCTTGAGTATTATTATCATGTCACCTCTTATTTCTAGTCAATGTTAGGGATAAGTTTGAATATTTTTTTCAAAAGTCACAGTTTCACAAATTTATCTTTCATTTTGGAACGGAGGAAGTATATAGAAACATACGTCTTCGACGAGATAATCATGGGTAGACTGACTCATTTCATTGCACCTTCTGCCACTAATGATTTCAAGGACAACGACACCGAAGCTGTAGGTATCAACTTTCTCAGACAGCTGACCATGGATTGCATACTCTGGCGCCGTGTATCCCCTAAGTAAGAATCATTCTTCATTCATAAATTTTCCATTATATAGATCTATCTCTTATTAAGTGGGAAATTGGTAGATAAACCTTAGTTGGAGAATAATGTATTTAAATCAGAAAAAAGGAAAACAGAATTAAGAAATGAATTGATTATTATTATTACACTTACAATGTTCCAGCAAATTTAGTGCTAAGATGACTTTGATCCTCAGGGAGAAGCCTTGCCAAACCAAAATCTGCGATTTTGGGCTGAAATTCTTCATCAAGTAGAATGTTGCTGGACTTTATATCTCGATGTATGATTGTCACATGAAATTGTTCGTGTAGATAGGCAAGTCCCCTAGCGGTGCCAAAGATTATGTCAAACCGTTGTTTCCAATTGAGAATCCCACGTTTTTCACCTGCCATATTCATTTCTTAGCGTATAGAAAAATGAAATATTGGATGTCATGCCCGTGTGCTCAACTGTGTGAAGAATATCATTGTCAACGCCAGTCTACTTACCATATAAGAATTTATCCAGGCTGGAATTTGCCATGTACTCGAGGACAAGAAGTAGCTCTGGTCCTTTAGTACAACATCCAAGGAGACGTATGAGATTTCTGTGATGAACATTACTTATAAGCTTTACTTCGCTTTCATATGTTGCATGTGCTCTGCCACTTGAGCCTATTTCTATTCTTTTCACTGCAACTACATTCCCATTCTTCAAAATACCCTGTTTGATGAATTGGGAAGAAAGAGGAAGAGATTGTTCTACTCAGGCCTATAGTATATGATTCAAATGTATTGGTCAAATCTACACACCTTGTATACATCTCCGAAACCTCCTACTCCTAGTTTGTTTTCTTCACTGAAATTTTTTGTTGCCGTCTTTAAATCTTTGTAGCTGTATGTCAATGGACCTTGCAACTCGGTTGCCCCTAATATATTGGCTGGTACATATAAAAATAAAACAATTAAACATTAATGGAATGTATAGTAAAAATAAAAAGAAAACAGTAACAAAACTTCAATGTTCTAAAATGCGCTAGGCGGGAGGCAGGCTGCCGAGGGGGGCCTAGGCGAATTTTTTTATTTTAAGCCAATTTTAATATTTTATCTTACATTTATCCAAACAAAACAATAATATAAAGAATAACAATATATAATAAAGATGATAAATGCTTTTGCTTAAAGTTCAAACACATATCCATATTGCTAATGTCAAAGTTCAAATACAACCATGCAATTGTTCAAAGTTCAAACATATTTTTAACGTATTAGTTTTATTCATAAACAAGATTGCTATTAAATAATAAAATTTAAAATTTCAAGAATTTAATTCAATATTAAAACTTAAGAAACTAAACATAAATTTAAAAATTATATTGAATTAAACTAAATATTACAAATGTATCATCCTTTATATAATTTGAAGTTGGTACAAGTTTAAAAAATCACGACTATAATAAAATTATCCATTTTGACTTGATATTGTTCACTTCTTGTTGTGATTTGATATGCTACAACATGTATTATGAATATGGTAAATTATTAAAAAAATAAATATATTAAGATCTGGTTTGGGTAGTTATTAAAATAAAAAAAACCTCTTCACCTTAGACCCCAGCTAGGCCCCTGCCTAATTTCTTGGAGGGATTTTTTTGTCGCCTTGGGCCTAACTGAGGCGTCAGGGGCCTAGCGCCTAGGCGAGGCGCCAAGGGAGGCCTAGCATCTAGGCGGGGTGTCAAAGGGGAGCCTAGCGCCTAGGTGAGGATTTTTAGAACACCGCAAAACTTAGTTGTAAAGATGAGTATAGTTATGTTGCATATAACATAATATTAGATCAAACACTATTATATAAAAAATCCATGCCGTTGTGAAATTCAGGTACCTCTTTGAGTCTTTTTCTTTCTTGACAATCGATACCACAAAAACAAAGCAAGTAGGATCAAAAGAAGGCCTACACCTCCAACTACGCCCCCAATGATGGCGTTCTTATTGCTTGAACTTCCTATAAATCCCAAGATCAAACATTACTAAAGCCTTTCTCAATGTACAAATGAATTTGATAAGAAGTGAAACTTACCACTTCCTAGGAAAGGTGTGATATTAGTTGTCTGATTAGCGGCAAAAAATGGGGTGTCTGAATACCTTAAAAAACACCCTGCATCTACAGCCCTTCCGTCAGCATCAGGTGGACAAGTCTTTAAGTTACGATATGCCACTGTCAAGCAATCCTCGCAACCACTCTGGCTTATTGTTTCGGCACATTGTGCAACTGCATACACTGCTGCACTACCACTGCCAATCACTTGTCTACTAGATACTGCAAACATACCATTAATCTTTGGTGTCGCGATTTCAAGATCTCCCAACAATTCGTCCACAACTGCATTATAGGCAGCCGCCTGAGATGCCGTCTTATTTCCACATATCCCAACGTTTCCCGGGAGGGTAGTTTGATCATAGAAGCTGTTGCTCTCGTACCTTAGCAAAAGAATAATCATTGATGTATAGTACTAATTTTAAGGGAAAAGAAAAAGAGTATATTTGAACAGAGTTTATAGGCAATTAATTGAGAAATGATCATGTTGTCTATTGAATTTAGTACTGTAGAAGACCTACATATTAAGAAAATTAAACCTATAGACATTTTTAAAACTTCACAAAGTCCGGCTAAGTTCTCAACCGGTAGTTACTTAAAGTTGTGCATTTAACATTTTCTAGCAAGTGTATACTTTTTGCCTAAAACCCTTGTGTAAAAATATTGATTGGAAAATCAATAAGACACTACCAGTCGTACCCAGTAAATAAGTCAGCTACATATAGCAAGGTCTGGGAAAGGTCAGATTATTACACCGTTCATGAGGCGAGCCATATATATGATATATCAAACCAAACAATGTTTAAGATCTTTACAGAGATGCACCAAACTTAAAAGATATGTAACAAATTGTATGATTTGACATTTTTTTGGCTTTTGTTATTTACCATAATACCTTAAAACTCAACAAACTCACTAAAAATTAAAGCAAAACAAAGGAGGTTAATCCTTAGACACCAGAGAGAAAGATAATAACCTGAGGAAACAGCCATCATATATAACACGAGCACCATTTGCAGCAGAGCAGCTGCGTATCTGAGACACCCCAGCATCAAAGCAAGCCAAGCAGTCCACGGTAGTCATATAGTTCCTGCACTGAACCATTCCGTAGACAGGGTCCGAGCTCCTGGCCTGCTGGGCCGTGGCAAAGTGTGTGTTTTCATTAGAGAGCTGAGCCCTGAGGCCGGTAAAGGTCCCGTTAAGATTTCTGAAGAAATTCAACAAGTTTGTAGCATTATACTGGCTGCAGCCTCGGTTTAACAGATTGATTTGTGGGTCTGATATCGCCGGATTTGTTACTGATACTAAGACGATGATAAAAACTATCAAACGCCACCACCTTATTAATGGTGTCCGCAACATTTTTGTTAGCTCACTGGCTTGTGTATAACGGAGATGCTTGTGAAATTTTTAACATAATTTTATGGGGGAGATTATGGTCAACTTAAGCAACGCAAGACATGATGGAATTAAAATTGGCTTCTATTTTTCCAGCTTGGTGAGAAGATAGGTTGACCAAATTTTACCATCAAATTAAAAATTTTCTATGGAACATTAGACATGTCATGCCAAAAAAAGGCCCAACGTTTTCGTATTTAATTGATTATGGTAAAAATAAATAAAAAAAATATTTTCATTGTATAACGTGGAAAAGTCTCATTTGCTCATCCTTTGTATTAATGTTAAATATAAAACAACGCAAGTAAATATTCAGTTTTGGCATCATAATTTTAAAAATTTGTTATTTTCGCAAGTAAATAATAATATTTTTACAAGATCTCACTCAATTGTGTGAGACCCACTTATTATTTTTGTGAAAATAATCTCTTAAAAATATTAAATTTTTTAATTTTTTAATTATGTCATCACTACTAAACTAAGGAATAAATATTAAATAAAATTATATACTAATATCTTCAAGTTTAGAAAGTCATTGCCAAGCAGAAGACTCTATTTTATACCTATTTATTTTATATTTTGTAAATTTCATTTTCAATCTCATAGCTGGCGGCACCTTCACTATATATATATATATATATATATATATATATATATATATATATGGGTCAGGATCATGTAAGGGCTCCCTTACTTTGTTAAAATGCGGACTTTTTTTTTTGATTTTTTTTGGTTTTTTTTTTAAACAACTAAAAAAAAAGTTTAATATTTTATGGAACTGAAATTTTTTCATAATAGTGTTTTGGGCGTGATTTGGGTACGTATAACAAAAATATGTATGTACAGTCTGGGCAGACTGTACCACCACTTTTTGGTATAGGTATTCAAAACACGCCCAAAACATTATATTATGGAAAAATTTCAGTTCCATAAAATATTAAATATTTTTTTTTAGTTGTTTAAAAAAAAAATCAAAAAAAAAAAAGTCCGCATTTTAACAAAATAAAGGAGCCCTCACCTGATCCTCTCTGTATATATATATATATATATATATTCCTTATGTTTGATGAGGCGGCAGCAAAACTGTCTTCTCTTTTGTGCAGTGGTACAAAGTTTTGAGGGGAGCCCCTGGTATGGTGTAGAAGCCTCCACCAGTAGTAGTCTCATCATGTCAATCATCATCGTCATTTATTTAAAGAATATGACATATTGGCAGTTAGCCAGTTAGGATGGAATGGAATAATAACGGAAAATATATTCAATCTTTAATTGTTTAATTGTATACTAACTCCGTTTTTAAAAAAATATTTTTTAAAATTTTTGCACATAGATTAAAAAAGTCATTTAATATTATTATTTAACAATTAAAATTTGTTTGAACGCATAAGACCTTAGAGCTGCCGATTTGAAGAAACCTAGTTGATGAATGCAAAATATAACAAAACGTGGGAATTGCTTTTTAGCATCTCCAGCAGCTAGACTATCTAATGTACTATATTTAGGTTGTGTTTGATAAATTTGGGAATTAAGATCTGAATAATTATGATGTCTTAATAAATTAGATCATCTGAATGGTTATGAGGTCTGAATCTAAAAAATTGTTTGATAACTAAAAAGTAAGTTGTCTCTTAATGACACTATTTTACCATTTTAAAGGATAAAATTTTATTTAATAATTTTAAATATTCAATTTAATAAAAATGAGTGCATAATATTGTTTAATATATTTATATAAAAAAAATTAGCAAAAAAAATTCATTAAGAGGTACCTCTTAATTATTAAGATTTCATTTTCTGTCTTACCGATTAAGAGGCATTCAGAGGTAACAAAAAACAAAACAAACAGCATCATGCCTCTTAACGAATAAGAAGCAGTCCATTAAGAGGCAATCAGATGTAAACAAACAGCACCTTAGTCCATATGACATCAACAAATGTCCTTTAGTCTTCCATCTTTTCAGCAGATGGACTATCCCGTGGACTATAATATAAAAAGATTAAAATAATCTATGAATTCAAAAAAACTTCAATCTCCTTCAACTCTTCCATTTAAATATAATTAAAATTATAGTCCATGGACTATCAAGTTCCTAGATTTAGTCTTGTTGGTGCTTCAAATATAATCACATACTATATTTAGTCTACCTGCTGGAGCTGGAAGATAAATCCTAGACTAAATATAGTCTAGGATTGTGCTGCTGGAAGAAAAATTTAATATTTTTACAAAAAGTTTATCTACATGAATGTGAGACCTAATTATACTATTCACGTGAGAGAAGTCTTGTTACCCACCGGAATTGGGTGAAACGCAGGCAAAGCATGCAGTTGTGGTGGTAGACTTTGGTCTTCCGACAGTTGTAGTGAGTATTTGAAAAGGGTAGGCCAGGGACATAACTCGTCCCTCTACTCTACAGGGAGTATTTTTAACGCGTGGACCCCTCAATACACCAATATTCATTGATTATTATTATAGATAGTTGAAGGACCAAAAAAGGTACTCCTACTTATTTATTATAATAAACATATAATATATATTTACGAGTAATTGCCCGTGCCTAAAGGCACGACATAACGAAAAATTAGATTAAAATTCGAAAAATACTATATTATCTAAAGATTCATGATCAGTACACCTTTACTTGAGTTGAGTATCTAGCTTGACCACCAACTTTGCAAATCCTAAGCGTCAAATTCATTAAATATAACTGTGTTAGAAATACATGTGAATGAGGAAATAAAAAGAGAGAGTAAGAATGCTTGATCCAAAATCATTAATAAGGCTTAGTCAAAATGTTAATAGTCAAAAATATATCCTGCAAACTGAGACAAATTATTACACATAAGATAGTATTGATGTATATTACATCAAATTCTATTACAAAGCCCCGCAATGCCATTAATTTTTTCAAACCTCAACGACTAAATTTTTTTAAGTCAACCTTGGAATAAGGCACTGTAGGCAACCATGCAAAAATTAAAAAAAAATTGAAAGAGAGAAAATGTTATCAATTAAGTAACCACAACCCGGTTGATGTTTCTATGTAAACCAAAGTTTTCTCACACTAATATTATCAAAAAGTGATGACCAAACTATTAACATAAGAAACACAATTTAAAGGCTTCCACTCTTAGGAAGCACCAGATGGCACTATCCTTGATAGTAGTAAGATGCCAACAACAGCATGGTGAAGTTCATAATAGAAGAGAATTGAATTAAAAATTATAGGCCAACTGTTACTTGAGATTACATGTTTCAAAGTTTGAATTCTATTGAGAAGCCCAGCAATCGATTCGGTCAATTCCTATGAACCGCAAATTTTACAAATAATATGGAAAACCCAAATTTCAATCTAATAATTTTTAAAATACCACAATTTTGAGTTAATTGGCATTACATTTTCCAACTTCTGCAAATAATGCGTCACAATTAACAGATTTGATACACAAAATTGCCTAAAATTAAAAATTAATGCAAAAAAAGGAACATAAAAAACAAAAAAGACCATAACAGTTTAATAACTTTTACTCATTCAAATTAAACAGGATATGAGCATTCAACATGTATACATATATATTGCAGTTTTGGTTTTAAATGTAGTCACCTTGAAGAAAATGTTTCCCTGCCTCCAACAGCTTTATAGACATATCCCCCTGCACAATTTGATTCTCGTGTTAACAATAACTTCGATCAAACAAATAAAACAATTGAAGAATATATTATTTCGATTAAAAAAAATAAATTTTAAATCTTAGGGTGAAGATGGCTACAAAATAGAAATCTACTAAGGTGTGCTGAAGTATCCTCCTAGAAAGGAATTACAATTTTAATGAATGACAATGCATTCGAGTAACTTCAACAATAAATCATACCCTGATCGTTTCTGGCTGTGAAGATAATCATTCCATTCTCGTCACCTACCAAGCATTCTGACGCATTTGGCGTCGTTGACGTCTCTGCATTATCAATTTTGAGCTTTCAACCTTTAAAGTTAGGTTAAGCCCATGAGTTGCAGGATGAAGCTCTTCGACCTTGGAGAAGGCTGGTTGTTTTTTCTTTTGGTCTTCCATTTAAAACAAATTACTAATAAACCTTCCTGACAAACAGAATTCAATCTTCATCAATCCATACTCGGATGCACGACTGACAAATATAAAGTCAACTTGAGATGGAATGAATAGTAGTAAGGTGTAAATGAAAGAAAGAAAGGCTGTAAACTTTTTGTTTCTATCTCTTCTCCTTTCTACATCAGAAGAAATAGCTATAAACTTAAGAAGATATTTGATCATTTAACTCTTAATACTAAGAAGAAAAAAAATCTATAAGAGGACATCAGACTCGAAGCATAATATTCCTGGGTGACAATTTAAAAATACAACAAACTTGTCTCCCACAGGTACGAAAGAAACTGTAATATCAGCATTTCTGTCAATGTGATTCTGTTCAGGTGTTATAAATAATTAGCATATTTCTAAAATATATAGGCACCTGCACAAGTCCATATAGTCCATCCGGTAAAGTTGATCACTCGATAGAATAAGTATATTCTCAATGTCCATGTTCCTGACATCCTAGAAGTAGAAGTATAAATGAAACTTCTAAATAAAAGTAATAATAGTTATATAATATTTATATTATCATGAAGATATGGGAATTCAAATATAAAAGCAATTCATGCCTGCCTCCCCTGGTGTCTGAGTGGCGGCCAACACTTGCATCAAGAGCTCACAAAAATCCAAACTTGAAAATAATTGAAGAAAAATTCTGCATAATCACAGTTTGAACTATAATTTTTGTAAAGCTTCAAAATTGTATTTCATTCTCAAATGCTATATATGATACTTGAACCCCCACCAAATGCTAGTAATGTACTGCGAAATCTCTCTGCCTTTTTGTTCTTATGGAAGAATACTTGAACCCCCCCAAAAGAGCAAATAAACTCAAACGGTCTAGCTTTGCCTTTTTTGGTTACCTTCAAAATGAGCTGCCTTTTTTTGTTGCCTTCAAAATGAGCAAATAAACCCCCCAAAAAGAAAGAAGTAATAAAGTAAAAAAAAATTGAAAAGAAAACAAATTACCATAAACTCAAACACTTGAAAATTAGCAGTTTGCAAACCTAACTTGACTAATGCAGATCAATTTTTTCTAAAAAGAAAGAATGCTAAAAATAACATGGAAACAGACACCAAATTAACAGATTACATGGAAAGAGATGATTAAACCTGGGGGGGGGGCAGCAGAGGAGTTTAGTTTTCCTGATGACGATACGGAAGTGCGACCTCTCACTCCTCCGACGGAAGTGCGACCTCTCCTTCCTCCGACGGAAGTGCGACCTCTCCTTCCTCCGACGGAAGTGCTCTCGCTATTCACAGAGATCTGGGGGTAGCATGTAAGGGTGAGTTTTCCTTTAGCCCAAATTCCACAGAGAGTCAGAGAGAGAAAAGATTTGGGCGAAAAGATCAGAGATGGGTAGCGTGTGTAAGGGAAAGTTTGGGAGGGATTTTTTTAGTCTCAGACGTAACATGAGCCTTTAGATTAAGTGAGATTAAATCTGGAACGTTGTTGTGGTTTCTCAACTTTTTAAGTAGGAAAGAATTCAAAATTGGTTGTGTTTTATTATATAGATTATATAATGAAAATATTTACACGTAATCTGTTTGTAAATACAAGAGTAGAGTAGAGTAGTGTTGAGTGGATGGAACAAATGTATATGAGTTAGATCAGTACATATCAAAATTATGTGTGAAAGTATGATTTCTCTTTTTTTATTATCTTCATCATTTATAACAAAAGTCAAAACCGACTGCTCTGGAAATTGTCAAGAAAAAGTGAGATTGATATTGCATCGCAAATACGTAGGTAATTCAGTAGACTGACTAAAATCTGATTGTGAGAGGGGGAATTCAATAAATTATAAAGGGAATTCTTCTACTTCTAGGGAGGAGAGGACTTGGCTTGCACGGGGATTGACTTTCATTTTTGTTAATTTTTACACATACTCACACATCTAAGAATTGAAAAAATATATCTATGGACTATGAACAAATCAAATAAAACAGTAAAAAAGTTAAAAAATTACCTGCAGATCCTTGAAAGTACCAATAAAGTAGCAAAGCCACAAATTTTTAGCATCAATACAATAACTTGCACCATCAAACCCATCCCATAGAATGAATACCAATCTCAAAAACAAAATCAAATAAAAAGATAGATAACTTGAAGCAATAACAAAAGAGGGTAAGAGTTAATAAACTATAATTGTTAATGCCAAAATCTTTTGCCGCGTTCCAATCACGTAAAACGTCCTAATCCTGCACAGTAAACACAGTCAACACCAAAAACTTGACGGCGAGATCGTCGGGAGATAGCTCAGGTGTGAGAGTCAGTACATGCCGTAACTAGGGTTAACAATGGAGGATAAAATGTCTAGTGTCAGAGAGATTAGAATTGTGTGTTGTGTGTATGCGTACCTTTTCTTGGAGATTTCCTTCCTATGATATAATACAAGACTAGATTTCTTGTGCCACTGACCCTCCTGACCCTACCCACTGCAGGTAGCTTTCCTGTTAATCTCATCCCCTCTGTCCACCGTTGACCGACTGTCCAATCCTCATTAATGCCATGTAAGATATCAGTCAGCCATATCTTTGTCATCATCACCGGTCAAATATGTAGATATTTAAATATCTGATGGGTCGGTTCAATAATTCAGCCCAAGACTTTGTAAGACCCAATCAAGATAATCCAATGAATTAGTCTAATAACAAGGCCCAATAATAATGACCCAAGAGAATAGCCAAATAAGTAGGCCCAACCAGTCCGGCCCACTATGTAAAATATCATGACCCAACATTGCCCCCCCAGTCTTTTATTAAACATGATGTTTAATGAAAGATTATAAATAACATTGGGAAAGAGTATAAATGGCATCGGTCCAAGGCAAAAGGATTTATAATAAAGTCAATAAAGGCCCAAAATATAGCTCACCGAAGCCCATCTGATGAACATCAAATAACAACATAAATTAAGATTGGAAGTCCATTTAAAGAGCCCGCTCCAGCCGAACATACAACAACAAATATTTCACCGCCTCCTGAACAATTCAGACCTTCGCCACAAAAACCATCCTAATCTGAATCCAGGCCCGAAGCTGTGGCGACACCGATTATCATCGGTTCGGCAATAATTCCATCATGGAACTGATGGGTGAAGGAGTGAAATACCAGACTAAAGGAAGTTGGTATTTGACCATCAGTTTGAACTGATTGATTTATATTGTCCATCTGCATGCAAACGCTATCTTCGGGTACCTCCGTCTCAAATACAAAGAAGCCGAAGAGGATACCGAAGAGAATGCCAAAGAGAATATCGCTCGAAGAGAGAAAGTCATTCTGAAGTCTGTGTTAGCAAAAGAAAGAAGCAACCTTGACATTGTTCTTCTCAAAAATGAATGACTTCGGAAGGATCTCGACAAGGTCAAAAAAGAGTTGGAGACGATCAAGGCCACACATCGGGTCATCACAGATATAAATGTCGACCTGCTTCCGAAGAATGAAATTTTGACGAAGAAGAATGAAGATCTGGCCGAATCTAATCAGAGCCTGACGAAGCAAAATAACAATATCCACGCTAAAGAGGCAACATATATAGCACTTCGTCAAAAGCTTGAAGAGGAACTCCGATAACTTCGGGTCTTTAGGAACTTGGATCTGCCACTGACCGAAGATATTTGTAAGGAGATCCAAGCAAAATACAAAAAACTCGCTGAGCTAAACGATGAGATCGTCCATATATATGCCAAATGATATGAAATCTGCCGAAGTAAAGGCAAGAAAAAGGTCGGGCCAAGGTAGATCCATCTCTTGTAGACTCTTTAGATGGTGACGATGAGAAGGAAGAAGCCTGAGATGACCTCTCCTTATCTTTAGTTGTAGAACTTCTGTAAAAATTCTAACTTGTTGTGAACAGTTAATATTAAAATATCAACTTCATGCCTTATTACTTCTGACTGAACATTTCTTGTCAATAATTGATCATCAATCAACTTGAAAACTGTGCAAGTGCCTCTATCTTATACCGTTAGTCAATAATCAAGCAAATTATATAACAGTTAAGAACAATGATAATATAATCCGAACTCAACACTTGAACAAAATAAAGTAATGCATACTTATTGTTACCGAAGTGTGAGACAGATCAGTCAATAGGTGAATTCGGCTGATCCTCCTTGTACCATCAAGATCTTGTTTACCACTCGGGTAGAACAAGTATATAAGGACATTTGTTTACCACTCGGGGTAGAACAAATTTATAAGGGCCATGGAATTTGTCTACCACATGGGGTAACAAATTCATAAGGACACTCCTGACAATAAGGCTGCCATCGAATGGTCAGCAAGTCCGACCATACCTCCTTACTTCAGTGTCTTTGTTTACCACTCGCGATAAATCAAAATTAAAAGGACCATGAAATTTGTCTACCACACAGGGTATAACAAAACCATAAGGACACTCCTGCCGTAGAGGCTACCATCGAATGGTCAGCGAGTCCACCCCGTCCTCCTTACTTCAGTGCCCATTGATTTACCACCCTTGGTAAAAACAATATTAAAAGGACCATAGGATTTGTCTACCACACGGGGTAATAAATAAATAGGCTGCCATCGAATGGTCAGCGAGTCCGACCATACCTTCCTTACACCATTGTGAATTTAGGATCAAATAGAGAGAAGATAGATATAAATTATAGATGAGCTACCGAAGTCTTTCTGTGCTGAATCCCCAGTTCTTTCAGAATATCCCTGTTGAAGTACTTTGTAGGCCAATAGTTTCGCAGCTAAATGATTGCCACAAATGTCTTCATGAACCTCTCAAAGAGCATAATCAGCAAAGGTGTTCACTTCGGTAATAGCCAATTTTTGACAAGGCATTAGTAATGGAGTCATCCTTGTGATCGACTACTCTGAATCTGAACCTAATAGCCGGTTGCACTGATTATCCGGAGAAGAATATCCTGCTTCTGTCGAAGTACCGCAATGGCTGTGTCGGACTCTTTAGTTTCTCGCTACCTATCTTCAGCTTATTTCATCATCCCGAAGGACATGTCTTACATAGCAAACCGGGTGCTGCTTACCCCCAACTTCTCGCACCAAAACTGCTTCCACTGCCAACGAACTAGCTGCCAGATACAAATAATATAGCTCAGCAAGAGCGGGCTTCACCAACAAAGGCATCGAAGAAAGATAGGTCGTTTATTCCTTAGAAGGCGTCTTCACAGCCCGAAGTCCACTGGAACGTCTTATCATTCTTCGGCCCTTTCCACGAGCCAAAGATTGACAAATATCTTTCTACCGATTTGGACATAAACCTTCTCAAGTCCTCTTCTGAATAGTCTTATCTTTTTCATTAGAACCTGCAGCTTTAGATGGGCATCTCCGAAGACAAGTATCCACAGGGCGGTGTGCCCTCAGTGGATTCTCAGGAGTGCGGCTTCTGGGTCTGCTATGACCATAATCCCGAAGACCAATAGGACGGAATACCCTTCTTCAGTCAATCAGAAAATGGCTGTTGGGTCTTCATCTACTCTGCTTCGACCATAATCCCAAAGACCAATAGGGCGGAATACCCTTCTTCGATCAATCAGAAAAATGGCTGTTGGGTCTTCATCTACTCTACTTCGACCATAATCCCGAAGACCAATAAGGCGGAATACCCTCTTCGGTCAATCGGGAAAATGGCTGTTGGGGTCTTCATCTACTCTGCTTCGGCCATAATCCCGAAGACCAATAGGGCAGAATAACCTCTTCGGTCAATCAGGAAAATGGCTGTTGGGCCTGCTTCGATCCCGAAGGACGGCCTCGAGACATTTCTTTAAAGTGTAGACTTCTTTCTAACTTGATCGGTATGTTCAGTCTGACCACTTCGGTATAGGATTCTAACCAGTATGCCTTCTACCCTTTTCCGACCATGGTCAGGTCTTCTCTCAACAGCAAAAATCAATCTTCTTCTAGCATCACTTGGGCTCTCGAATGAGAATCCTCAGAAACCTTCCTGGAAGCAGTACCAGCATGAGCACTCTTTGAAAGACCCAATCAATCCTTGACAGATACTCATTGTGTAGAACGAAGTCATAGCCAGTAGTTATCCTTTAGAAGTAACTATTCTACTATTCTTCACCACGGATTCCGACGTAGAGCAGCTATAATTTGTGATTGAAAACTTCAAGAACACTAGAACACAGCCCTCCTTCTAGCGCCAATGTTAACGCCAAGATCTTTGGCCGCGTCCCAATCATGTAAGATGTCCTGATCCTGCACAGTAAACACAATCAACACCAAAAACTTGACGGCTGGACCGTCGGGGAATAGCTCAAGTGTGAGAGTCAGTACATGCCGTTACAAGGGTTAACAATGGAGGATAAAATGTTTAGTGTCAGAGAGATTAGAATTGTGTTGTGTGTATGCGTACCTTTTCTTGGAGATTTCCTTCCTATGATATAATACAAGACTCGGTTCTTGTGCCACTAACCCTCCTGACCCTACCCACTGCAGGTAGCTTTCCTGTTAATCCCATCCCCTCTGTTCCCCGCTGACCGACTGTCCAATCCTCATTAATGCCATGTAAGATATCAGTCAGCCATATCTTTGTCATCATCACCGGTCAAAGATGTAGATATTTAAATATTTGATGGGTCGTTCAATAATTCAGCCAAGACTTTGTAAGACCCAATCAAGATAATCCAATGAATTAGTCTAATAACAAGGCCCAATGAATAATAACCCAAGAGAATAACCAAATAAATAGGCCCAACCAGTCCGGCCCACTATGTAAAATATCATGACCCAACAATAATAAAAAGAGACCCACAAAAGAAACAGTTAGAGGCAAGCAATGAGGAAGCAATTTTTTGAAAAGCCCAAAAAAAGGATCGGTAAAATGAAACAAATAATCATTTGTTGGGTCATCATAAGATTGTTTTCAATAATAACATCACCAAAAAATAAAATTACCTGGTAAAGGGGGCAAACTGGGAATTCGCAAGTTCAAAATCGATTGAACTATATCATTAGTATGCAGCAATTTGTGGAAACTTTCCTTTTGGCAAGTCAATTTGTAGAAACTTGTAGAAGGGAACAGAAAGAGAGACGAAGAGATTAATACGAACATTTAAACCTTTGAGATCTGAAATATTAAAATTAAAAACAAACAATTAAGTCCTCCACTCATACTAACACTTTCAAACAAACACTGTGAAACAAACACTTTAAGGTAATAAAAGAAAATAAATGAACAAGCAGAGATTAGAGGATTGGAGACCCCTTCATGCACAATATCAAAATCCAAAGAAAAAGGGAAAGAAGGGTGCATATAACTACCAGAATTAAGAAAATTTTCAATTCTTAGATATATAATTTGGGCACAATAGAAACTTAAATCATCCTAAGTTCTCGGCCGAGCCCCAATTTTGGCAAACACAAGGGCGGCGTTGGAGCCCGTCAACTACTCTATTACATGTGGCCATCAGGCTCTGACCATGGCAGCTACAAAACCATTGAGGGTCAGATGATTGTGATGGTGCCACAGAAGAAAAATGGGGAGTTAAATAAGTTGAGATAAGGAGAAGGGGAGGGATTTATTTCTTGATTGGGAAATTGAAAGGAGCGATAGAAGAACAACAAATATATGGAAGCGAAAAAGTGCAAGGATGCTATCTTGATAGAGTGTGATGAAGTGATCATACATTTTCTGTTGGTTTATTTTACTGTTACCCATAGTTGGTTAGATCAGGGTATATTGTCTTTTCCTTTCTTTGGTAGGGTTACTATAGTCTTTAAACTTGTCCACTCCAGTTAGGCAGCAATTATGTGTTGCTGAGTTGGAATGGTTTAGCTATATATAACCTTATGTTGTAATGCTGAGGCAATGAATGATAATCAGTCACATTTTCTTCCTTATTTTCTGATTCTGTCTACATCTCCTCTAATATTGCTTCTCCCTCTTCTCTGAATCTTCTTCTTGAAAATAATATTTTCTTCTGTTATTTAGCTGAAGTTGAGCTTAGTAAGGGATTTCATACTCAAATCCTTATAATTTGTATCAAAGCCACTCGATCTAATTATGACAACTAACAATCAACGACTCAGTAATCTGGAAACTCAAGTTACTGAGCATACAAACTCATTTCAACAATTGAGAACTCAGTTGCAGGAATTGGTTGTTAGCCTCAAACAGGACTTTGATGATAAAATTAAGCAGAAAATGGAACAAAAGATGCAACAAATGATGAAAGGAATCGAAGCTCTCCTTTCTGCTAAAGGACCTCACCAAATGATATATCAGGTAATTTCCGCAGTCCAGATCCTTCTGTTTGGGATCGTTGAAGGTGAATCTGGTAATGAAAAATCTAGCAACAATATATTCAGAACTATTAAGTTTGAATTTCCAAAATTCAAAGGAACTAACCTTAGGGCATGGATTAGGAAATGTAATAAGTTGTTTTCCTCATCATATGGTTGACATCAAAAATTATATTTAGCTACTATGAACTTATAGGCGAGGAAGAGGAATGGTATTCTGGATTCAACCATGAAGGAGATGAAATAACTTGGAAGGAATTTATTGAAGAAATTACTGCTAGGTTCAATCCTGAAGTTCAAAATCAATCTGATAGGAGAGTCAAAAAAATTTGCAGCAAATTGGATCTGTAGATGAATATAGAAGAATATTCGAAGAATTAAAGAGTTGGGCATTGTTAAGAAATCTTGTGTTGAATGAGTCCATTTTTATGGATTGTTTTGTGGGAGGCTTAAAAGAGGAAATCAGATTAGATGTTCAAGAGTTAAAAATAACTACTCTCAAATATTAATCAGACTAAAAAGGGTGGAGGAAGCTAAGTTGGAGGCTTGGTTAAAGAGAAGAAGGTTGGGAATAAAATAAGTTATGGGAGGTTATCAAAAGGGCAGTCAGGTGACTAACATTAAAAATAATGAGATTGGTTTTGCTGTTGAGCAAAATGTTATTTCTCAAAGCAAGGAGGTGGGTAGATCATTACGTATTACGGGTTTAACAAGGGAGCAAATTGTTGAGAAAAGGAGGAAGAAATTATGTTTTTCTTATGATGAGTTTTATACTATGGGACATCAATGCAGGAAAACACATATTTTATGATGCTACCCTTTATTGAGGATAACAACAAGACTGGGGATAATGATAAGTGTTGTGAAGATGAAGAATTAGAAGAAGATGAGAAGACTGTTGAACCAAAGGAAGCTCATATCACACTTCATGATTTATCTGACCATAGTGTTAACAACACTATAAGAATTATGGGAATGACTAATGAAAAATTATTGAGAATCTTAATTGATAGTGGAAGCACTAATAATTTCTTGGACCCTCAAGTAGCTAAGAGAGTTAAGGCCATGTTGAAGGAAACAAAGCATGTATCTATTTCTGTAGCTGATGGATTTAAAGTAACCAGTTTCCAAGAGTGTAGATCATTTATTTGAACAATACAAGGGGAGTCTTTTACTACAAATTTTAGAATCCTTCCATTATGAGGAATTGATGCAGTGTTAGGGGTTCAATGGTTAAGAAACTACAATCCAGTTACCTTTGATTTTGATCAACTACAAGTTTTTTTAATAAAGAAGGTAGGACAGTGGTGTTGCAAGGGGAATATGATATGATAGCTCCTACTATACAATTGATGTCATCTGGGGATTTCAAACAGACATCGAATACTACAACTCATGGCTATTTTGGATTCCTTTTTGGAATGGTTCAAGAGTCCTTAAAAAATACTGAGGTCATGGAATCAGATGTTGTGAATGAGACTAATAGAAAGGTGAATCAGACTCAAGGTCAGTTGGACGAAGTGTTGCAATCTTATTCCTTAATCTTTCGAGAACCAAAAGGTCTACCTCCAAACAGATCTCATGACCACCACATTAATCTTAAGGAATGTAGCCAACCTATTAATTAGAGACCTTACAGGTATCCTTATGTGCAAAAGGATGAAATTGAAAAGTTTATTAGTGAATTAATAGCTTCTGGAGTGATATAACCAAGAAATAACCCATATGTTTTCTAATATTACTAGTAAAGAAACATGATGGATCTCGAAGGATGTGTGTGGATTACAAATCATTGAATGAAATGACAGTTAAAGAGAAGTTCCCAATACCAGCCATTGATGAATTGTTGGATGAGTTACATGGATCCAGGTGGTATTCCAAGTTAGATCTCAGATTTGGGTGCCATCAAATTAGAGTGCATACACATACAGAACACATACAGGACACTTTGAATTCTTGGTAATGCCATTTGGACTCATTAATGCACCAGCCACTTTTCAGTCATTGATGAATCAAATATTTAAGCCATATCTTAGGAAGTTCATCCTAGTTTTCTTTGATGACATCTTAGTTTACAGCAGAACTTATGCAGAACATTTAGAACATTTGAAGCTTACCTTGCAGCTCTTAAAGGATAATTCACTATTTGCTAAGAGAAGTAAATGTGAGTTTGGAACTGAGCAGATTTAATATTTGGGACATATTATTAATATGCATGGGGTTTCTACTAATCCTGATAAGATCGACTGTATGACCAAATGGACTTTACCTATAAACATTAAAAGTTAAAAGGTTATTTAGGTTTGACAGACTATTATAAGAAGTTTATTCATAATTATGGTTTAATTAGTAAACCATTGACTGAATAGTTAAAGAAGGACATATTTCAGTGGCATAAAGGGGTTACTCAAGCTTTTCTGGCACTCAAAGAAGCTATGGTTAAAGCTCTTGTGTTAGCTATGTCAAATTTTAAATTATAATTTATTTTGGAAACTGATGCTTTTCATTTGGTATAGGAGCTATATTAATGCAGCAAGGTAGGAGCTATAGTTGCAAAACACTTGGGTTGGTTCACTTTTGAGAAAGAATTGATGGCAATCATCTATGCTACTAATAAATGGAGACATTATCTATTGGGTAATAAAGTACTCATTAAAACTGATCACCATAGTTTAAAGTACCTCTTGGATCAAAGTGTAACCACTACTAACTAACAAAAATGGATTACTAAATTGATGGGGCTAGACTATGAGATAGTGTATAAAAAGGGAAAAGAAAATGTGGATGCAGATTGCCTTTCTAGACAAGTTGATACTTTTGAAATGGACTTTACTTGTGTTATTATTTTTACGATTATTCCCCATTGGATCATAGAGATAGCTCAATCTTGGGAATTAGAACCTAGATTGTGGGACATAATCATCCAGTTACAATTGGATCCACATTCATTACATGGTTATACTTTTCATCATGGCAGGTTTAAATTCCAAGGTAAATTGGTAGTTGAGCCAGATATTTCTTTGAGAACCAAGCTATTGACTAAGTTCCATGACTCTCATATGGGGGGTCATTCTGGCATAAAAAGAACTTTCGAGAGGCTCAGTAATTACTTCTTTTGGTCCACAATGAAAATTGATGTTAACAGATTTGTACAAGAATATGATGTCTGCCAAAAACAGAAACATGAGACTAAGGTGGTGTTTCATAAAATTGAGTGTTAAAACCTGAACAGTTTAGATATCTGAATAATATAGAGCATCTGTCCAGAATTGTGTCTGAATGAAAAAATGTTGTTTGATAATTAATTTTTTCAAAATGTCTAAATAACATTATTTTACCATTTTAACCATCATAATACAGCCCCTACACTGTAATCCAGTAAAACCCAATTAAGAAAACATAAGCAGAACCCATTTATAAATCTTCAATACATAAATACATACACAAATAATTATATACATAAAAGATAAAAAGCAACAATCGAAGATCAAAGTCGAACAACCCAGAAAAATCGTGGTTAACAAAGTCAAATAGGCTTACCACCTGATAACATTTTCAGTACTCAGTAGAGTGAAATATCATGACCATATACAGCAAGCAACTGAAGCTGAGTAAATGAACTACTCCATGTTTCAATAACGAGTCACCCCTGTTTTATTTCTTCTCCCATTTTTTCCATCAAGAAGAATATACTGTGTTTATGAGGATGGAGGTGAAAACGAAAGGGTGAAGAGAGAAGCCTCCTATCACTCTCCTTCAGTACCAAAATCCCATCATGTCCTCCGGCAAATCCCTCACCTGATATGTCATACCCTTTAGATGATCAAGTCTAATTCGATTTGTCTTCAAAAGTCCTAATTTTTTTATTGAACCCACAGATCTTCAATCACAGCGAAAGATGCTGATCTATCGGTTCATTTCCTCTTCTTGATGACATTTGGGTTGTTTTATTTACTTGTTGAGGTTATTTTTGTCCCAAAAAAATATAATCTTGTTCAGATATGGCTCTGAATGATTTAGCATTATTTTTTAATCTGACCGAAACAGAGGCATTAAGAGGCATAAATTTTTTTATCAAACAAGTTGTGCCTCTGACCGAAACAGAGGCACACCTATTAAGAGGCTTTAAGACCCAAACAAACATACCTAAGGCTTTACCAGATCTGTTACAACCCTTGCCTATACCAAAAAGTCCATGGAATGATATATCTATGGATTTCATTGAAGGCCTACCACAATCTAAAGGTTACACAGTTATATGGGTTGTGGTAGATAGGTTGACTAAATGTGGTCATTCTATACCTCTCCAACACCCTTTTACTGCTCAAGAATTAGCCTAAGTCTACATCAATAATATATACAAGCTCTATGGATTCCCTTAAACCATTGTATATGATAGAGACAAAAAATTTATTAGCTTGTTTTGGCAATCAATTTTCAAGTTGGTTAGTACTAAGCTTCATTTAAGCTCGACTTACCACCCCTAATCTGATGGACAAATTGAAAGGCTTAACCAAGTGTTGGAATGTTACTTAAGGTGTATGATATATCAGAGGCCTAAGAGCTGGTTATCATGGCTTCCCTTGGCCGAGTGGTGGTACGACACTCATTACCATATTGGGTTAAAAATTTCTCCCTTCGAGGCCTTGTACTGCTATAAACCTTCACACCTCAACTTTAATCAATTTGGTCAAGTTCATGACCTGGCCACAAGGAACTTTTGTAATGACAAAACTTAAACTCTTCAACATCTTAAACATAACTTAGTTGTTTCTCACTCTAGAATGAAGCACTATACAAATAAGTCAAGAAGTGAAAAATCATATTTGGTTGGTGACTTGGTATACTTAAGAATTAAACCTTACAAACGGTCTACACTATCCCAGAATGTCCTTAGTAAATTAGCCCCAAAATATTTTGGGCCTTTTCTTATATTAGAGAAGATTGGGACCGTGGCTTATCAACTTCGATTACCTTCATATGCTACAGTCAATCATGTTTTCTATGTATCCCTTATTAAGAAGAAGATTGGCTCCAATTGTTCTAGCTCAGCTGATCTTCCTTATTTGGATGCACAAGGTCAATTTTTGGTGGAACCATTAGCTATATTGGATAGAAAGATGGTTAAGAAGAAAAATGATGCAGCTATTGAAGTATTGGTACACTGGTCCAACACCTTACCATCAGAAGCCACTTAGAAAGATTGGAAGAATTTTCACAAGTAATTTCCTCACTTCCAACCTTGAGGAAAAGGTTGTTTTGATGGAGGGTGGATTGTAAGGATGTTATCTTGATGGAGTGTAATGGAGTGATCATACATTTCTGTTGGTTTATTTTACTGTTACCCATAGTTGGTTAGATCATTGTAATATTGTCTTTTCCTTTCTTTTGTAAGGTTACTATAGTCTTTAAGCTTGTCCACTCCAGTTAGGCATCAATTGTGTGTTGCTGAGTTGGAATGGTTTAGCTATATATAGCCTTCTGTTAGTTCCCGGAGGCATAATAGATATCTAGAAGGGGGGGTTGAATAGATAATTAAAAAAATTTCTTTTAAACTAGATAGTATGATTGTGATTAATGCACAGCAAAATGAATATATGATAAATCTTCTGTTAGATATCTTGAGTTAATGAGAGTAAGGTAGTTATGACAGTTATAGCAGTTATAATGGACACAACAGTTTTAAGTGGTTCAGAGCACTTAAAGCTCTTAATCCACTCTTCTACTCCTTGAGTAGGGAATCCACTAAGGATGTTTGTTACACTTCTTGAATCTCATAGATTCCTTCTAGACCAGCAGTCTATGCACTTCTTAGTTCACTCTTGAACTCTTTAAGTCCAGCAGACTTTGTTCTTTACAGTTCACTTAGAACTCTTCAAGCCCTTCAGACTTAGAACTCTCACTTCAGTTGATTGGTTGTTGTTGAGATCGTGATTGGTGCTACTTAGTTGCTATTAAGCACTTGTTCGAAAGAACTGAGTAACTGAGCAAGATTTCTATCTTTCTCAAATTATAGAGTTGAGCGTTGAGTGTTCTTGTGTGTTTTTGGTCAATGCTTGTTTATATCTCTCATCTGTCTGTGTTCTGTATATATGTGATCTTTGTAAATCTATCCGTTGAAGTCATCTGGTGAGGCATTAAATGCGTTTGACATTTCTGAGCTTTGATGGAGACTTTTCTGCACATCTTCTGAATTGCAATCTGGCCCACTGACACAGCAGACTACTTTCTCACCTAACACCTGAAAAGGTATTTTTCTCTGTCCAATGGTCCTTTTCTTAGCTTCTTGAATACGTTTCTTTTGATCAATACTAAGGATATCTTTTGTACCGTTGGGATTAGTGAGAGTTTCAACGTTCAAAACCCATTCCACATTTATTGGAATTTGTTTCCTAATAAGAGATAGGGCTCGATGCTTCTGACACAAGACAGATGATACTCTACGATGCATATCGTGGTGTTTTGCCATATTTGTGTTTGGTCTGAATAGAACACTACGATTTCTTTCAATAGTTTTGCATACTACGATCTTCACTTGCTCGTTTTACAAACTCTATGCTTCCGAGAGCATATTACGATCTCTG
Organism: Panax japonicus; assembly: GCA_020205505.1. NCBI lineage: Eukaryota > Viridiplantae > Streptophyta > Magnoliopsida > Apiales > Araliaceae > Panax > Panax japonicus. The sequence continues at coordinate 21,750,549 of CM035095.1, forward strand.
CTTGCTCGTCTTGCAGACTCTACGTTTCCGAAAGCACACTACGATCTCTGAGTTAGCTTCGGCAAACGTCTGGACCACTCTACAATTTCTGAAGAGGCCCTTCGAGGCAGATACACTACGATCATCTCAGCTCTACGGTCCTGCCTTACCTTCTGCATTCTATCGATCAGCTGAATAGACTACGATTCTCTTCAAAGCCTATCTATTTCTTTCTAGTCATAGATCAACCTAACATTTTTTATCTCTCTATCTATATAAGTGAACATTAAGAACTAAGATCAACCTAATAATTTTGATCTATCACTAAGTCCTTGTACATATATTCCTTGAAGGACTTTACATATATTCATGAGCATTTACTTTAAACATCAAATCAAAATATGCATTCTTCCAACACCTTCCATTGTAATGCTGAGGCAATGAATGATAATGAATCATATTTTCTTCCTTATTTTTTTATTTTGTCTACATCTCCCCTAATATTGCTTCTCCCTGTTTCTTTGAATCTCCTTCCTGAAAAAAATATTTCCTTCGGTTATTTAGTTGAAGTTGAGCTTAGTAAGGGATTTGATACCTTACAAAAAGAGGTGGGGAATCTAGGTTTCTGATTCACGGGGAAACAGAAGATAGTTGTGAGACCCCGAATTTTATGAAATAAAAGTATTCAATTTTTCTTTTTGGTAAATAGTTAAATTGATAAAAGTTTAAAGTTAAGGGTGACATTTAAAAATATTTCAAAGTAAGCAAGTTGTCATAAAATAATCGGTGGTAAAATACGCGTGGTTGCATAATATCACACGGTATTGATTATTAATGCTTACGTGAGAAGTCACTCAGTTTGATTCAATTATTGTCGATATTTTATATATTATTAAATCAATAATTGAGATAACAAAGTTATTAATATTATTATTTGCAATATTAACGATGTCTAGAAGTTCTGCCAATGAGAGGTTTGGTCACCTAATTGTGCGTCAATAGGGAGAAATCCTTATTGGAAAGCCCCCTTTTTCCTCAGAACGACCTGGTCGATTAATAGTGTGAATTATAATAATGATGATGAAGTTTTGTTTTATTAGTTTTATTAATGTAATAAAACAGAAAAGCTTTTTATATAAAATAGAATACTTTATAAAGTTATTCGTTTTATTAGACTATAAATAGAATATATTATATTTTATTATGCATAGTATTTTGCATAGTAAAAATCTTTTATATAAAACATAATAATTTTATAAAGTTATTTATTTTATTAGACAATAATTAAAATATATTATATTTTATTATTCATAGTATTTGCATAGTGCCTGCATAGTGTTTGCTTAGTAAAATCTTTTTATATAAAACAGAATATTTTTATAAAGTTATTTGTTTTATTAGATTATAAATAAAATATATTATATTTTATTTAAAAAATTTTGTTTTATTAGAATATTTTATAGTAAACAAATCTGGACCGTCCATTTAAAAGTAAATCAATCTGGATCGTTCAGGAATTAGTTACTATTCAGTCCATTCTCCTATAAATAGAAGCTCAATCCTTCATTATTTCTTACGAATTCATTGAAACTCTAGAGAGAGAAACTATAGAGAGAAAAAAGAAAAGTATTCTGCTACTTCACTACTCCTATATCCAGTTTGTTCTAAGGTAAGGAATATTATTCGTTGTACTCGTAAGGGGTATTATTTCTTTCGTATTTATGAATAGAACTTCTGTTATTCCATTCTTTATTATTCTGTTGGAATAACCTGTATACGCGGACTACCCTATACATGGTGAAATTCTTCTATTATTCCATTCCTTATTATTATGTTGGAATAACCTGTCTATGCGAAGTACTGCATACATGGTGAAATTCTTCTATTATTCCATTCTTTATTATTCTGTTGGAATATCCTGTCTGTGCGTTTACGCATGACCTGGTTTCGTTCTTTATTATTCTGTTGGAATATCCTATCGATGCGAATTACGCCTGACCTGGTTCCGTTCTTTATTATTCTGTTGAGAATAACCTATGTGTGCGATCTATCGCATGCATGGTGAATTCTTCAGTTATTCCATTCTTTATTATTCTGTTGGAATAACCTGTCTATGTGGATTACCACATGTATGATGAATGATCATTTGTATTCATTCCTTATTAAATTGTGAAAATGATCTGTTTACGTGGATTATGATGAAAGTCATAATAAAAGCATTGGACTGATGAAAATTATATGTATATGTAGTATTAGTAAGTGTTATGAGGAGTTATGTTGGTTATTATGTGAAAATATGAAAGTTTCTTAAAAATCCCAAAGGGTGGAAAATCAGATTTTGGGAGAAAATGGAACATGAAATTCAATTGACCATATCTCCTATTATATTTTGAATTTTTGAGTGTGGTCAAGTTCTAGAGTTAGATCTATGAGTTTCCTAACTTATCCAGGTGGAATCACTGGAAAAAGTGTTGTAAATTTTCGTGTAGACTGATTTTAGCAAAGGAGTCAAAAGCTGTAAATTATAAAAAAGCTACTGCCCAGAAATTTAAAAGGGCATTTTCGGCCACTAAATTTATGAGAAAAATTTCAGCCTTTTGGGACATGGAAATATATGGTATAAAGTACCTCTTGTCCAAAAATGAGCTTATTCCGACTTAAAATGAGCAAGTTATGACCATTTCAATATTTAGGTTTTTTCGACGAAAATGCTATAACCAGAGTTCTATAAATCTGATGACCATGAATTTAAACTGGAAGATCACGTTAACATGTGTAAGATCCTGTCAAGATTTGGAAATTTCTGGAGTTAAACTTGATGTAGCTTAAGGAATTAATTAGAAATTAATTTATGAAAAATAGTAAATGAATTTTAAAAATTCTGAAAAAAATATATGTTCAATATGGGACTATATTCTTCTAAATTTCAGAAAATAAATATTTTTGGGACTGATTTGGTATTTTTCATGAAAATGCACTAGTTATGAGTATATGAGTTAAATATGTTATGTGAAGTTAAAAATTGGTAAATAGGATTTTATGGCTTGGAAATCCTATATAGGTATATACAGATTTTTGATAAGGGATTTGATCATTGGTGATGAAATCTTATGAGTATGGCATTTTGAATGATTAAATGCATTATTTGATAAAGTGTAAATAATTAAAATAAATGGTTTATAAGTTTAAGAAATAATTAAAATATTGTTATAATATTAATGATATTAGATTATGAGATTATTAAGTGATTGATAACATTGGGAGATTCTTGAACCCTGAATAATTTATATTATAAATGTTTAATATTTATCCTTTATCTCATTTGATTGATTCTTTATATCAGTGTTATGATCTTCATGCTTATATTGTGTTGAAAGTCATCTATGACTTACGTGCATAGATGGACTTGGTATGATTATGACCAGTGATTATTCGGTATAATTATGACCGTAATTGAAAACACGAATATCCTTGCCCGTAGTGCAGGGATAATTCGTGGTCGTGATAATATTAAGCCGAGTCACAATATTATTGGTTTTACACTTGTATATCTTTGGCCTGTAGTGCAAAGATGGACTGTTGGTTATTGGTTTTACAGTTATATATCTTTGGCCTGCAGTGCAAAGATGAACTGTTGGTTATTGGTTATACAGTTGTATATCTTTGGCCGTAGTGCAAAAAAGAATTTATTAGTATGATTATGAGCAGGAATTGTGATTTGGTATAACCATGATTTTTGATGTTTCAGGTGAAGATAGGTGATAAAAATTATCTTCGTCCTGGGTGCGAAAAGGAATTCAGAATCACAATTATGATTATGAGTTATTCATATGATTGTGGACAGGAATTGTTGATTGATGTTACAGAGATAAAATATTATTGGTGGACTTTTAACATGGAAAAGATAATAGACCTGATGGTCTATTTGACTCTTTTAATGGATTGTTCGTTCCGCTGCAACTATGGTTGAAAAGTTTTATCATCTACCATGTTCTAAATCTCTGATTTATTATTGACGAAGGCTATTGATAATTTAATTATCTTTAGTCATGATATTCTTTATTGGGCTAGTTGTGCTTACCCTTTTGCTTCACAATTCCTTTCAGGTAATAAGAGTGTTTTCGAGTCGAATGGGGATAACAGGTGAATAGAACGGTGGTCTATAGCTATTGAGGTTCTCCCTAAATAATATGAAAATAATTTTATTGAGAACTTTAGATAAGTGTGTCGTATTGTATACGTTATTTGATATTTAATTTTGGTGAACCGAAAATTAAAGTTCTCAATAAAATAGGGTGAGGTGAACCCAACTTTGGAAGGGTGTTTTGCCACTATCATACAAGATGTCTAATGACATACAACATCGTGTTATCATAAGACAGGGTTGTGCACATCCACTTGCTGAGTATATCTACGAGCACTACCTATATGATCTTGGAGTTTATTTGAAATATAATTTTCACTTGGAGACAGTGGATATAGTTATATTTCAAGAGAAGACTCACCATTGGAAAGAAGATGATAGTAATCTTCTCGTTTTTCTTTGGGGTCTATTGGGTCAACCAAGGATAATTCTCTGGACATATGATATCTATGTACGAAGGTTTCCTTGAGCATTTTCCAATGATTTTAATTTCTAAAACAGTTATTCACTGTACTTTTATGTAAAGTACCTTTGTAAGGTGTTGTGGTCGAGGCACCATGAGAGTTACATAGATTTTGTATTGAAACTCACAGTTTATCTGTTGTCGTACTCTGCACGACAGTTCAACAGTTGTATAAATGAAGTTTGTATTTAATTTTTATATAGTGATATCTGGCGACTCAGAACGGGTGATGTATATCTATTTTGGGGGCGTCACAATAGTGAAGAGGATACGGGTAGTTTATGAGTGAGGATGAAGAAGAGGAAGAAGAGACGATGGTTTAATTAAAGGGAAATGGAAGAGGAAGAGCAAGATCAATTGATCGACCAATTTTGAGTTAGCATCGAGTTAACTCTCTTAATTAAGCAAGGGTTAACTCAACGATTTTTAAAATTGTTTTGATTTGATAATATTATCTGACGTTATCTTCGACGTGTTTTTATATATAAGGTTTGATTTGGTGTGCATTAAATTAATTAAATATTTTAAAAAAATCATACGTTTGAATTTTATGTAATAATGTTTAATATGTTTTCCTCTAATATTAGTACCACTTAATTATAATTTGTTGTGTATTCGTTGACTGCCTTCTTTTAGAAAAGAGCTAATTGCATTTTTTGTATTTAGCTCCCATTTTTTGAATTCGGTCAAAATTGGCCAAAATACCCGATCCGCCCAAGAATTCGATCGGATTTTGTGTATTTAATTCCATTTGACTGTATAAATATACTATTTGACTTAATTTAAAAAATAATTATTTACAGTTCCGTTACATCAAGTACCACCATATTCATAATTCGACCCTCAAAGAAAAAAAATATAAATATAATTATTTTTAACCCTTTTAAAAAAAGCAACTAATACCGTAGAAATACAGTATAAAATCATAAATATAATTTAAAATTATAAATATTTATAGATAAAATTATAAAAATTATAAATAAAATTTGTAAAATTTAAGTTGTGATATAATTTATAATATTTAAGACATAAAATTTATGATATAATTTATAATTTGCAAGATTTAAGTTGTAAAATTTATACATACAATTTGTTAAATTATAGATATAATTTCAAAATTAATTTTTTTATATAAATACAATATATGTATTAACTACTGTTTGTTTGAAGAATAAAATGGAAAACAGACGAAAAGAAAGTGTTGTTGAATAAATTAATTAACTACTATTTGTTTGAAGAATCTTTTAATTAAATAAAAACAACTCACTTTTCAAATCTAAAATACATTACCTATGTCATCTTATATACATTCTCTCTTTGCGACTCACTTTTTGCACACCATCTCCTCTTTCCTCCTCCTTCAATGGCGATAATCAGCATTTTTTTCGTCAAAAAAGTCTTTGAATTAACATAAGATTTTAGGTTATTTTTTGCTTAAGTCGATCACAACTACTGGACAGAATCCAAGGCGCATAAATTTCCAAATTTGATTGAACAAAACAATTTGAAAAGATTAGGGAGGAGGGAGAGAGAAGAGAGAGCAAATGGGTAAAAAAAATTCTTTTTTCTTTTTCAATTTTTTCCTCCTTTTGTATTCTCTTCCAATATAAAAGGGTATTATTTAATTAATTAAATTTTGGGTACTTTTGTCAATTGTTTAAAAGTTTATTGATTTTTTTGGTAATTAAGTCTTTTTTAAAAATTTAAAATTAAAAAAATTATATTTGGTAATCTTTGTATTAATATTTAATTTTAATAATTTAACATATAATAATTATTTATATGGATTTATACAGATTTAATACATCAAATAAATATTTATACAAATTTTATACGAATTAGGTACTTGATGTAGTAAATTATGAATTTGGCGGTACTTGATGTAACAAAAGTGTTATTAACTCGTATTCTATTCGATCAAACCGTATACAATTCTTATATGGCCGAAAAATTAGATATTTTGGCTAATTTTGGCCGAATTCTGAAATTAGGGGCAAAATTGTATCAAATTAGACACTTAATGTAGTAAAGTGTAAGCCCAAATTTTTTTGAGGCTTAATCAAGAATAAGATGATATTTCATATAATAAACTGTATTTAGCCCTTTAGAAAAAGTAGAGGCTTTAACAATTAACGTGTGTATTGTATGTTGCTTGTTGATTTCCTCTCTCCGTCGGTATAAAAGGAGAGCTATGTATCATTTGTAAGGCAGATTTCACCTAGGTAAATTGGGGGGCAGTCCGGTGCACTATTGACCGGTACCGTTCGGTGCACCTCTTTTTGTTTTTTGTTTTTTTTAACCACAATTATGAGAATAATAAATAAAAAATAATAGAGCAAGTTTGAATAAAAATCTGTAAAAAAAAATATAATTTTTATTGAAAAAATACTATAAAAACACTGTCAATGTTTTTATAATTGTGATTAAAAAAAAGAGGTGCATCGGACGATACCGGTCAATAAATGTACCGGACCGCCCCCCAATTAGCATTTACCATGGCTCCCATCACAAAAATGAATTGGCTCAAATGACATCTACTGACCAAAGCTCTCTTATCTCTCTCTTGTTTGTCAAATAACAACTGCTCGATACGATTAGTTGGTCACGCAAGGAGCAGAGTAAGGAGAGACGTCCAGAAACAACAAGTGGCGGAACCAGAACAAAATTTGAGTGGGGTCAAAATTTGAGGGCGGTTACTAGAGGTCCGGAGTAGCGACGTTCATGCAACACACAAATTCAGAAAACGAAAAACTCATAAATTCAATAGATCCATGAGAATTAACCAAAACCCAAATTATATACACACAAAAACAACATATTTATCGCTAGTTAGAACAGCTCTAAGAAACAAAAAAAATGATATATTTTTGTTATTTCTGCCCAATCTACTAACACCAACCAAATGGAAAACCAATAAAACACTAAAAAAGACCCAAAAAATACAAAACAGAAAACCAAACAAACATAAAAACAAAATAAAGATATTTACTTTAAAGAGGAAAATTATCAAACAGTTGGTAGTCATCACAGCACGCGCATTTTCCCCTCTTAGAGAACAAAAAATGTGCACTGCATGGCTCTATGTTTTCTTCTGTTATTCATCAATAATTAGCCCTCTTTTATTCCCCAGTCCCATCCCCAACAAAAAAAAATAGTAAATTCCAATTTGAGAAAGATGGTCCATACTTGCTCTTACTTGGAAACAACAAACAAATATTTAATACATTTCTTAACAATTATGATTCAAACGCAGGAGTTTTGAATCTTAACTTTCAAACAACTAGCTGATGCTAAAATGTATGGTGCATTTCAGTTCTTTCTCATCGAACAAATAATTCAAAGAAAGCAATCACTTACTACGAGCATCCCATAATCGGACCGTCTTATCACCAGATGCAGTTGCAATCAAATCAGAATATTTGGGGTCCCTTTAGCTCAATTTCTTTACCTTTACCCCGCACCTCCATATAATCCCCACGCAATTTAATCAAAAATAATTGAAAATAGTATTACTACCCAAATATTAAAACAACAAATAAAAGACAGAAAATTAAAAGAAATTTACATCTTTAACTATAAATAAAAGAAAATAGTACCTAAATCAATTACGGGCCGTTTGATCAACAGAACTGGAGGCGAGCTTCGTGCCATTGCAATTTCAAGCTATGGAATATACCTAAATCAATTACACCGCAAAGAAGATGACACTAATTTCAATTCGGAGACAGTAAAGGAGCATATGCATTGAGCTAGGGTTTTTCAAGGGTTCTAGTTTGGGGGTTTTGAAATCAAGAGAGATTTATAGAACCTTCTTCTTGTGGCCTTGATATTCTCGATTATGGAGGTTTGTTAACCGGGTCAATTAAAATTGGACAACAAAACAACTGGGTATTTGCTAAATCCATATGCAATCACCACACCAAAAGAAATGAAAATTTTCTTTCAAAAGATGAGTATTAGAGTATACATAATACAGATATCTAAATTACCTGACCAGGAGTGAAACTGTGAAAGAGAAGAAGACCGGAGCGCCGGCGGAGCGGCAAACAAACTGCAGAAACTCGATCTGTGGCTGGATGCTGACGCCTGGTTGGCTGCCCCCCGCCCTAGCCCCCACCCTACCCCTACTTCCGCCTGAGCCCCCGATCTACCGGGGGCAGATGCCCTCCCCCCCTCCCCCCCCCCCCCCGCGCCCCCCGCGCCCCCCGCGCCCCCCCTAGTTCCGCCTCTGGAAACAACCCTCAATCCCTTGTTAATAGTCTCGTAAGACACTTGATTGCATGTAGACTCACTCGCTCGGTAAATGAACAAATGGGTTTAGACGGACATTAATGTGTTTGGATTAATTGATCAAACGACTTATATTTAGAAACAATAATACTTTTTTAAAACTACTTATATTAAATAATGGAAGTAATAATTTATGCTAACAAAACCTAGACGTGGACGTCGTGGACGAGTATGAGTTGAATCATTTATTATTCTTTCTAAAGAAACATTAATTCAAACTCATTTAGTATGGATGGACATGGACAGCCAAGTGCCAACCAACTAAAATATACTTGACCAGCTAATTTATGTAAACCTAATACATTTCTCCGGCATTAAAGTTTGAGTATACACATTTTATTCGATGATAGTAAACTAAAATTTCACACAAGACAAGAAGTAAAATAAGAATGTTTAATTTGTAAATTTCATTGTCAACAATAGAATCTTTAGAACACTTGACTAGCTGCAAAAATTGTATGGACGTATTATTGACAAGTTGAAGATTCTAGTATTTTATTTTATTTTTATTTTTTTAATTATTAAATTAATTGTAGATATCCTTATCAATCCGACAACACTAGCGAATTAATTTTTTTTTCTTTTTTTTTTATGCACAATGGGGCATCCACCAGTAATAATATTAATATATTCATTAACAACTTTCTTTCTCCATAATTGATGCTATTTGACTTTTTAATATTGTAGCACATATTAAGGTTTGTTTAAAATTTACTTAAATTTATAATTATTTGATGATAATTTTTATTATTATTATTAAACAATAAGAATGAAATTTATCATTAATTGATTTAAGTAATAGTATTGGGCCTGCTGATCATGTGCATGAGGTTAATGGGATGTTAAAAAGTGAAACATTAAAACAAACTATAATCTTGGTTTGGGCTAAAGTAACGAATGTGAGAATGGAATGACTCATTCCTATATAATGAAAAAAAAATTATGTTTAATTGTGATGGGAATGGATTGAACTTATTTTATTCCTCCCAAATTTATAAATTTTATTTCTTGGGGAGGAAGAGTATGTAATAACTTATTTCAATTAGAATAGAATAAATCATTCAACTCTCCATTCCATTCCTTCAATCCAAACGTAGCATAAATTCTGTACAAAGTATACAAAGTTCCTAATCCTAAGAGTAGCCCATTGTGATTTGGATTTGATAGTGCAATTACATTTAAATATTGCATTTTAATCCTATTAACCATATAATTAGACATTTATTTTCAATAATATTATAAATAGTATAAATTTTTTTTTTAATAATTTAGATTCTCTCTCTGGTTGGTTACTCTCATAATTAAAGACATAAGAGTCCAGTTAGTAAGAGATCAGATCTGGAGACCTAGGCCCACCAAAATAGGGTTATGAAGCCCATTTCTGAAGCTCTACCCTCTTCTTCTGTTCCCTAATGCCCTTTATTGTTGTAAGCCAATGTAGAACTATACTTCGTTATGTTATAATCGTTATAAAATGACATAATTTTGTCAAAGTTGTCCCTTAAAATTTTATTAAATACTACTATTAAACAAACAGCTTAATACTTTTTAGAGATAAACATAAAAATAACATATTTTCTTAATATTTGTAAATTTTGCAAATGATTTACTTCATTTGTTCCTAATTATAAGATCGTTATTGACTTTTAAAAGTAAATATGAGACATTTTTAAGTTTATTAAAATAAATTAAATGAATTCATCTCAGTTTTGAGTTAAAATATATTAAAAATTAATTTTTCAAAAAAATCAATATTAATCTTAGAACGTAGTTCTCTATTAAGATAATCATGGCTAATGATTACTTTTGGAATGATATTCATAACATGATCCATATTACCTCTAGTATAATATTTAATTGCATGATAGATCCTTCCCTCCAAGATGTAGAAAATCTTTCAATACATCATTTTATCATGCAATGTTATAGAAAAGGTGAAAATGAGAGGCTATTCTAATACGATAGCACTCGATGGAATAGGGTAAAGGCATAATTTGAATAACAAAAGCGTTTGAGGAAATGCTTTGGCACAATGATGCATGGGAGTTTTCCCAAACCCCACATCAGATATGTTCTTCTTGTCAAATGCTTTCTATGTTTATCAGAAAGATCATAGATGGATGAATAAAACCATCTTTGACAGTTGCAAAATGCCAAAACTTCTCCCTCCTTTAGGTGGGGTTGAAAATTCATAGAAAACTAGGGATTACTTTATTTTGGAGAGCAGAGCTTTGTTCCCTCTTAGGCTCCCGTTTGAATGACAGGAAAGAAAGAAAAGTAACCGTTTGTTTTCTCATGTATGTGTAATGTGTGTGTGTGTGGATGTCATGAGAAACTCTAGGCTTTACCACTAACTATTTTTCTGTAAAAAAGGGTTTCCTTCGAATCTCATCCAACACATTCAACATGATTTTGCGTTGTGGAAATGTTTAGGCCTTTTTTCTTTCAAATTATAATGTCAAC